>BGNK01000490.1:178593-242201 GCA_003297005.1 Symbiodinium sp. clade A Y106 | reverse complement strand
GCCTGGGGGTGGGGGACCGAAACTGGACTGGCAGGGGCTTGGGGCCGTGTACGGGGGCCGGGAGGGTGGGGCTGGGGGCTGGGGGCTGGGACACGGCTGCGACACACCCGCGACACACGCGAACACTTCGCGAACGCTTCGCGAACGCTTTAGCGACGATCCCTGGTCAACGATTGGAACCCTGGACCCCAACCTTTAAAACGGGAACCCTTCTGCTACGCATTCGGGAAAAAGGCACGTGCTTGTAACAACTCGCACAAGACCAATCACATCATGTCGTCTTGCCTCTCCAGATGTTTGAAGGGACTTTGGCCCAAATTGCTCTTGGAATCCAGTCGGGATGTTCCAAGCACGAAGCACGAAATCAACAACCCTCTAGCCAGACCCGAACTGGCTGCAAAGCGCGGGGTTTTTCTGGACGACAGACAAGCCCGACAAGCCCCAAGCCGGAATCGGCAATAGCACTTTCCCCAAAAAGTTCCTTCATGCTTCTGCATATAACATTTAGCCCAAAACGATTCAAGCGCCCATATAGTGCCTTTTCTTTCGCAACTTGGCTAACCAGTGGTTTTGGGGGTTCCTTTGGCTCTTTAGCTCCTTACTTAATAGGGATTCTCATCATCCCTGGCTCCCTAGCTCCCCCAATATCAATGCTTTGTTGGTCCCAGCCACTCATCTTCCAACTTCGGCAGGAACCCCTCCTTCGCATTTCTCACATGCACCTGGGATGGAACAGTGGCTGCATCTCATGCCTGCACCTAAGAGTCCAAAGGGTACAAAGTACCTAATGACTAGGTACTTGGTCTTAGGATGCTTGCAATGTAGGTGAGTATTTGGAGGGCATGATGTTTTAGACATTGTGTATTTAAGGACTCTTACAAGTAAGGGAACGCCTGAGCTCCAAACCTGTCACGTGACGTCTAGCTTAGGATTCCAGAAAACCTACAGCTACTCACGTTGCGCCATCCTGCGCGCAATAAGTTGTTGAGGGATTAGGTTCTGATTTTGTCGGGAAGTTCGAGGTTCGACGGGTGAGGGCAGAATAGGTTTAGGGCCCAAGGCCCTGAACCCTAAGCCCCACAAACCCTAGGAGCCCTATGAACCCTAACCTTAAGCCGCTTAACTTAAGCCCTAAACCCTAAAACCCCTAAACCCTAGAACTTAAACCCTTTTCAGCATGGGCTTGGATTGGGTGCCAGCCAACCCTAAACCCTAAACCGTCCAAAACTCGAAGAGGCAAGTGACCAGACCATCTGCCTGTACATCATCTGCCTGCACGGTGACAAAGAGACCGAAGGGCATGAGCTTCCGCACCTGCAGTGTTTTGGGTTTAAAATAGTTTAAAGTTTAGGGGGTTTAGGGGTTGGGGATTTGGAGGGCGGGGAAGGGCGGTGAGTAGGGGGTGGGGTGGGGCGTATGTTAATCCCTTCCGCTTAGTATTGAACTGCAAAACCCCAAAACGTGTTTTGATATTAGGGGGGCTCTACTGTCACTGTCGGGGATCTTGCTCTTGCTGTTGCTCTTGATCCTGATCGTGCTCCAGCTATTTCTCTTGCCTCTATTTTTGCCATAGTGCAGTGGGACACCGTTCCTTGAATCCCATAAGTACACTTATTAACCTTGTCGTGCCCATAGCCCGGTAGTGACCTACTACAAGTATGTCAGCGGGTAAGACTGAAAATTAAACCCGGGAAATAACAGATACTTGGACCCGCAGGTGCTGCAGTGTTTCTCTTCGCCACAAACAGCTCTCTTGACGCTCAGCCTTCGTTTTGTCCTTTCCCCGAAATCCCAAACCTTGAAAGTCCTCAATCTGGGTAGTCGTTTGCTTTGGCCGCTCAGACTCGGACCTTTCCTTTCAGCCAGCGGTCCTTCAGTCACGATTCTGTGTACATCGCACAACCCTTTTGAGGGACTAACCCCCATGAATGCCGAGACCATCTTTTACAGAGGCCTGAAGACGTAGATTAAGGCTCTGGGGATATTGGAGTATAACTATGTAAAAACTATAAGGAGATGCGATTACCAGTTCTGGGTTTGGGAGTTAGGGTTGAGGGGTCAACCCCATAGGTTTAGGGTTTAGGGTTTAGGGCCAGTTTAGGGTTTATTGCACAACCTCTCCTTTGCATCCGGGTCTCTGACGACAGCCGGGCTGTTGCGACACAGTGCTACAAGCTGTAAAGCTGCACAGCCGACTACGCACACGAAACAACCCGAAAGGAGACTACCCATAGGCCCCAAAGTAGCTCCTTTTTGGGATTACCTTATAGAATTCAAAAAATGAACCCCAAAAAGGAACTACTTTGGGGCCTATGGGTAGGATACATCCCCTAAACCCCAAACCCTTAAACCCCGCGCTGGGTGGAGTCTGGAGCTTATCGGCTCACCGCTTCGGGCTCTTCCTGGGTTTGGGCTTGGGGATCTGCAAAGCTTCAGGAGACCGTATGTCCACGGTCAGTCCTGTGGCATTGCGGCAAAGACATTGAGCGCAGACTTGGTGGTGGGCGTGTAGTTGTACATGGTGAACCTCAGTTGAAGTGCAAGTGGTCGCAACAAATAGCAAAAAGAAACCATCGGTAACCATCACAATCCAGCAATGCTGATCGCAACACATACTGTATAGGTCTTGTGGTCAACAATGCTAGCACGAAAAACGTAGACAAAAAGAACAAGCAGCAAGAATAGAACACATTCGCCTTTCAACCTTGGTTACCTGGTTCTGAGGTACAGACTGGAATCACGCTAACAAACACTAACAGTCACTAATGTCCACCACGACCACATCCACACCGGCCTTCGCGTTGTATGCCGTGAATGCGACAAACAGTTCGACATAGGCGTAGGCGAATGCTGGTGGACGGCGGCACACCGAAAGCCACCACCAGCATCGCTACCGATAGAAGTATGGCCTATTATACCATGTAACCATATGTTCAGGCAAACAGAAAAGTTCCCCGACACAGTAATGTGGCCAGGAGCTGTCTAACGATCAAACATAGTCGCATACATATATGTGTATGTGTGTGTGTGTTTGTTTTTGTGAGCATGCAATGTTTGCACGTGTCCATGCAGGCCTACACGCATCCATGCATGCATGTACAAAAACACCTGTCGTCGACTGCGCACGATAACCCAAGACGGCTAACCACCTGTCTGCAAAAGGCCCCTGTGCACAGGAACCCTGTACAGGGAAAAACGCGAAGCTGCACCACTTAGCAAGCGAACCGACAGTATACGCACACACACACACATAATATACAGATCCTAGCCGGTGCAAACAAACTAGTATGTGTACGTAAAGTTGTAAACGCTCTTGTGCGTGAAGGTGTCGCCGAGAGAAACGACCCGTCCCGTCGCCCAAAACCATCGTATACCATCGTGAACACCACAAGTAATCTCTGGGCCTGATGCATTAAGACATGGCTTTGTGAGACTGTTATATCAGTTCTAGGTATTAGAGAACCCTGAGGCATTTCATAACTTACACCAAACTCAGGGCCTGACTTGGAGCACCAGAAGACCCGTGAAGAGCTTTCTGAAACCATCTGAAACCCTGTCACCATAAGCCTGGAACCGACTCGCTTCCAGGCTCACGTCTAGCCAGTCTCCAAACCCCAATCATCTTGACTGAGGCTGGCAGTCGGAACCCTAAACCCAAACCCTCTCAATCCTGACCTCCAAGCAAAAAAACCAAAAGCCTCACCCTTGACTGTTTCTCTCTTCTTCAATAACCCGGTCCAAGAAAGTTCAAACTTTTTAAGATAGACCAAGCCATATGAAGCCAAAAGGTTGGAAGTTCTCCCAGAAGCCATCTGAGGTTTTCATGCCAGGACACTCTAGCTGCTGCTTCACCAGATCTAACCTCTTCACCCGAACCCGCACTGCCTTGGAGTGGCTCCGGATTCTTGGGTTTCATGAGGGTGCGTTTCATTCTGAATAAGTAACATGTAGGTATAACGGACTGTTCGGATTCGGACCACTGCGGCTTCGCGTTTCTGGTTCATACGGCTCGAGCTTTAAATATGGAAGCAACGTGTCCCTATGCTCGGTTAAGGGTTCAGGGATGAAGTTTCTTTCATTAGGGTTTAGTGTTTAGGGTTCCAATCAACAGGAGCAAGTTCGACAACAGCTAAAGTTTGGAGGGACTCCGGTGGTTGGGCTGTGCGTAGCTGGGTCCATGGGTTTAAACTACCTGCCCCCCGGTGTTGCTGGATGCCAGATCTAAACATCAATCTTCATCGTTCAAGCCCCATATCAATAAACAAAGTAATGCTCACAGTAGTAATAACTGCAAACTTGACAAGAATAACGCTCATAATGATGCTATTTTTCAATCAAGAAGAAGATCGCAGCCATAAAAGAGGTTTGTTTTAGGCAAAACCGAACCAGCAGAAACCAGGCTGATGAGTCATTGCCTGCAGGCTGTAGGGTCCTTGCGGTACATGCGCTGCCTACCTATAGTCTTTATTGTAGTTCCTGAGGCTCCTAAGTATGAAGCTGGCTAAGCAAAAGCAAGGAACTATATACAATGGAGACTGCAGAGAGGAAATCGTAGGGCTTTTAAATTTTCCCTCTCGCACGGCCAGGATCAATGCCCAGAACCGAAGTTGCTTGTAACCTGGGGTTGAGGCTTATAGGGCTTAGGTTTCGAAAACCTTAAGGCAGGTCGATTTAACAAACTTTCGAGCCTAGGGCCCCTTACCACTATGGGCTATTAGCCCTAAAGGTCCTATAAGGACCCTATTAAGGGTAGATTACGGTACCCTTAAGGTCTAATAGCCCATAGTGGTAAGCCCTGAAGCCTACGGTCCCCGACGGTCCCTGAACCCGAAACCCTACGGCCCCCGGTCCATGAGGGTCAAACCTGTCCCAAAAACAGCTCGCTGGCCACATCCTCTACCGGCCCGTCCTGGCTTAGGTGGAAGTTTAGGCTGCAGGGCACACCGGCAGTTTAGGGGTTTGGGATTGGGTTTAGGGGTTTAGGGTTTTGGGGTGTGGTAATCACGGCTTAAATCACAGGTATTTAAGGCTTTTGGATCATAGAGCTGTTGGAGTTGGTTTTAATTGGCTTCGTGTTGCAGGTGCTTCAAAGGGACCAGGGTGCCAGATCATGGCCCTCGGCCAGTGAGGGGAGGCTGGTCGCGGTCTGTTAGCTTCACCCTACACTTCGCAAAAGGAACCATCGGCCTGAAGGTACGCCAGAGCTCCAGTTACCGAAATATTAGGCGAGGACCCATCTGAGCTTAGGCCCGAGCCGAAGTTTCGTAAAGCCCAGAAACAAGGGGGGGAGTACTGGAATCGCCAGCCAGTTAAAAAATCCACAACCAAAACGAACCCGAGTCATCCTCTTTTAGGTAACTGGAGCCCTAGGGTAGCTTCAGCTGGCACGACAGAGGGAACTTTCAGTCCAGTGGTAGAGACCATTGAGATCCGCGTTGCATATTTCAACGTGGAGTTACCCTCCAATTCCAAATTCTAGTATATTTTCTGCCCATACTACATCCTGAACCCCAATCCTTACCCCATAAGGATGGCTCTGGTAGTATGAGGCTCATGTGCTAGTGAGCCATTTTTCTTGAGAGAGCCCTCAGAAGCAACCTTTGTTCACGGATTTTCGGGGGTTGGGGCAAGTTTTCCTGGAGGCTGATATGCTTCCGCGGCCGGCTGTTCTATGGAAGGTTTCAGGGGCTTAGTTTCATGGTTTTCACGTTTCTGCTGTCGGGAAAGACCCGCCCGGCTCACGCAGTCAAATGGGCATAAAAAGAAAGTCGCAGTTGCTAGCGCTGGTGGTGTCGCTAGTGAGCTAGCGGTGGTAATGCTCGCCTGGGCCATAAGGGAAACTACAATATACGGGCTAAGGCGTCTTAAGAGGTGTGATTCGCTGCTTTGGGCTGTCAAAACGCAGGTCGGTCCCGGAAGTTCGTCTTGTGGACGAGGCCTTGGACATGTGTCTGTGCTCTCACTTGGTTTGGGTCCGGATCTCAGGATGCTTAACCATTTTAATTAGGGTTTAGGGACCGGGGTGACTTGGGTTTAGGGATAGCAAAGTATACATAATCTAGTACATGCCATTGAAGGCAATAGTATGAAGTCATCTAATCTGAAATTAACCTGAATACAAGGGGACGTTGTAACAAGGGTTATTACCAGGGCCTCTACAGTCTTGCAGCACTAACTCATACAGAATTAACCACCTTACTTACCCTGGTATGCTCTGATCCTGTAAGTCATACAAGGGCTCTAATAATTAGAGTAGGGTTTGGGGGTCCTTTATAGTATGAATATAAAAAGGAACCCTAAGGAACAATATTGACATTTTAGGCCTCTACGTTACAGGCCCAAGCGCCAGGCTCCGACATGTTTTCTCGAGTTGGGTGCCGGCGACGAGGCCGGAACTGAATTGGTACGCGAAGCTGTATCACTAATCATACATAAATACGTGCATGCATGCACATATACATACGTATATGTATACCTATATGTGTGTATATATACATATAACCATACATCATAGTACTGGGCTGATCTGGTGATAGCGGAGATTATGCGCCGACTTGCCGCGGCAACTGGTGGGCGGCCTGCATATGTATCTGTTTATGTATATATGCATTACTGTATGTCTGTATGTATGTATGTGCATGTGTGTATGTACGTATGTATGTATGTGTATGTATGTAAGTATGTGTATGTATGTATGACTGTATGTATGTATGTAGGTATGTAGGTCTGTGAAATATTCTATATTCATATGTTTGTGCATATATGTGTATGTAGGTATTATGCATGTATGTAAGAATGTGTGTATGTCTGTCTGCCTGTCTTCCTGTCTGCCTGCCTGCCTGCCTGCCTGCCTGTCTGTCGGTCCGTCTGTCTGGCTGCCTGTCTGTATCTATCTATATATGCGTATATATATATATATATATATATGTGTATGTATGTGTGTGTGTGTATGTGTATATGTATATATATATATATGTATTTACACATACATGGCGGTCGTTGTTGTCCCCGTAGTAGACATAATGCCGTAGGTTCCCTTCTTGCTCCGAATCTCTTTGTACGGAAGTGCATTCCCCGGGCACACTCCTTCATCACCCCTAAGCCCTAAGCCTTTTTGCAAGGGGCTTCTTGTTTCGCCGCCGAATCTTGCACTCGCAGCCCTTGTCCCATCTTATCCCTAAGCCGCATGTTTACAAAGATCCATCACTCTCAGCGGACAAACTCGACATCCCAAGTCCGAAAAGCCCAAACACAAGTGCCGCACCCAAGTGGAAAACATGTATACCTATCCCGATACTTCTCTCCCGAAACCCTGAGAAAACCACGTGAATATACAAACAAAACACCGCAGGACAAACTCGGTCAATTGCTAAGTTGCTACCTGCCTCTTTTGCATCAATGTTGTGGGCACCCCACGTGTTAATCATGTTGGCCCCTGACCAGCACACATGGCAGGAGTATTGTGGTCCAGAGCTCTCGAGTCAGCACACAAATATCAAGGCAAGCCGCCTTCGGCAAACTTCTCATCATCCAGCCAGACACGCACCATCGCTCCGTAATCCATCAAAGATACCACCTGAGGGAGTGCGAAACCCTAAACCCTAAACCCTGAACCTTAAACCCTAAACCCTAAACCTTAAACCCTAAACCTTAAACCCTAAACCCTAAACCCCAAACCAGGTTGTCGGAGCTTCGGTTCGGCCTTGGGGACTTCTGGGCTTTCGTGAGTTTGCCCTTTACCGCCTCTATATGGGAGCTTCCGAAAATAGGGGACCCGAATATAGTACCTTAAATAGCAGGATTAAGGAGCCCGAAATAAGGTACCCCGAATTTTTGGGAAACTCCCATATAGTACAACCCTATCCCCAGAACACACCACTTGCAGCATTCATGAGCTCGAGGCGTGAGACCCGGAGACCCTCAAACCCAGAACCCACGAATTCTGATAGACTTCACAGGTACCTAAGTAACCAAGGTACCTAAAAAAAGCGAATGCCGATTCTTTAGGGTCATATTAATCCCTTTTTGAAGGTTCATAGGCTACTCTAGGTAACGCTTTTGGGACGTCCCCCACCCCGAAAACCCGAACCCCAAAAGGCGCCGAGAACCCTCGCCAGCCTTGTAAACTCTATAATGTAGGGGCCTTAATGATTAGAATAGGGTTTGGGGGGTATAGTCTACCGTAAGTATGATGAGGAACCCTCAGAATTACTTTGGTAGTTCTTTAAGCCCCATATTAACCTTATAACCCTAATTATAAGCCCGCCAAGACCTAGAATCCCTAAGCCAGCCTTCCCCTGCAGCCACTGCGTGGTCGGAATGTCTGCGAAGGCATTGAATCTCATCTTCATCCTCAGGTGAAATCTCAGCCTCTGAAGATTAGGGTTTCGCGCCTAGGCAGTTTTGGGCTAACTACGAAAAACTACATGTGTGAGTGCATCGGCACCCGCCCTCAAACACAGCTATCCCAAAAGCCGTGCAACACTTCAGACACCGATTCTGAACACTTGTGTAGGCCTGTGCGACTCCCTAAACCCTAAACCCTATGCACGAGACTCGAACTCCTAATTCGAGCCTTCAATCTCGAATTATATCTCTGAGAGGTGCCTACCCATAGGCTGATAGGCTCCATAGTAGTTCCTTTTGGGGATTACCTTATAGAATTCTAAATATGAACCCCCAAAAGGAACTACCATGGGGCCTATGGGTAGAGCCCAGTTACCTATGTACCCAGCAACATGCCACATGGGCAACCTGGGTCTCAGGCAGGCTTCAGGAATTTCAGCCACAGCCATGACCCGAAGATGCAAAACATAATATAGAGAGCCTAATAATCTTAATAGGGTTTTGGTGTATATTACACTATAGTTAATGTAGTAAGGAACCCCCCAAAACAGTAATGGTGATTATTTAGGCCCCAACTTTACACATGAGCCAGGACCCCCAAGCTGCTGCAGAAGCCGTGTGTTCCTTACACTTTTTGTGGGTAGGTGATCTGAGCTACAAGGTCTAAGAAACCATAAACCCTAAACCCCCTAACCGGAACTGAAAACCGGAGCCGGCGGATCCAGGGTGCAGAGTTTACCTGGGCCTTTTAAGTAACGAGGGAGAAAAAGTATAAACTTTTATATCATAACAGTTCCTTTATGAAAAAGGTATGAAAGTATGGTACTCCAAAGCTCAGTTACACTTCAGCGGTGAATTTAAGATGCCGGTGCCTCACACAAAGCTTTCAATTGCCTGCCGTGCGCGCATTCAGCCTAGAAGCCAAACATATATTAGCCGGCTATTGCCCTTGCGTAAAGAAAGATACCTAAACTCCCAAGAGTAGGTAAAATAATGCCCCAAACCGATTCTACATACTCTTGGGATCCAGGTAGGCATTTAGGGTCAACTGTCGCCGCTCCGCAGTTTTCTCTACGAGATTCCTGATCGGCCGTCGATCAACTGCGCCCCCCTGCGTGCAGAATCCAGCGAACGCGGCGCGGGTAAGCAAGAGGCAGTGGGCATAGGGTTTAGGGTGTAGCTCGCACCAGAAACCAAATTATCTGGGTAGTTGAGCTGTAGGGCTTCGTATATATATATATATATATATATAACTATATATATATATATATATATAGCTTTCCGAACAAACATTCTCAGCCTGTAAAACCTTGACAAACACTCGCAGGGCCTGACCACTTGCAGGCCGCCGCCGCTCTCCAGCCCAAGCGACCTGGGAAAGAAGCCAGTGTTAAGGGCTTAGGGTTTCAGTTTTTCGTTAGTTTAGCGTTTTGCGCTGCCTGAGGGTGGAATAAATGGAAGTTCATCAACTGTAACCACGGCTTTTGGGATTTAAAGTTGCGGATTGGGGTTTATGGGCCATTTATGGGGCCAGGGTTTCATCGGGGCTTGCTGGCTGAAGGGTCAGGACGTCGGCATGATGATGCATGATGGCTTTAGGGGTTCTGGATTTAGGGTTGAAAGCTCAAGCTCTAGTTCTTGCTTTGGGCTGGCTCGGTTCCTTCGCAGACGATCCCAATCCAGCAACAAAACCTGAGACCTGACGAGCCCGAAACACCAAACAGAGCTAGACATCCCTAAACCGCAACGCCAAACAACCTGACAAACCCTAAACCCAAAACCCCACACCCTAAACTCCTAAACCCTAAGCGGCGCTTCTGCTGCGATGCACGCAGAGATCTCACAACAGGCGATCATGGGGTTCGGGCTCAGGGGTTTGGGAAGGGGACGTGCTTGCCAAATAACCCGACCTCTGCACGCAAGCGTCCTTAGTAAAACCAAGTAAACAAACAACTATTTCGGATAAGCCCTCAGAGCTTCATTATAGTCGAAAAATACACGAACAAAGCAGTATCTAAGAGGACAATGTAATCTGTCTATAGCACTTGCAGCAGGAACACCCCCAAAACGGTAAGTAGCAATACTCTGGCCCCATATACTGCCTGGGTTGGCCTTTAAACACCCTGAAAAATATTTATATATCGGGTCCCTTATAAACCCAACTAAGGAAAAGAAAAATGTCCCAAAATCCAACCTCAACTTCAACCAAGCAAGCCTCAACTTACATGGCTTTGCTCTCGGCCTGAATGCTTTGGTCCTTGTGGTGGATTCGCACAATCCTCACCTCTCAGGAAAAGCCCTCAGCACCCACGCCGAGGGTTCGATGGTTCTGATATCTTTTCATAACTCTCTTTACAGTAGAAGCCCAAAAGTTGGACAATAGCCTCAATCCTTAAGAGTAATGTATAGGTAATCCCAGCACTATTTGGCCTTAATTCGGTTTCCAACTTTATGGGGTTTACTATATGCTTCCAGGGGCCTTATCGTATTGGGTCCTTAAAGTCTTGGGAAGCAAGGGGCATTGTGACATGGAGAGTCTGCTAGTGGATCACTGTACAGTAGAGATTACTCGGTTGTCGGTTGTTGCAAGCTTGAGTGATTCGGTTTAGGGTTTAGGGAAACCCTACACCCTAAACCCTAAACCCTAAACCCTAAACCCAATTTTTTGCCACCCGCCCAGCTGAACAAAGTCGCACCGCAGGGAACTCGATCTGACACGGTATTGGAGTGCTAAGGCCCAAGGGACAATGCATGCTGCAAACAGAAAGGCCAAACAGCACGTAACAACCATAGGAAGTTGAAGCATGTATCATCGCCGAGCCTCGGAAACCTAACAGCCCCACGGAAAGAACAGGTCGACTAGCCCCAACAACCCCTAACTGAACCAAGGGCGCCCTGAACAGCTTCCGTGGAGATGTATCGGTCTCGTGGTACTCGAGACTGACTGGACTACCGCTTACCTTCTCCGCCTCTACAAGCACTAATCTTCATGATGTTAGGGATTATTAGACATAAATACAGTGGCGTGGCTTGCTTGAGGCTTCGCAAAGTACGCTGCTAAGTGCTGCATCTAATTAAAAGGCCTTCACGGTCCGCCTTGACTGCACCTAATTCTACTTCAGAGTTTGCACAATGAATTCCGGTTTTGTTTGCAGTACACATGCTCACTTAAAAGTCACTACTCAGACTTGCGCGCTTCCGCTCAGAAGTCGGCTTTCCGGTAGTGGGCTCTCACCGATTTGCTAGCCTGGTTCAGTACAGGAGTGTGTCGCAGTCTGTCAGCTTTAGCTCCCATCCAGTTGCAGGCTCTCAGTCGGCCTCTTTGCTACTCAGAGTGGACCTGCACATGCTTTTTGCTGTCTTCTGTCCAGATAAAGCCGCAACTTCGCAACGAGGTTTCTCCAGTTGTTCGGTCTTCTTCTCCGCAGGCAGGCTTTCAGAGAGGACGGGTCTCCCGGTACGAAAGCCACAGGGATGTTGTGGCTGCTCTTTCCGTTTGTACTCTTAGCCACAAGCCCAAAGCCATGCTTCGGGACCACCACTCACTTCGGTGTTTGCAGTGTTCGAAGTCACCGTGGACATCCAACCGCTGCCCGTGGTCCGGCCGTCACAGAGATAGAGGACCAAAAGCTCAACTCAATTTGTTGTCACTCTACATCCTAGCCAAAGGATGCTGTTCTGTCGACAAGTCCTCTTCTTGTCCTTGTGCAGCACCAGCGTTCGGGCAGTTCAGCCACGGCCGTAACGACAGTCAATGGTCTCTTCAGTCGCCAATCCAGCCAAGGGTCGGCAACGTCCCAACCAAAAACAGGTCGTTGTTCCGTCAGTGGCAAAAGGAAGGAGTTGTCAGCCACATAGAAGCAGGAAACTTTGACGAGGCGGCCATTGCAGCGACGGGGTTTTCTACGGCTCTGTGTGAGAGTCGATCGAGGAGAGAAGGAGACGAGTGCAGGAGAAATGATGATGAAGAGGTAAGGCGGGAGAAAACGAACGTTTTTTTTGGGGGGGGGGGGGGAGTAGGGAATTAAAAGTGAATTTTTTTTTGGGGAAATTTGGGGGTTGGACGGGGGCAAATTAAGGCATGGGGGGGGTTTTGGGGGGTTTTGTTTTNTGGGAGGCGGGACGTTGAGCGAGAGGGGTTTTTTTGGGTGTTTTTGTAAGATTAAAGGAGGGAAAGAGGAAAAAGAAAAAGGAAAAAAAAAGAAGAAATGGGAAGAAGGGAAAAAAAGAGTTGTGAGAGGTGAAGAGGGGGAAAAAGGATCGTTTTTTTTGGGGGGGGGGGGCAGTAGTGAATTACAAGTGAATTCTTTCTTGCAGTAATTTGTGGGTTCGACAGGAGTCAATTAAGGCATCGGGCGTGTCTTCGGGGTCATTGTTTATGTTTGGTCAGCTATACGAGTGCAGCATTGGAGGACTTGCAGGGAATTTCAATTAGATCAGGCATCAGAATTACTGAAAGCGAGGCTTGGGGACCTTCCTAGTTGCAGAATGTAATTAGTTTGCAAAGGGCCTAGTTGCAATGCTTGCAGGAGGTAATTAGTGTGCAAAGGGGCCTGGTTGGTTGTTGTTGTTTTGTTTTGGGTGAGGGGTTCGTGGTTTATTAGGCATCCAGAATCTTACACTCTGAATCACCAAGGGCCAAAGCTCCGAAGAAGAACGACTCGAGTCCCAAAATCCTGAAAGTTAGACTCTGCCCGGAAACCAGAAGTTCCGACACTTACATCCCGTGAAACCTGAGACTCAAGATTCTAATTAAAACGCGAACGCAAGCACATGCCCGTCGGTGTCAGAAAGCCACCGTCTCCGGCATGTCCTCTTCGTCTGTCGACTCCACCTCAATTGTGTCCTGTGGTCCGATAAGCGGCGGCCTGAGTTCTCCTAAGTGGCGGGTGAAAAGACTACTGAGGTGTCGTTGTTTTACTGCATAATGTCCGTAGTAGGTTGACAGGGCGTACTGGTCGAGTTCCAGCTGTTGAAGGGGAGGCAGAAACCCGTAGAGTCCCAAAGTCGTGTTGATGTACGGGTAGTTTTGCGCAGCTATTTGTGGGACCCACGACGTGAGTACTCTCCTCTCTGTTCCCTGCCACCTTTCTGTGCCATGTAGCAGCGTTCTAGAGCTGAAAAGAATCGGCCTATGCATGATATCATGGAAAATACCCTTTTTAATGTCAACATGCTGAGTTTGCCATCCTTCTACTGTCCCCTGGGGGCATTCAATCCACAGACGTCCCTTTCTGAAGCGGTTGAGCCCCACAATCATGGAGGGGACAAAGGAGTTCCTGGCGTCGGTGGGACATGACCTACCTGGGCCCACGCGAATTGATACGCACGTGAAAGGGACCGGCTCGGGCATGGCATTCCTGACAAAGGCCGTGACAGCCTGGCAGAAGTTGGGGCACGCCTCCGTAAACCTGGTCAGGCGGTTGGTCAGCCGCGTAGTTTGTCCTAGCATGACAAACCAGTTGTCACCTTCATCCTTGTCCCAGTACTTCCTGGGCACTGCTTCGCTGAGCGAGGCTATTGTCAGGCATTGTTCCTCAAATGAAATTAAAATTTTTTGTAAAGGCATTGCCTATGACGTATATCAGTGCTCTCGTACCCGTAGCGTTGTGCTACGTGTGATATGGATTGCAAGCACATTTTGAGGCAAGCCTCTGTCTGATTTCAAAGTTTGGGGCAAGCCGCTGTTTGATGTCAGCGTTTGTACACTGCGCAAAGTTGAGTCTGTTAAAGGCATCAAAGCTGCGGTCGCGCCTGCTTTCTCACACACCCAATCGAGCCTTCACGGTGGTTGTCAGCTGCTCTAACTCCTTGAGAGAAGACTCAATATGGCACGACTCAACCAATCGACTAAGGTTAAGCAACTCGTGAGACGTGAAGTTTTGCAGCAGCAGATCCGCTCTGCCAGTTGCGATTTTGACGCGCTTTGCATAAGCGGGCGTCAAGCCCCGCCTGGCGCTTGCCGCCGAGAGCTTCTCCATCATTACAACTGTCTGGTTAGCAATAGCCGAGTTATTGCTGACGCGCTCAAGATAGTCAAGGTTTGGTCCATCACGAGTCGCGGGCTCAGAGGTGGTTGGCTGTTGGACGCGCAGCGTCTCTGTTGACGACGGCGCCAGCGCCATTGGTGGCGGCATGACTGCCGCCTTTGGCGGCTGCGGACCAGCGGGTGGCAGTATAGGTGCTGTTGCCGGTGGTGGCAGTGGCGGCGCCACGTTCGGTGCCACTTGCGGCTGCAAAGAGATTCCGGGTGGCGGAGCTTTTGCTGGCGCTGCAGTTGACCCTGATCCGCTAGCCGTGGTCTTACGGGTGGCGGCGCTGGAATTGCTTTTGCCGGTCCACCTGTCGTGGGAACTGCAGGCGGACTTGAGAAGTGCGCGTTTGTGCTTACGCGCATCTTTGCTTCAAGCTCGGTAAGACGCGTGTTATACGAATGAATAGCGCGCTGTTGATTCTCCAATTTATCGTTATGGCTTTGAAGCCTGCGCATCACTTCAGTGTGGTTCTTCTCGTTTGCAATGGCAATTGCCGCGTCACTCTGTGACTTTTTCTGGTCCAACGCGTCAAGGCTTCGGCGAAGGCTTTCGACCTGATCAGCACTTGCGCCACCTGCTGTGAGATCCCGCGTCTCAAGTTCGCGCACTTTTTCTTGAAGATGGGTAAGCCCAACATCGCATACTGACGCTTTCCCAAACGCTGTCGCAGCCGCCCGGGTTGCAGACTCAACTCCTTTGCTCAAGTCAAGAAGGGTGGTAGGAATTGTGCTGACATCTACACCACCGCAGTAGTTGCGAACAGCTTGAGCCACAGTTGGCTCGAGCTGAGCAAGGGCACGCGACGTCTCAGCTTTTAGCGTCGCAAACTCTTGCGCGATTGCCTCCATTCGTTTGGTTTGAGAGAAAATCTTATCTGAGGTGCCGCTGCTTGCTACTCTGTCCACTGCTCTGGCGCTGCATTGCCGTGCGTACCTCCCCACGTAACAGATCGCCTGACTGCTGAGTGGCACGCTAACTGGTTTAGGGTACCCTAAACCCTAAACCCTGAACCGGAGGCCTCAGCCTTTCAGATTTTAGGTCCTGGGTTTGACGGTTTTCTGAGTTTCGCTCAACTCGCGGTCGGGAGTGCAGACAGTCCTCCCTTAAGTCTGAGAATGATTTCTTAAGCGCTTCATGGCTTCAGGTTCTAGGGATGGGTTAAGGCTAAGCGTGCAGGCATTCAGAGTGTAGGATAAGGGACCCTAAACTTCACACATTGAACAAGTTTGATACCTTATAAACCCTCAACCTTACACCACCAGACCACAACCCTAAATGTGTACGCAGTTTCAGGGTTTCTACCATAAGGGGTCCAATGAGCGTTGAAGATTCTCGGCTTGAAGTTTAAACAGTTAAACGAACCGATTCCTGCCACTTCTTCGCCGCTGGCATTGATAAATCAAACCAGCGGATATAATCCCGCGGTAGATGGTAGATGCCTAAACCCTAAACCCTAAATCGCAAAGACCCTCTGGATCTTGAACGAGCTTGCATAGACTCTCTTAGTTGAACCATATTCCATAATGCGCATCATTCAAGCCCGAAGCCCCTAATGACCCCTAGGCGCTGGACCCCCCAAGAGACCTTTTGAATAGGAGCTCTCTTGGGTGCTTCAAGGGGCATCGTTCAACAACATTTCGTCAAAGCTTCATCCCAAGCTTGTGACAAGCAACTCACAATCTCAGGATCTTGATGCACATCCTTTTCATCCTAACGGTCCTGACGGGCCCAAACCCATCACAGGAGGGCAAGAAAAACCAAGCAACAGCCTCAACTTCCTGTCCAGCATAGAGATGCTCTCGAACCTTTCGAGTTGGCAGCGGCCGAGAGCAGGCTTACATGGTTTAGCTCCTTTTTCTTGAACGGTCCTTGTTTATCATAATGAATGGCTTAGGGTTAAGTGTTTAGGGTTTGAGTGTGCAGTACTATGACACATATCTCCACAAACATACACAGAGATATGCGCGGCACGGATTGTTGAAAACTCTGGTCGGCCAAATGGTTGAGCCAGTCTTTTGCACGACCTCTGTGCAAAGCACCGGTGGGCCGCCTGTCATTTGAGATATCGCAAACAAGTCAGACAGGCGGCAGGACCCAGACCTTGCAATATCCCTTACTTAAGAAATAAACCTTAAACTATAGTAGGATCCCAAATGTGATTCAGTTTGCATTTTACATTCCTTAATTAAGGGAAATTAAAAGGTCTGGGCTATGGGTACTACCGCACCCAAGGCAGCACCCGACCAGGCTGATATATGGTTTAGGGATTGAGGTTTGGGGCTTGTGGTGTTATATGGTTCAAAGTTTGGGCATGGGGTTTATATGGTTAAGGTTTGGGGTTTAAACGTGTTTCCAGCTTGAGCTTTCAGTAGTTCTTACATCAAGTTCGACATGCATGTAGGCATACCGCAAGACATACTACTCCACTCTCGTGCCAGCAACCCAGAATGCCCCAGCGCCTAACCAAAGATCCCGAACCGTTTCAAGTTCTGTGCAATCTCTCCCTGTGTGTAGAATTAACACTATTACACCAGCCCGCCCAGTCGCCTATGCCTGTATGGCCTTCGACCCTTACCCGAAGATCCCAACCCTTAAACCCGAACGCTGAAGTCACAAACCTCAATCTGTAAACCCTAAACTTTAAACACTAAACACCCTAAGCCTCGCATCCTAAACCCTGAATGGGCCTTCCTCAAGCTTAGCTTGCCATAGGCTTCCGTGCCCATGTCGATGATGGCCCACTTATCGTCGATCGCCTCGATCCTGCCGGTGCATTTCCTGAGTCACTGCTCGGAAGGGCTTCAAGCAGGTTGAGGCAAGTGCATACACGTGTGTGTGTGTACATAAATACTCATACACACGCTTTGTATTCACACTTTGGGGGCTTAGAAACCGTCCGGCCGCAGCCCATACTTATATACACACGTATATACATATTCATAGTTAGTCAATGCATACTTGCTTATACAAACATATACACGTGTATCAGGTACATCTCAAGAACAGGTCACGAAATGCCATCTTCTGGGTCCCCGCTTCAGCCTTCGAAGCCTATATGTGAGCTGTTAACGAACTACATGCAGCAAGAACCGCCGAAGAATGCTACACACCGAGGGAAAACCTAGACCTAAGAGTAACCCAGGAATAAAACGGGTGCCCTTTTTTTGGTTTAAAAGGGGGTTGTAAGGGAACCTAGACCTGAAAAAAGGGAATAAGGGCCTACTCTGGGTCCTAGAAACCGTGTATCTTAAGTCTTACGGCACGTGATGCAGGAAAGCGGGTGAGGCCTACGGCCTACACCACCCTAAACACCAAACCCTTAAAGGGATCTGAGACCTAAACCCGCTGAGCTGTAATCACCTTAAGCACGCAATCAAGAACTATATTCTGAAGGCTCCGTCGCCAAGTTTACAACAACGCCTCTAACGCTGGAGTCATTGTAGTTCCATGGTAACCAACTTTTATGATGGCTGGGCTCCCATAGTGTAAACTGGTTACCCAAAACAGAACTACACTGAAGACTATTGACTAATAGGTAGGGTTCAGGCCTCCTCTGACTCCAAATCCGAACACTGTGATGCGCAATGCTGGTAGAATCGAGAATTGGGGGGTATAGGTGACGGAGGGTTTAAGTACCCCGACAAGTCCTGTGATGCAGACCATGTAAGGCCTTGCGTTCCCAGCACGTCTCATTGCTGTAGCTCGCCGGAAGCTCGTGACATTGCATGCTCCGGACTGAAACCCTGAATGCCAAATGCAGAACCTAACGACGACTCCATAAATTCAAGAGAAGACTTTGCGCATTCCGGTTCACGAAACCCCGCAGTCCATGCTCAAAACCCGTATAAACCACGGCCAAGTACCAACTCCTTCAGGCTCCTTGGACCGTTGCAGACTGGCGTCTGATTAGGGCGGAGCTCGCTGGTCTGCAATCGCATATCCTTCTCAAGTGAACATGTAGCGACGTTGACCACAGCCTACACAACAACAGCGACATCAACACTGATGGTGATCTTCATCATCTGCGCCAAGATCTAACGACAGCACCACTATCAGTCACCATCACCCCGCAGCATAGCCAAAACAATGATACAAGTAGTATGCTGAAGGTAAAATAATAGGACAGGTGCGGCTAAAATCGAGGAAAGAAAAAACAAATTCGTAAAACTGAAAACGATCGTAGACCCCAAACCTTTGCACCCTGGTCTTCCAAGCTAAAATGTTGCAACAGCTACGGTTCCGAAGGAAGCCAACACACATGATTTAGGGTCTACGGTTCCGGGAGAACCGTAACCCAAAGGCTCCATGTACCTTTATAGTAGATACTTAAGCCTTAAAGGGGTCCCTAGGTAGGTACTTTAAGGCCTAAGTATCTACTATATGGGTACATGGAGCCTTTGGGTAAAGGAACCTCATCTCATCCCTGGATAAACCGGAGTCAGGGTTCTAAGTTCCTGAGTAGCCACTTTATAATAAGGGTACCCTTTTTCCTAATACTCAGTTTTAATAAGGAGACCCCAAACTAAAAAGGGCAAAAGGGTACTATTCAAAAAACCTAGGAGCAGGCCATCCTAAGACATCTGAATTAATTCTCTGCGTGTAAAAACCCGGACCCTATTAAGGGTAGATTAAGGTACCCTATAAGGTCTAATAGCCCATAGTGGTATCATCCCTAAGAGCCCCGAACCCAAATTCCCCACCCCTAAACCCCTCAACTCTGGCCCTAGAGCCTAAAACGCCTAAACAGAAAATTACTAGCACAACGTTACTTCTAGGGCAGAAGCCAGAAAATCGCCCAAGAAAGGAACTCGTACTTGAAGCCGTAGAACCCCAAAACGTAAGCCATGTAATTCCAAAGTCCAAAATCCGAAGCCAATTACTGTAGCTCCTAAGTCCTAAGCACAATAATCCCTGAGTCCTAAGCACCATAATCCCCAAGTCGTAAACCCGAAGCCTGAAACCCCAAACCCTAAGTCCTACATCCTATGCCCTCCACGGGTCCTTGGCGTGCACCATGGTTTCCAGCGGGGGCCCACCAGGTCGACCGGGTCTCCGATAGCTAACAACATAGACGCCTTAGGGTGGGCTTTTGGGGGGTTTAGGTTTAGGGTGTTAGGGCTTACAGGGCATGATAAGGGCCATAATATAAAACCTGCCGTGGCCCGTGGGTAATGAACCACTAGGATGTCAAAATAAGCGACTAACGGCTGCGGACCAAATCTAGCCAAGAATGACACCTTTCCATACCCAAGGGCCTGATCAAACGCAGCATGCTTTCCTGCGTCCATGACCCTAATTAATTAGTCACTTCAAGGATCATGAGACGTGGTACGAGTATGGGTTTAAGTTCTGAGTACCTTGCTTAATCAGGGTTGCAAGGCATAGTCGCCGCAGTTATAACTAAGCTATACAGAGTATTGTACCTACTACGAAAGCTTCTGGTCCCAAGTACACCCCAGAACCTTATGCAATCCCCATAAAGCTCTGAAAAACCCTACTTACCTAAGTCTCCTGATCCGTTGAAGTACGGGATATCAGGGCCCAACAACCCTAAACCCAACCACCCTAAAATGTCGGTCCTTCGACCTGGCGTGCGCACTAAACCCAAAGCCTCTCCAGACTTGAGGGCACTGGGCTTCGGGCTTCGAAGGGTTTATGGTTCAGGGTTGTTTGGGGTTTAGGGCTTTGGGTTTCGGGCTGGGTAGGGCTTCGGGTTCAGGGCTTTGGGTGGGCTTTCTAGGGCTTCTAGGAATTAACCTACCCATAGGCTCCATAGTAGTTCCTTCTTGTGGCTCATATTTAGGATCCTATCAGGTAATCCCAAAAAGGAACTACCATGGAGCCTAATGTAGGGGCCTTACTAATTAGAATGTGGTTTTGGGGCCACACTCTACTCGTAATAAGGAACCTTCAAAATAGTATAGGCAATTATTCCCCACATCTTTGTGTGGGGTTCTTACTTTTTGGGGCTCTCCCGCCTCCTCCTTGTCCTCCTTCCCCTCCTCCTCCTCCTCCTTCTCCTCCTCCCTCCTCCTCTCCTCCCTCCCTCCTCTTTGCTCACTCACTCACTCACTCCATCATCACTCGCTCACCACGCACTCACTCACTCCATCATCACTCACTCACCACGCACTCACCCACTCAGTCTCACGCACTCATCATCATCATCATCATCACTCACTCACCACTGTTCATCATCACCCACGCACCACGCACTCACGCACTCATCATCAGAATCATCACTCACTCACCACCGGAAGACTGCAAACGCGACCGCTTCGGGGCGGCCACATTCCGGAAGACTGTAAACGCGACTAATACGCTCTCTCGGAGGCCCTCCACCGGCCCCGCGACTGGGCGGCTCGCTGGCCACCACCCCGCGGAAGACACAAACGCTACTAAACGCTCTCTCGGAGGCCCTCGACCGGCCCCGCGCGCGCGTGGGGGGCTCGCCGGCCATCGCCCTCCGGAAGACTGTTAGCGCTCTGTGGAAGCCCTGGACCGGCCCCGCACGCACGCGTGAGGGGGCTCGCTTCGAGTTGGCAGGCGCCGTTTGTGCTAGCAGGCGCAGTACTGGGGGGCCCTCGACCGGCGCCGCGCGCCCGTGGCAATCTCGCTCCGCCACAGATCTCCAATCGACCAACATGACGCTGTTGCTGAAACCTTCCGAGTACCAGGGACTGAAAGGCACGGCTCTGTTGCAGGGCGTGTCGTGATCCTGGCTATGCAAGAGGTGAAGACCAAAGTGCCGAACGGTATGATGGCAGCTGCACCGTCCAAAGGGAAGAGTAAGACTGAGCACGCAGGCCGGAAGGGATCGCAGCCGCAAGCCTCCACGAAGGTGGAGCTGCATCTGGCGGGCACAGACTCGGTGAACGAGGTGGTCTTCATCGAAGCTTGGGCGGACCAGGCTACTCAGCTCGGTTTACGCTGCAAGGTCGGAGGCCTGATTTCCATCACGGGACTCGCTCACTCGCTTACTCCCTCACTCACTCACGCGTATTCACTTATACACTCTTTGCGAAAAGATATAAAATGCACATGTGGGGTATCCGGTCCTTTAATTTAGGCCCCACCTATATATAGTCTCCATTGTAGTTCCTTTTTTGGTTAACCAAAATCTCTACAAAAGGATCCTAGCCATAAAACTGGTTTGCCCAAAAAAGGAACGACACTGGAGACTATAGGTATACTGTGGGTATATGCCTAAACCCATCATCAGAGGCCCGCACCTCGCGGCTGGATCTCCTTGATCCTCGCACGCCTTGCAAAGGCTCTTGGCCCGGTTGGTGATCCTTTTTAAGGGTGCCTATACTATAGGGCTCCTTTAAGGGCTCCTTTTACGGTTACTATGAGGGTAACTATAGGGCTCCTTTAAGGGCTCCTTTTAAGGGTTACTATGAGGGTAACTGTACGGCTCCTTTAAGGGCTCCTTTGAGGGTTAC
Organism: Symbiodinium sp. clade A Y106; assembly: GCA_003297005.1. Taxonomy (NCBI): domain Eukaryota; class Dinophyceae; order Suessiales; family Symbiodiniaceae; genus Symbiodinium; species Symbiodinium sp. clade A. The sequence goes on along the minus strand of BGNK01000490.1, from coordinate 220,375 downwards.
TATGAGGGTAACTATAGGGCTCTTTTAAGGGCTCCTTTTAGGGTTACTATGAGGGTAACTATAGGGCTCCTTTAAGGGCTCCTTTTAAGGGTTACTATGAGGGTATGCATAGGGTTTGGGGCTCAAAGCTTTAACCCTAAACCGGAAAACCTTTGAAAGCAACGTGTCCCTAGTGGCTTAGTGTTGTTCCGAGCATGCTCAAGGAGGTTGGCTATACTCTAGGTAGGGCTGACGGTCTTTTGCTTGTAGCAGAAGTTGCACCTAGAGTTTCGGAACGTGGGCTGCCAGGTTTGGGGTTCAAGGCTGTATACAACGTACAGTATTTCAAATCATCTTTGCCGCACATGGCATCCACAAGCAGAAAAAATACCAAGCAGAGACGAGGCTCAGATTAGTCATACACAGTTGCCTAGATTCGTACTTCATACATGTATGCAGGAATGCATGCGCATGGACAAGACATCACAGGTGCACCAAAAGTACGCAACCAGTTGACCATGAAAAGATAAGCAAGCTGAAGAGTGACGACCAATGCATATACATATAGACATACACATGTACATTAAAGGCAAACAAAACAACAAACACAAGACACGCACAATCAACCACACACACACACACACGCAAACATACATACCATACATTACATTACATACAGACATACATACATATTTTACTTATTTACATTCATACATACATGTGTACGTGCATACATGCATACATACTACATACATACATACACATGTAAGGCATAGGTGTAGGTACATATACGTAAAAAATCGTAAAAATGCATGTATACAGACACGTATACGGTATACACGCAGTTTATACAGGTTTGTCTATCGCCACCAAGACTCGTTGCTCCGACCCCCTGCAGCACGAAGAGAACCTTGTTATCTTTGCGGAAGTCCTGGCAGGTCAGGCTCTCGGTGCATGGCCTTTACGGATTAGGTTCCCGGTTTCTGAAAGAATTGTGAGCCTCAGAAACCGAGTAATTTTCTTTGGCTGTGCCTCCCGGAGTACCAAAGCATGAGCATGTTTCAATGCACCGGCACCTCCGAGATCCACCATTGCCAGCTGGTACCGGCACTCAGGGTGTCGGAGTGGCGATTGATCCGGAGAGCAAGTTCCGCATGAAAGGCAAGTTATACTCTGGGTGCCCTCCATGAGACTATCCAAGACAGTGCCCCATAACGGGCCACTTCTCAAACTCTATGTTTGTGCCGAAAGCAAGCTACTCTGGCTGTATACGCACATTCAGTCATATACATCATATACATAATACATATATATATATATATATATATGTATGAAACACGCAGGGAGAGAGAGAGAGTGTGTGTGTGTATATGGATGTATACAGAAAGGTGTGTGTGTGTATATATATATATACATATTTATGTATATATATATATATACAGATAGATAGATATGTAAATGTAGTCTCGTACGAGCCCCGCATGTTTGCTGCTTCCTTCCCAACCACCTCAGAGTTTGGGTCCTTGTAGACGAACATGGGCTCGAGTTCGTCCTCGTCCACGGTGAGCCACTCGGAAACTCTGTCCGGCATGTCCTCGTGAATGCAAAACCACTTCTCTCTTAAGTTCTTGGAGATCAAAGAACTTGTGAAAACCTGCAACACATGCATGGACGGACGAACAAGGAGACTTTAACACAATGCGCCGGGCACAAACAATTAACAATTAGTGGAACGCAAGCCGACATGCGCGCACCTGCAACAACACACGGACATACTCGCAAAGGCGCTCCCTGTGTGTGTCTCGCTCTCCCTCTCCCTCTCTCTCTCTCTCTCTGTCTCTCGCTCTCTATGTCTCCCTCCTTGTCCCAGTCTAGGCCACAAACATCACAAGCCCTTCTAAACCTGTCGACCCCAATGCTGAGAGCAAAGGGCGACTGCAAGCACACGGCATTAATCTCCAAATCTACATGCACAGCGCAAGTCGTAAACCCGATGCGGATGCTAGAAGGCACCCTGGAACCGTGACCAACATGACCCCAAGTCAATACCGTTCAAAGAAGCTGAGAAATAAGCATGAAGCAATCCATTCAGCATGCCTAGTGTTTCTCTTAGCACGTAACACTGCTTCACGCAGTCGGTTCCTTGCGTTACTTCTCAGGAAAGCCTAGTACTACAACGTCATCTTGCACAGTGCATCCCAGAGCCCCAGTGCTCGTAGATACTACAGGGGCCTCAATAATCATGGAAGGCTTTTGAGGTAGATTGTAGTATAACCGTAAAAACAACACAGGGATTATGCACAGAATTTGCTACTTCTTATTCCGACATTCAAAATTTGTAGTTTATATTGCTTGAAACGAACCAGGAAGCTGCAGCTCATGTACCCTAAATCCGCAGTGTAAAACCCTAATGCAGGGGCCTGAATAATTAGAATAGGGTTTGTGGGCCCATTATACTATAGTTGTAATAAGGAACCCCCAACATAGTATAGGAAATTATGTAAGCCCTATATTAGATCCATCACATAGGCCGAACGACCCCTGGCCTCTGATGAGCTGAATAAATGGATCTTTTTGTTGAAGGATCTCAATCCTGAAGAAAGTTCAGTGTCGGAGTTCCCCAAAGCTAAAATCAGCTCAAAAGAGGTCCCGGGTCACACGTATGACTTCAAAGTATTCCCTGAGGGTTCATGTGCTCATATGTATATGACATTGGCCTTAAAGTAGTGCCTATATACATGCTTCAGGGCCAAAGTACATGCTATATGGGTACATGGACCCTTTTTCCCTCCTACCTAGCAAAGGACGAAGCCCGCATTGCCGGGTGCTACATGGACCCTTACGGATCGGGGGCTTCGATGGAGTGTTTGGGTCTTCTCTGAGGCCAAGGATCCGCTTTTACGGAGTAGAGGCCCTCTGCTTTCACCGCCTGGATGACGCCTGTCAGGCACGGATTTTTGACGCTCACACTCGGCAATACCAGGCGAGGTCTTGAGTACAATTCTAGCGCGACGAGAGACAGGTTGCACATCTTGTGTGAGCTTTGCCTGCTTTGTACGTGTTGATGACAAACATAGCTTTGCATGCCTTGTCAAGTCAGCCACCTCTCCACTGTGCTTCCAAGCCAACGACAGATAACGACCCATAAATGTGTGGAGACATGACCACAGACTTGACAGACGCCAACCGTGCTAGGACCCCACACAAGCTAGACGCACCCAGACCCTAGTTTGGACGTCCATCAAGCCAGGTGAAACATGGTGACACAAGGGGTACACTGTACTAGCCTACTACTTTCATCTCACGTAAGGCAATGAAGCAGCCAGCATGCAAGTCATGCATCACGTCCAGTCCAGAATACAGATGGTCTTGCAGTCTGAAGTGCCAAAATGGCAATTGAAGTGCCCAAAGCCCTTCGTAGGGCAAGCAGTAATTCCAGTTGTATGTCTTCTCATGCAAATGCAGAAAGAAATGCCAGAGTGGCAGTTGAATTGTCCCAAAGCCCTGAAGCCCTTTGTAGAGCATGCAGCCGTCCCAGTTGTATAAATTCCAAATTCTCATACAAATGCAGAAAGGAATTTCTGTTGGCATGCAATGATCACCAAGTGGCCGTTCCTGTTGCCTGCATTGTCGTGCACATGCAGGACAAGAGTTTATGCAGCATACAAGCCTCACCAGTCGTCCAGACTACAGCTCGTCCAGAATACAGCTTGGTTTTGCAGTCCAGAAGGCCGAAATGGCAGCAATGGCAGAAAGATTGCCCAGCGGCCAGTCCCGTTGCACACATAACATGCACATGCAGAAAACGGCCCAGTCGACATGCAGCTGCTACCAGCGCTGCAACGTGGTGCGAAAGTAAAGCGCGCCGCAGACCAGCTGTCTGCACACTGTTCGTCAAGGTAGGTCCCCAGCCATGGCAAAATGTTGTCGGGAGCCAGAGCTCTTTCCTGTGACTGTCGTCATCTTCGTGCATCCAGGCTGGCGATAGCAGCATGAAACCAGACTCGAATTCGTATGCGGCTGCATAGCCCGCGCGCCATCTGGAATAGCACCGCATCTTCTTCCCAGGTGGCGGGAGTGGGTATAATGTGCTCGTATTGAAGACAAATCTGGCGGAGCACCAAAAGATAACCAGCAGCTGCTGGGCATGCAGTAAGCTGAAATTCGTCACTCCTCTCCAGCTCCGCCAGAAATCTGAATGTGTAGAGGGCAAGAAAGGATGCATCGTCGTCTTCCAGCCCTCTCCATTACGGATACCTTCCAACTTCCTGAAACACTGACAGTGACATTGGTTTGAAGGCAAACTATACCATTGTGGAATCATTGTGGTTCAAGGAACACAGGAACCCCTTTTTCCATCNCCTTCCAACTTCCTGAAACACTGACAGTGACATTGGTTTGAAGGCAAACTATACCATTGTGGAATCATTGTGGTTCAAGGAACACAGGAACCCCTTTTTCCATCTGGACTTGCGAAATCGCTAGAAACTGAGCAGGGAACCCCTAAACCCTCTACTTAAACACGGATTAGGGTTCAGGGTTTAGGGTTTAGGGTTCAGGCAGTGCCCAGAATGGCCCCGCTGCGCGATCTTCTGAAACAACAAGGAGAGAATGATCTTCTGAGTATGGCTCCACATCGAGTCCTCTACGGCATCTTCGGCTTGGGGGCTTGGACTGTGGGCTTCGGCACCCAGTGCTTCGGGCTGCACATTGGCAGTGCTAGGCCCTGCTAGGCTTGTTGAAAATTCTGTTGCTTCCGCGTGCTCGTAGAGACATGCAAACGTCTGATGCTTCGTTTGTAAGCACGAAGCATCAGATTTCCCTTTGCTGCTGCTACAGCCCTCCTACTCCTGCTCCCACTCCTCCTATGTTGCTACTACTGCGGTGCTAGCACAAACACGGTTAGCACACTCGTACTTCTGTGGAAGGCCGCTGCATGTGTGGTACCCTTGATGGTCTGAGCCAGGACCTGAGGCCTATTGCTCGCGAAGCCGAAAGCTACCAGCGCGCAGAAACTCAAGCCCTTTGTGCCAAGTGTTCCTCAACCCGACGGGTTTAGGGTTTAGGTGTTATGCATCTGCAATGAGAGGCCCTAAAACAGAAACCCAGAGATCCGCGGCCTTCACACCACTCTTGGCGTCCCGGATGCAAGACGCGCACCTTTCGACGACTCCACGATTGAGCCTTTCCTAGCCCGCCCAACTGCCCTCTAGTGTCTAGCATGTCAGCCCTGCCCTGGGCCCTATAAGCCCTGTTCATAAGGACCACAACGGTGTCTTTTACATGGACTGCCTCGACCAAGGCAAATTCCTTGTCTAGCTTTTCAGCATTACACTCGAAGGTGCAGAGGGGTTCAACGCCAAACACATGAAGCTATCCAGAGACATAACCCTAAACCCTAAACTTTGAAGCCTAAACCCTAAACTTTGAAGCCTGAACCTCAAGCTGATTGGGCGCACCATGGCCTCACTCCAGGAACCGAAAGCCTTGAACTTCAGCAAAGGATGGTAACTTTCATGAAGAACCCCGCCGCTGCATCCTTAACACAAATGCTCTGGCCCTGTTTCGGATATCGGCTTGTGCTGCTGTAAGGGCCTTAATAATCTTAATAGGGTTGTGGGGGTTCCTGATTATAAATATAGTGTATCATATCTCCAAACCCTATTCCCATTAATAAGGCCCTACAATACTCACAAGCCACGGTTGTAGTTTGTTGGGACCAACCTCTGTTAAACCAGGAGCTTCCACGTTGCCGACCCCTAAACCTCGAACTGGACCCTCAACCTCAACCTAAATGCAAGAAGCCAGTCACCTGTGTAATGGGGTCCTTTACTATGGCTATGTTCAGACCGCAACCTACCTCGAAGGTAGCTGGAGCTGCGGCTCCAAGGCAAGCCAAGCAGCGGCATCGCCAGGCTTAAGCTGCTTCTCCGCCAACGCGGCTTCTTGCGCTCCGCAGCAAGTTGGGTGATCCTTTCTAGGGCGAGAGGCTTTAGGATTCAGGGTCCAGGGGCCGTGAGGTTCGGCGGTTTTAGCGAAGCTCACCACGCTATTGCTCGCTTATGGCGTGTGTAAGCGGAGTTTTCCAGGGTTGTCATATCCATGCACATCTTAGTCTTAATACACATGGCCCATGGCCATACCAATATACATGCTAACATCAATGCGAATATTCGTATACATCTACGAATATTAGGATTGAATTGAGGCAAACATGTTTGTACTTATATTGACGCTGAAATTTCTGTACTTAACGAAAGTATGAAAACTTGTTGTTCATATGTATACTCATATGAGTACGTATATCAGTATGTATACTGGTACCAATATTACCTACATCTTTTGTGACGTCAGCATCAAAAAGACTATTTGCATTCATACTAAGGCCAATACTGGTTCTAAGGACAGTACGAGTATCAGCCTGGATTTAATTTGCGTTTCAATAGTCTTTATTCATGCCCGAAAGGTGATACTCGGAGCTACGCTAAGATGTTAGCTGGCCTGCGATCCCTAGCCTTCGGTCACTCTAAGCTTCCTTCTTAATTCTTAGGGGTTGAGAACCCTAGCCCAAAAAAGGTTAACCTCTTCAATTATGGTAGGATTACATAAACCCGAAAAGGTTAAAGGTCACCTACTCAGCGACTAAGAGTTTTTAGGTCCCCTAAACCGTCCCCAAAACAGTGAATCTTAAGGGATCACAAGCCCTCCATCCTCGACTGGCGTGTGCTACTTGCCTAGTTCATTATCATTCTGTCCGATCTATCTAGTTTCCTAGCGAAACTCAAGCTTACATTAGCTTTTGGCGGTTATGTTTATTGCATCATCAGGGAACATGTAGTGCTCAACATACCCCAAAGACCTGAAAAGGTTGCCTTCTCGAATGAAAGATGTCAAACCCAACCCTTTGGGTCGAGATGCCGCCCTGTGCCTCGGGCACTGTGTCCAGAAATGCCCCGGCGGGAGTGTGACGAAGGCTTGAGACCAGGTGCTGGCGACCTGGTGCATCAGGGCATGGGGTTTCGCTGTCGGCTTGAGGCTTCAGTGTTTCACAGACCCCCGGGAAGATCTAAAAAGTAGATCCCTTAAGGGGGTTCCCATAAAGTACCCTTTAGTAGCTAGGGTCCCAAATTAGGGGATCTACTTTTTAGATCCTCCCGGGGGTCTGGGTTCGGGTTTGGTGATCCGGCTAGCTCATGCATACTGGGCTTCGGAAGGCTCGCCAGCGCGAAACAGGTTGCAAGCAAGAATAATTATCGCTGTTGTTCCGAGCACAAAACGACGTGAACCTCGACGCTTGGAGTTGCAGGGATCTTGAACTCCCTCCTTCAGGGAAGGGTTCTAGGGCTTAGGGCCCCTGAAACCTACCTATAAACACCCCGGGTCTTCATCTCGTAAGCTATTTCCCATCCTTCCTAGCGCTTGCACAGCTTGGCTGCAGGGGGCATCGGCTGAAGGCCATTGTGGGGGGGGGGGCTGGTTGAAGCCACGAGATCCCAACCCCCCCTTGATTCAGGAATAGATATTCAATCATAAAAAGACTAGAAAAAGCAACAGCGATAACAGTAGTCACGATAATCATAGCAATCCCAGTATATCACAATGATAACAAGGACCCGCTTTATAGTTCCAGGTCTATTCCTGAGTTTCTGGGTTTCGGTGTCTCAGGAGGAATGGGGTCCTGAAGCCTCACCTCGCACAGTTTAGGGTATTATAGGGTCATAGGGTTTAGGGTTTAGGGTATTATAGGGTCATATCTCAAGCCAGGCTACTAGGAGTATTGCCACCCCCACTGCGCCGGCCCCGGCGCGCCGCGACTTCACAGCCATTGCTGCGGACAGCTGGCGTAGGGCTTCAGTTCTTTTCGAAAACTTTTCGCGGTCTGCTAAGGCTTCGCGTTTAATGGGGTTTAGGGTTGACTATCATTACAGCCTTAGGGTTTTCGGGCTTCGATTCTAAATAGGTGCACCTTGTGTAAGAGCTGTGCGAGACTATGGGGGCGGAGGATACTTGGGGGGCTCAGGGGTCCGGGTGGCCCGAAGGTACAGATTTCGGATACTGAAGGGAATTTTGGGGCTTAGGGTTACTATGAGGGCACAGGGCTTGCATGGGGCTTAGGGTTCAGGGTAGGGTTTGGGATTTAATGAACAAGTTTAACATCGGTTGCCACCGCAATTAATCTGCAAAGCCAGAGCCGCAAGCATAGCATACATCATCAGGAAGCATCTCTGTGATCTGCACAACACTGTGAGTAGGAAACTAGTTAGTTACAAATTATGACCTGCGCTTGTGCTGCCTCACTTTTTTTATCCTCGCAGCAGGAATCCAGCAGCAGTTGGTTGGCCTCCACGGGAGACATGGCAACAGATCGGACGATGAAGGCTAAAGTTCTTCTGCTTCCTAGACTCCAATATCCCTTAATTACTGATATACCTTTTTTTTATAGTAGGATCCCTGTTAAGGGATATTGGAGTCTCTGGGTTCGCTTGAGGTTGCTGATCAGAAACCCTAGGATGCAAAATCCGAAACCTGCAAGGCTGGAGCCCCAAAATCTGCTGGGGATTGGTGGGTCAAGGGCTCCGTCTGGGCCGCCGGTGGAGGTTGGGACAAATTGTAGAAGGGACTGCAGCCTCGGGGCTTGGGGCATGGGGCTCTATGAGGGCTTCGGGCTTGAAGAAGGAGGGTTTCTGGGCTAGGGTAGAAAGGTCTACGCCATCACGAAGGGACGATGTATATCGAATTGTGGAGGTTCTCCAGCAGATGGGGTCTATTTCGCTTTAGGACTCTGCAGTGGCAAAGCCTCAACAGACTACACGGCATAGGGTTCCTGTTGGCTTGATATCTCGACGGTTCATGCAGCTTCCTTGTTTCCTTCTACTCACAAACCATACCGTCAATCGTGAATCCTCCGAATCGAAGCCGAACACGGCTTAAGGTTCAGAGTTTGGGGTATGGGGCAGGGGATGTTTTGAGGGCACCCACTTCTTCACCTGAATAGTGAGTGAGAAGTTATCGCGGTGTCAGAGCTTAATCAAGTCGAGGTTGGTCAGCTTGCATTATAAACCACAGGGCCCATGTCACTATATGTTGAATACACTGTGACCCTAAGATACCCACGTAGGACCCTTTGAAGGCCAAAGTATATGTATATCTCTATCAATAGCTATACCTATGTATTACTTATTTGAACTTACATTGGTTACATTCATGTAACTGCATGTGTACAAGTATGTTATGGACTATTTTCGTAGTAAGCTGTCGCTGAATGCAGGGCTGCCAAGGCCTCGTCGGCCAAGGCGCCCAAGAGCTTCGCAACCTTGACCTGGTCGCACTGCCTGGATCTAGGGTTCAGGGTTTAGGGTTGTGAAGGTTTAGGGACCTTAAACCCTTTTTTGCTGCAGGCTTGCACGCAAGGGCGCCTGGTAGTTTGCCGCCTAAACCCTAAACCCTAAGCCTTCAGTCAATGCCTTTACTTTGGCTTGTGCTTATTTGGGTGGGGGACCGGAGGGAGGTATGATGGTTTAGGGCGCTTAGGGGTTAAAGAGCTTCCGGCTTTGGGCTTCGACCGTACTCCTTCCGAAGTCCCCTGAACAAGCTTGTGGCCATCTTCACTGCGTATTGAGCCGTAACAAGGTAAGTAAAGCTTCGGAAGTTAGCTGGGGCTCATCACGGCTTTGGTTGAAGAATCCTGGAAACTACGCATTTCTGATGCTCGCAGGGGTTCCGCATTATGTTGTACTGGCAGACATAGTTCATATTTGCCGTCCTATACACATACCGCCTCACAATCCAGCATTTGATGCAGTGCATTCTAGGCCTGGGAAGTTGTGGCTGCATCTGCAACCGAAGCACGTGCATTCATATTCTGATGCCACGAGCATCATGACCACGACCTCAACCACTACGACGACCACGACCACGGCCACAGGCCCCTAACCCAGCCCAGCACGACAACCACGAACCCCATGCAAAGAACAGCAACACCGACGCAACCTCCACGTCCACAAACGCGGGGACGACAAGGACGACGACTACTGCTTCTAGTACCATTTTGAACTACCACTACCGCAACCGCTAGCACAGGACGCGCGTTACTGCCACAACTGGAAGCAGCAATACAATGCGAAAAGTCCGCTAGAACTGGAGGGGCGCAACAAAAGGGAAAGAAAGTCAGCAACGATCATTAAGTACAACGCTTACAAGCCTTCTGAGAAAACAGGCCACAATAAAAGTAGATCACAATCAACGAATAAATCCACCCATGCGAATAGCGCAGGTAGACTTGCGCCTCAGCCGGCAACCCTTAAAAAAGCCTCGTGGGGCGCACACATTCTAAGCCGAAAGGACCAGGCTGTTCGGGCAAGCATAGCCTTAAGCCAAACCTTATAGGAGTTTCCGAAAATAGGGGGCGCGAATGTCGTAGCCTAAATAGTAGGATCCTTATTATAAGGACCCCGAAATAAGGTACCCCTAATCGTCGGAAACTCCCTTATCAACCCGAAGCCAAAGCCCTTCAACCCTAAACCCTGACCGCCTTAAGTCCTAAACCCTATATGCCTATATAAACGCTTCAACCTTAAACCCTAAATCTCTAAATCCTGAACTCAAAAATATTGCACCCCAAAGCCCATAGAGACCCTCAGCCTAAGAAGTGCGGCGAAGCGCAACGATGCCGCACGGACAGCGGCCTCGACTGTGCGGGGGTCCTGAGAAGAGCCGATGCTTCAGGTAGCACAGCGGCATTACTAATTACAGAGAACCGTATCACTAATAATCAATGATTCCAGCTTCTATACCCATAGGCTCCATAGTGGTTCCTTTCTAGGATTACCTTATAGAATTCTAAATATGATGCATAAAAAGGAACTGCTATGGAGCCTCTCGGTATTGGATTTATAGCTACCTATAGTCTCCATTGTAGTTCCTTTGTGGGGTTACCTTATAAAACCCTAAGTATACAAAATTGGTTAAACCAAAAAAGGAACTACAATGGAGACTATAACTAAACCGACGAGTAAACGGGAGTGCTGAGCTGTCGCATCCTTACCGGCCGACTCAGGATGGTTTAGGGTTTAAGGTTTAGGGTTTAGGGGCGACATCGAGCTTTTAAATTTGGCCATCAGGCGGCTGCCGCTTGAGTTTGGCCCAACGGTTAGAAGGGACCTTGAGTGGTATTGCGATTTCAAACTATTCCTAATCGTTGGCTTGAAGATCTCTTCGGAGGTTCGCCCACGCCCTATAGACCCTAAACCCTAGACCCTAACTGTATGCTTCAGGGGCCGGAACCAATTCACAGTCGTAGAAGTGATGGACAAGTGGCCGGAGTAAGTGTGCTTCGGACCATTCCAGTGTGGAAGTGTAGAACGAGGTCGGATTCGCCTGCTCTGGGGTGTTACATAGGGGCCTTAATAATTTTGGTTGGGGTTGGGGCCCATGATACTATTATTTAAAAAAAGGACCCCCCAAAATAGTACAGGTCCCCTATAGTGGGCTCTTGATTTTGGGTCTGGTCTTCAGGGGCCTTTCAAGTAGTGCGGCGACACGTCTTGCACTGCTGACTGGCAGTGTCGAGGACATCCTACTAGCGACTGGTAAACCGATAAGCTATTGTGGCTGGCAGCAACAACGAACACATTGTCAGAAGAGGGATGCTTACCTTTGCTCGCTAACATCACGCATTAGGGGCTTCCTGAAATCCTGGAATCTTGATTACAACTTCTTATACTATCCAAAATTTCAAAACCTTCACGACGATACTTCATACGGACCCTTGGGGGGGTAGGCGGGAGGGCGGTAGGGGGCCTTAATACCTATAATAAGGACTTAGCAAGGCCTATTTCAGGAAGTCTAGTCCCCTACCCCCCTAAGGGTCCCTGTGAATACTGCGGCTGATGAGTCAAAAAGGAGCCCCCGGATCTTCCCTGCGCAGCAAGACAGTAGTTGCAATAGTACAATAACTCGGGTACTGCCCCCCATGCAGTAACAGTTTATATTGGGGCTACTACTAAGGGTTTAATATTGTCCCTCGCATTGTGAAACCGGCTCGGCCTGATCTTTCAAAGGCCAGGATCGCAGCAGAATAGCCAACAGCATCCTGCGCCTGTGACGCCAACTGCAGACTAGCTAAGGTTAAGCTTTAGGGTTTGCAGGGTGTAGGGCCCTAGAAGCCTAGAATGAACAGGCCTGCTGTTTGATGCTAGTATTGACAACGAGCCCGCTGCTTGAAAACAACTATGGGTCGCAACAGGGTTCAAGACTTCAAGGCGTCCCCGCACGCACCGGTGCTACCAAGAACCCCGAACATGGCCACCCTCAAGAAAGGCCACAAAAACGAGTCTAGGATATCTGCAGACCCTGATGCCCTAAGATCTAGGCCCCTACCTAGACGCTTCAATGTAGTACCTTTTTTTGGACGGCCAATTTTATGGTTAGGATCTCAAAATATGAAACTAAGGCCACCCAAAAGAGAGACTACATTTAAGTTTAAGAGTCTAGGAAGTCTTAAGACCTGATGAAGCCACTACTGTAAAGCTCTGGGCCTCCACGGCACGGACAGGAAGAAGCTCAAGGGACACTCGCCTTGGAACCAACGTGGAATGTGTTTTCGGCCTATGTTGGGATCGGGGGGGCCGTGGTAGATGTGGTCTGGGCCTTGTTGTAGTCGGGGTGACAAGCTTCAGGGCTTACGGAAATTAAATTAGGGGTCCCTGCGTCGCATCTGCTCCCTGAAACTAGCTGGCCTTATGGGGTTACATCGTTTCGGCGGTAGCTCTTGAATCGTACCCTAAAGCCTAACCCCCCCGAGCTTTCATGGATCCCTTAGAGGAATCCTCATAGACGCCTTGCAGATTACAGGAACCCCTCAACCCTAAAGCGTAAAACCATGAGAGGTTTACGGAGGGCTTGAAGAGGCTTCCCTGCTGGGATGCCTTGTGAAGGTTAAGGGGCCTAAAAAGGGCACAAAGCCCTTACAAGGGCTACACACACAAAGGATCGTTTACATCGGGTATGATGGCTGCTGTGAGGCCCCACCAATCTTGCCTGTAACATCCTGTCGCTGATGCGGGAGTTACAGCAAAACTTCAACCCAAAATAATCGGACGGCGATCAGGACCCTACATCAGGGCACGCCTCATCAAGAAGCACCTGCAGGAAAATCATACCAACAAACAATCATAAAGCCCACATAAGCTTCTCAAGAACCGTCCAAACGACAACAACAGCCGAGTCGCCACTGAGCAAACCTGTTCGAGATGCAGCGGTTTGGAGAATTGCGTCCATCGGAACTCGTGGGTAAGGGTCAGTTGACTTAGGACACAGATTCTGCCGGTTCGAAAAAAGCCTTCTTTCAGGTGCCATTATACAAGGCTTTCTAGGGGCGGAGGGGAGGGTGGAGGGGTGGAGGGGTGGAGGTGGACGGGTGGAGGGGTGGGGAGGGTGGAGGAGGAAGGGGTGGAGGGGTGGAGGGGTGGGCGTACCATACCGCACCGAACCGTCAGCCCGCGATACCGCGCAATACATACCGCAGCAAGGCAGTACCGCACCGTACCGATGTTAAACAGCCCTGAAGATGCGGGGATCTGGTGAGTAGGGAAATCAGGTACCACTATTTACAACTGCCTAAACCTGAACAAGATACTTCGAACCAGACCCCTAAGACACCTGGTGTACCCCATACAGTAAATGCAATACATTCTAATTGTCCAGGAGCCTCCCAGTTAAGGGCGCCTTGTCCCTAGAACGCAAACACGGCTTAAACCATACAACTTTAAAGGCACACCATGAGGGTTACAAAGTTGGACAGACTTCTGGCCGCAGTAAGGGGCCGCACAGAATTACAATTATAGGCTTTCGGTACTGGGCTATGCCGGTATTGCGGTGGAAGCTGCAAGGCCATGGGCACTCCATATACCTCAGTGTTATTGTACCATTTGCATCCCAACGAATGGTGCTCTAGAAAACACCTCCAAGCCCAAAGGCCCCGCATTCAATGCTTCTTCAAACACCCTGCTTCCCACGCGGCCAAGATGCCGAAATGACTCATCTTTGAACTCGAAACCCTTCAGCCGTGAAACTTCGTCTTTGACAAATCTAGCTACGAAGTGTGCTGCATCCAGATACAAAGCCGTAAATTTTCAGCTCTCAAACACCTCCATCTCACTCTACCATCCTAGCCATGGAGTGGCATGGCTCTTGGCAAGCCCTACTGCAACGACCACGGCTTTCTAACACAACTATAAGAGCCACATGTGCGGATATTCCCACACATGCTTGTATACATGCCTGAATAGCATAGTAGAACACAGCAGACGATATGCATGTGTACACATCTAGTCTAGAGGTGTTTTTATGTGATAGGGAGGGAGGGGGGGAGGGAGAGAGCGAGAGAGACAGAGACAGAGAGGACAAACAGACAGACAAACAGACAGACAGACAGACAGAGAGACAGCGAGACCAAGAGACAAAGACTATATGTGGCTGTTGTCACTTAAGTACGACCGACTGGCTCAAAACCTTCGTCGCCTCCCCATGGCAGCAACGGCAGCATTGCGGGCGACGTCTACGTCCCCGCGGACCAATCCCACGTCTTTGAAGCCTGTTTAGTTCATTCTGAGAGGGCTTCAGGAGATATTCCTAAACTAAAAACCCTAAAATAGCTTAAACCCTAAACTATAAACCTTAAAATAGCTTGAACCCTAAACAACAGTGACCGATCAGGATTTGCAGGTTCGACGTAGCCGAGGCCGGGTTTTGGAGTCTTGGAGCCTTCAAGTTGACTTCGGAGTTTGGGCTTCTTCGCAAGTTCATATCACGCAGGTTTGTAATCATAATACAAGGGCCTTAATAATTAGAATAGGGTTTGGGGGCCCAGTATACTATAATGATAATAAGGAACCCCCAAAAATAGTATGGGTAATTATTAAGGCCCCTATAGGTTTCCCTAAGACTCCATGTGCCCAAAGGGTAGGAACTTGGTCCTTAAAGGGGTCTCTATATGGGTACTTTAATTAAGGCTTAAGTACCTACTATATGGATACATGGAGCCTTTGGGTTTAGAATCATACTTAAGGGCTGGGGCTCGAGGACCACAATCATCCTCACGCAAACCAAACTCAAACAAATCAGTTGTCCAAAGTCGATCAGGTTATCTTGCGAAGGTGATGGCTGGAAGCTAGCTGATTGTATCTTCCTTCCTTAGCTCTGCCCTGTTTGGGCGGAAGCATGAATGTTCATGATGATGCGATCAAGGCCTGTTGATGACGGGCCAAGATGAACGAATTGCCGTTGGGGTGTTGCAACCGAAGATTTACGACAACCTTTGCAAGAAGAGCCAAGCAGCGGCAGACAAGTTGCCGAAACACACGGAGCCAAGGATCACAAGCACAGGGAACGCTTGTTTCCAAATGAACTGAACAAAGCTAGAAGTACAAGACGTGAAGCTGTAACAATGCTAAACTAACCCTAAACCCTAAACCCGCCCATTGCCAAACCAGGAGCACCTAAACGCTGAAGGCTAGACACTCACACCCCAGACCCTTCCCCCCATAACAAGCCTGGTAACAGCTAAACCCCCCAAACAAAAACCGTCCCGAACCCTAAACCCTAAACCCCTAAACCCTAACCCCCTGTCTCCCAAGTTAAGATCCGCAGCCCAAGAGGCGGTGCCAAAGCTCCAGCGTTTCCGCCCAGTGCCTTCTGCTGCATGACCCTAAGGGTCCGAGTACCTAATAATCATATACTCTCCTAAATATTGAGCTACATAACTACTATCCTAAACCCAAGTACCTAATTATTGGATCCTTTGGACCCTTAGGGTGAGTGGCTGTCTTTCTTATAACAGTGGACTCTGGGCTGGGGACTAGAACGTTTCAAGGCTTTACCTATGACACAAGAACCATGGTAATCTTGAAAAGAAGAAGTGGGAGTTTCCAAAAATTAGGGGCACCTTGTTCTGAGGTCCTTATAATGAGGATCCTACTATTTCGGGTGCTATATTAGGGTCCCCTATATTCGGAAACTCCCAAGTCATGAACGGCGAGGAAACAACTGGGTTGGCCTTTAAACACCCTGAACAATTTTTATATACAGGGTACCTTATAAACCAAAATAAGGAAAATAAAAATGTCCCAAAATCCAACCTAGACAAACCCGGTCGTGGCCACCTCCCAGTGACCCATGCTCCCAGTGCAGCGGCAGTGCACGCGCCATCCACGACCTTTGACCGCACCCAAAGGGTCCAAGTACCATTATGGTAGGTTCGTTTATACATTACCCTAAAGTGTATACTATTATACTATACGGTTACTTGGACCCTTTGGGGCGTGACACGAAGCGATTGAAATGTAGTGTCTGTTACTGGAAGCTTGAGCTGCGAATTGGTAGGAGTACCGCTAGTATTGCGAAGCACACAGTGTCAGCTGCAGAAAAGAAAAACGGTAACCGACAGCCCATGTCACATAAACCTTTGTAATACCCTGCAAAGGCGTTGTACCACCCTTGCACTGTGAAGCCCTCGGAATGCCAGGTGGCCAAGTGTCGGCTTGCCAATGCGCTGCATGCGCTCAGGGCCAGCGTCCAGCGCTGGGAGCGACTGCAGGCGTTAAGCACCTTGTGGCTTCGGTTCGGCATTTGGGGCTGCAGGTCACTGGAAGCTTGCTTCACCCACTACTCACAAATAACCCCAAGCAACATATACCCTGCGCCCTACAGGTCCCACCTGGCAAGTTGCGCCGAGCTCTGCCAGCCCCCTCGCCCCAAACTCAGCTTCCGGTGAACACAATCCGCGCCAACACAGCAGTCAACGAGTCCTACGCCCGGTCTTACCAATATCAGACTTGTGTTCCTCGGAAGTATACTCTATATTTTTTGACAGTAACAGTCGGGCAGACCTTGCCATATTACTTAGACCCTAGTTGAAACCTACACCCAATCAATCCGACAACCTAGGCCCTAAACCAAATAAACCTACATCCTAAACCCTAATCCCTAAACCTGTGGGCCACAAGCCCAGCGACCAGGCCGCAGCAAAGTAGGTCGAGACGAACGTAACACGCAGCTGCCAAAGAAAGCACCTGGTCTCTTGAGGATATTTTTTGCCAAACCCTAAGCCCTTTTTGAACCCAGACTCTGCCAATCAGCTGGGGCCCTAAACCCTAAACCGTGGCCCGTTTAAAGGGCTTTCGCGGTCTTAAGGTCGAGGTTCGCTGTTGGGGGCTTAACTTGGTTTGCCATGCAGGGACTCGTATAGCCCGATAAGGCAGGATCCCTTTTCAGGATGCCTTACACAATATGGGGCCGAAGATGCTTTCGTATCATTCCTTCACTTGCGTAGGGGTTTAGGTTTTAGGGGTTTACCCAAAGGCTCCATAGTAGTTCCTTTTTGGGATTACCTTATAGGATTCTAAATATGAACCCCAAAAAGGAACCACTATGGAGCCTCTAGGTAGGGCTTAGGGAGCCTTCACGCAATAAAATTGGACCCTGGCATGGCAGAAGGCACTTCCATCGCCGCGTGCCATGCAGAGCCGCGCTCTGAAGCAGATGCCTGCGAGGATGTATGTAGCTAGAAAACTACATGTATGGATTCATGTGTGTGTGTGTATATATATATATATGTATCTGCATATACTCACGCACACACACACACACACACATATATATATATATATATACACATATGTGGGCATACATATATAGGATTGCAGCATTTCTTCGGGGTCAGGGCTTGCATAGCAAGAGCAAAAACTGTACCTGAGATGAAGCATCAGGAATGAGAGTCTCTGGCTGTGGGGCAGGTGTGGTCTCCGTACTTGAGATCCGGGCTGAAACTCCTATGTACCCCTAGATCCTACGCCCGGAATCCATGTGTCTGATGAGACTATCGGAGCCTGTTCTGCCTTCACTGCTACCAGCTCGGTGCGACAGGACTCCTATCCCGCCCTATATAAATAAAGTCCTATGACACCCTAAAAACTACAGTCCTGTGGCCTAAACCCTAACACGACGTACCTTTCGCCTGAGCAAGACTTCTGCACTGAGACGGCGAGCAAAAGAGTTTCCAGAAAGAGGTTTCCATGACTCTGCTAGTTCACAGGTCTGCTCGGACATCTCTTGCTTTTGAAACTCCCGGAGCTCGGCACTTCCCCAACCTCCTTACTCGAAGCTCGAACCTCTAGCCTGACCCCGAAGAGAAATGCATGACCTGCTGAACACTTGGTTGAGTCATCGAGTGAGTGGGGCTCTGTAAATCTGAACTAAGCATTTTGTATTTGGTGAGTTTTTCCAAATCGCCGTCCTGTTTCTTTACATGATCTGTACAGTAACGGTACATGGCCTTGGGGTCCCGACACTCCCACTTGAAGATGTCCGGAGATTCTGAAAACTCTGAATGCAAGTGTCCGAAATTGCTGACGGGGCCCCCGGGAGCCCAATAACACTCTGAATTGATGTGTCACTATAATATTCCTTTTGCAGAAGGACACGATTGAAAACTGGAGGGGCATGTTCAATTGAACCAGGGACGATGGTCGAGAGCGAAATGCAGTCGATCCCCAACCTCGGTGATTAACAGGATGCCACTTCGGCTGGAGCATACAAGGATCCGTGAGGTGTTGTTTCCAAGTTTAGAAAGGAAAACATAACAACGGGCTGCAGGGCTGCGTCACAGTTTTGCCTTTGGGGCCGGGATGGGCAGACTCAGAATAGTTTGGTCTGTGTGCAGGAGCCAATCAATTTGCATCAGCGAGCTCTAAGCGCGATATTGGAGAAGGCAATCCCAGACTTGGTCAGAAGCAAGCGGCCCCCAATACGAGAATAGAGCTGCTGAAGCAGACAATTTTTGACGCTCCTTCCACATGGAGACAACGCCACAGAGAGGCTGAAAGCAGCATTTCTTTAAGAATGTAGAGAATCTAAGCTACCACATGCATGCTCAAGCGAACCAGGTGAGCAGTGCTAGGTCCAGGGCAAAAGCTCTAATTGAATCCGTGCGGTTCACACCGGTCCGAGACGAGATCTCTCAAGCGGGCTTGGGATTTAGAGTGGTTTGGTCTAGGGCTTTTGAGGCTCCGGGGTTTCCTTTTTTTTGAACCCCCATGCCTTTTTAGCCAAAGCGTCCAGGCTACCACTCTGGTTGAGGGATGGGCAAACAACTGCATTCCCGGGGTTTCAATGTTTAGGGTGTGGGCCTTTAGGACCAATGGGTGTTTAGAGTTTGTGGTCGCTGAGGCAAGAGCCGCATCAGACGGGGTCCATACTTGCATCCTATAACTCCGGAAAATAGAAGCCCTGATAAGGCCAACGGGTATACCATACAGCAACATGGACTCTGATAATCACTTATGATAAACCCTGCATAGTGGATCCAAACATACGAGTAACTACAAAGCCCTAAAGGAACCTCCAAACACGAACCCTATTAAAACCCACTGCCCTCCGGAACCCCCCCAAAAAGACCCCTCAGGATTCGCATCCAAGCATCCCGTCGGCCGACCCGGCAATCCGCAAAGAAAGCGCCTGTTCCGGATAATTGCCAGAGACCGGGTTTTTGAAGTTTAGGGTTGAGGGACTTACCCATACCCATAGGCCCCAAAGTAGTTCCGTTTTGGGGATTATAGGCCCCAAAGTAGTTCCTTTTTGGGGGTTCATATTTAGAACCCTATAAGGGAATCCCCAAGAAGGAACTACTCTGGGGCCTATGAGTAAGTCCCTGGGTTTAATTCAATATTTGGGGATATCGGGTTCTATTGTCTACCCTCCACCCCCGCCTGAACACCATCAACCTGTGTAGGGTTTAGGCCCTCCTACCTAGCAAGGACGAAGCCCGCATTGCAGGGTAAAAGAGCCTTAGGGTTTAGGGTTTCGGGTTTAGAGATTTGAAAACTGCTTGTCCTAGCGTGTAGAGTTTGGAGTGTTGGACTCAGGAGGAGCTTTCTGGACCAACCTACATTCGCCCTTAAACAACCGAAGCTTCAAACTCAATCATGCTTGTCGTCACTTGTGCCTCCTTAAATTCAGATCTACGTTATGTTTGTGTGTGTGTATGCGGCTAGACCCTGTCGTTGCTCGGATCGAACTGCAGACCGAGCTGAGTATTTGTCAAGATGAGCACCACGTCGCTTGCCGACACCAGAGTTTAGCTTCAACGCCCCAAAGCTGAACCCTAATTGCAGTAAAACACCTTGACCGAAATCTGAAGCTTGATTTTTCGATAGTCCGTAGTTGATAGTAAGAATGCATTGAATGCAATGCATGAAGCCTGACACTTCCGCGCTCTACCTTCACGTTAAGGTAGACAGTGCTCCTTAATTCTGATAAAGCCATGAGGCCCAGGAACCCTGGCGTTCGTGCCCCGACATGGCCGCATTGACACAGAGGAGGTTTTTCCGCATTGCCGCCTGGGGATGAACTTCAAGGCAAACTTTGTGCTTCAGTACAGTCTCGGTTTTGGCCTGCACAACAACGGGCAAAGCCTCAGATCTTTATGCCGAAATCGAATCTAAGCGACAGAGTCTAGTCCCAGGCCCTGCCCGAAAGCTTCGAACCAACAACCCTAAAGCCGAATCCATCCTAACACCTTAGGTTTTAGGGTTTAGGGCAACTGCCAAAATATTGCAAGCACATAGCCCGAAACTCCCCAATCTGAAAACCCTAAACCCCCAAAATACGCGCGGAAACCCACCAAGCCCACACGCCCAAGCAGGGTTTAGGGATTCAGGTCCCCTTACTACCTCAGCCTTAAACTCTAAATTCCTGACAGCACAGGGGCCTTAACGACAAGTACACTGTGCCGAGGTACTGCTGTAAGGCCTCTGTATGGAATGAACTCGGCCAAACCACCAAGCGATTATTGCTATGCAACCATCCAAGCGTCTGTATCGCATGCTAAACTTGGCAAAACCAGCGCACCTACAGTACACTCTCCATCCTGGGCAAAGCCGAGCAAAGCCCCTGATCTTAATACCCAAACCGAGTGACCTTTGTCATCTCCTCCAGCAGCTTTTGAGCCAGTGTGGCTTGGCTGCACCTCGAAGCTTGCTTCAGGGTGTAGGATTGACTGTAGATCCTTCGTGAATTCTCAGGGACCTTTGCTTGCAGGACCCCTATTCTAGAATCCTCGGCCCGACAGGTTTTTGATCAAGACTTTAATCTAGGTACCATTGTGGATGGAGAAATAATGTTGCATTGCCGGGAACCCAGAACTATGGGAATCCGAGAACCCTAAACCCTAAACCCTAACAGCTTGACTCCAGCATGGAGGCCTCGCACACGAAGAGATGGCAGCCCCAAAGGCTGCCGTGGAAGCGTTGAGGGAAGAGAGTGCCTTATAGGTGGGACTGGCATTTTCCACAGGCTTCTGCAGGGTTCTGTAAGGGGGGCTATGTATGAGGGTTCTGTTCGGTTTCTTTAGGGGGTCTAAAACTTATGTACAGTAATTAACTCAAGGTTGCTCCAATATCTCTTACTTCAGGCTTCTTCATGAAGATCCTACTCTAATGCAAAGTTGTAGAATAGTTCTCCTATGGAGCTTAGTTTGAAAGGAAAAACGGAATCTAGAGCTGAGATATGCGACCAAGCTGCCTCGGGCCATCGCCGCACCTGAATTTCCGACAAAGCTGTGCAAAAGCATCCGAGGACAAACAAGTCGAAGGGGTGGGTACTGGTCCGAACTTATCCTCAGGGCTATTAGTTATTCGGGTTTCGGCTATCTCCTACGCCAGTCTTAGGACTCCATGTAAGGACTGCAACCTACTGCAGTAACAGCTTAAATTCCAGGGTAGGGTGTGTAACCTTGCATGGCGCAACAGAATCAGAACGAGGTGACATGGACATGCTTCCGAACCTCTGAGCTCGTATGTGTTCGTAAAACTTCGATGCTCATCTCGAGACACAGAAGCAGGAACACCGTACTGGATACAGTAGCCATGCCGAAGCCAAGCCTGGTTCGACAACAAAAGATGGCCGAAGGCAGCATAGTGGCACCGAGGTTGTAAACAGCGGATATACTTTGGAACGCAAACATTTCGGAATGATTGATGATTATGGGCACAAAGGCCGGGGCCTAAACCCCAAGCCCTCACTCAACCCTTCATGACCAGCCCACACCCTAAAGCTTCCGTGTAAGGGATTGAACCCACAGGTTCGGAATGTTTCGGGTCCGGGTTCCCAAGGGAGCCCGATACCCCTTAAAATTAGGGACTATACCCTAGTATTAAGCCCCTCATAATTTAAGGTATATACCAACCCGATACCCCTTACTAAGGAATATACCTTAAATCATAATTTTTAAGCCCCTGATAACTTAAGGTATATGCAATAATTAAGGGGTGTTGGGCTCTCTGGGTTTCGGGGAGACTCGGGCTAGAGGTCCTGGTCTTCAAAAGCTTTGGCCTGCAAGCTTCAGTCAGATCACGCTTAGGGTTTAGGGGTTAGGGTTTATGGATTTCGGGTCTTAAAGGTTTAGGGGTTTGGGGGTTTAGCAGATCTGAGGCTTGTAAGTTGAGGCGTCCTGGAAATTGGCATGGCTAGCAGGAATAGCTTTTTGCCCTGGATCTTAATGCGAAACCCGCAAGCCCTAAACCGATGAAGTCATTTTCTTGAACTCCAAAAGTTTTCCACATTGGGACAATCAAGTAAACCGCAAAATGGTCGCTGCCCTCTGATGCTAGCTGAAGCCTCAAGACTCAAGCAGCTTTTGTTTTCCTACTACCAACCTTTTCCCAGTTCTTCTTTACTCTTTCAGAATATCTTGTTTCTCCTGAAGAAGAGGTTTAGAGTTTGGGGTTGACTCTGAGCCTGCCTCCTCCCAGGCTCCCAGGAGGTTCATCTGGCTAACGGCGTTCGGCTGCATAGCAGCCGCACGCATCGCGGCGTGCGCCTAGAGGGCAAGCTGAATTCGGTCTCTAAACTTGCAAGGTTAAGCCCCAAACCCCAAGTCCTACGCCCCTAACTCCTAAACAGCGTCAGGTCCAAAACCGGGAAACCCATCAAAAGAAAACTTTTTTTGAATCAAAAAAACTTTCCTCAAAAATCAAAAAAAACTTTTTAGCCAATCAAAAAAACTTTTTCCCAATCAAAAAAAAGCTTTCTCTACCAGTTTACAGGCAAGCCTAGGAGAATCCGGAGATTTCGTCCCCATCAAAAAAAAACTTTCAGTACTAGTCGTAGTAGTAGTAGTAGGCGTCGTCGTAGTACTACTAGTAGTAGTAATAGTAGTAATAGTAGTAGTAGTAATAATAACAAATAATAGTAGTGGTGGTAGTAGTAGTCGTAGTAGTCGTAGTAGTAGTCGTAGTACTAGTAGTAGTAGTAGTAGTAGTAGTAGTAGTAGTAGTAGTAGTAGTAGTAGTAGTAGAGGTAGTAGTACTATTTGTGCTAATAGTGATAAAAGTAGAATTAGTCAAAGTAGTAGTAACAGTGGTAGTAGTCNGTAGAGGTAGTAGTACTATTTGTGCTAATAGTGATAAAAGTAGAATTAGTCAAAGTAGTAGTAACAGTGGTAGTAGTCGTCGTCGTTGTCGGAGGTAGTAGTAGTAGTAGTAGTAGTAGAAGTAGTAGTCGTAGTAGTAGTAGTAGTAGTAGTAGTACTAGTAGTAGTACTAGTAGCACTAGCACTAGCTGTAGTAGTAGTAGCAGTAGTAGTAGTAGCAGAAGTGGTAATTGTCCTCGTAGACACGGCCATGGGTGCATCCTCAGAGAGGAGAGAGAGAGAGAGAGAGAGAGCGAGAAGCGTGCCCATCTGCGAAGACGCAGCGTAAAAGTTGTTGTAGTAGTCGTCGTCGTAGTAGTAGTAGTAGCAGTAGTAGTAGTAGTAGTAGTCGTAGTGGTAGTGGTAGTGGTACTGGTAGCAGTACGGTTGATAATATAAATCCTGCATTACCCATAATAAGGAATATACCATAATTCCCATAGTTTAGGGTTCTTAAGTTAATGCAGGATTTATATCATCAAGACTAGTAGTAGTACTAGTAGTAGTAGCAGTAGTAGTCGTAGTAGTAGTAGTAGTAGTGGTAGTGGTAGTGGTAGTAGTAGTAGTAGTAGTAGTAGTAGTAGTAGTAGTAGTAGTAGTAATAGTCGCGGTGCTGGTGGTGGTGGTGGTGGTGGTGGCCTTCCTTCCTTTCCTTCCTTTCCTTGCTGCCTTCCGTCCTTCCTTNAGTCGCGGTGCTGGTGGTGGTGGTGGTGGTGGTGGCCTTCCTTCCTTTCCTTCCTTTCCTTGCTGCCTTCCGTCCTTCCTTCTTTCCTTCCTTCCTTCCTTCCTTTCTTCCTTCCTTTTGCCTTCCTTCCTTCCTTCCTTCCTTCCTTCCTCCCTCTCCTCGCCTTCCTTCCCTCCTTCCTTCCTCCCTCTCTCTTCTCGCCTTCCTTCTTTCCTTCCTTCCTTCCTTCCTCCCTGCCTNCGCCTTCCTTCCCTCCTTCCTTCCTCCCTCTCTCTTCTCGCCTTCCTTCTTTCCTTCCTTCCTTCCTTCCTCCCTGCCTTCCTTCCTTCCTGCCGTCCTTTCGTCCATACTCCCTTCTTGTGTGACAAAGGGAATTTTTTTTTGATTGGAAAAAGTTTTTTTTGATTGGAAAAAAGTTTTTTTTTGATTGAAAAAAGTTTTTTTTGATGCGCATCCCTCCAAAACCCACCTCTTTAAGCGAGTGTTCTGCCTGGACGGCCACCAGCCAGCCGCTTCCTCTGGTGCAGCTGCCCATCAGTGCGTTGCCTGCAGTGGGCGTGGTCTAGAAGAGTCCAAAATTTGATGAAGTTCCCTAGGCCCGAGAGCCCACACTTCCACACCCCGTTTATGAAACCTAAGCCCTACAAGGCAGACTGGAACTATGTCGTGTGAAAGCAGAGAAGTGGTGGTTAGTTAAACGATTTGGGCTGGATAGCTGCAAACGAAAGCACGTCCGTTGGGCATTTCAAGCCGTGAGTTTTGGTAGAGAGAACCCCGAACCCTCAGGGCAAAGAGAGCTGAAGGGCCACTCCCATTTCTAGGAACAATTCTTGGAACCAGCTCATGGAACTCTGCGACTCTCAAACCCCAAGAACCCTGAGACGTACAAATTAGGCAACCGAGCAGCGACCCCAGCCAAGCACTCTGCATAATCATTACCCAAAGGCCCCAAAGTAGTTCCTTTTGGGGGTCATGTTTAGAATTCTATAAGGTAATCCCAAAAAGGAACTACTTTGGGGCCTTTGGGTAGGAGACTTCGATACTAGAACAAGATTGATTCAGCACCCCTATCGGTGAATACTGCCAGCTGTTCAGACCCATGAACACAATCACAAAACCCTCTAAAAATATTGTAAATCCGTACAGAATCCTGATCGGAACCCCGATAATATTCAATTGTTAAACAAAGGTTCAACAGTCTTAAAACCCCTTGGGGGTTCGCAATTTGGGCTCAGCTAGATTCTGAGTTCCCCGCCACGCCCCTTCTAAAAGAAAGGAGACTTCGAACTCCGGAAAGATTATCAAATCAGGGGCCGTAGTTTTCGGAATTGGGCCGAACTCTCATTTCGGGTAGATTATGCTGCACTAGGCTTCGTCGGGAACCTTACGGAGCATCACTCGCTGTTGAAGCCACAACGAATGCTCAAGGTTACCCCCCGGCTTCTGCGCAACCAATGCCGGGAGTCAGCTCACGACATCCGGCGAGGTCATGAGCTTAGCTGAGCCTCGACTGATACGTGGTTGGTTACTATAAGGGATCTATGATATAGGGGCCTTATATACTAACTCGAACGGGGCTTCGGTGTAGATGATAGTATCATAGTGCTAGAGGGCTCAGAAGGGGCGGAAGTAATTATGACTAGTTGTTCAGACCCTTATGTTACGTTTGGGGGTGGACGAATGGTTGAGACTCTCAGCATGCACTGACTCACATCTTCGCTGTGAAGCTGGGAGCCTAGGGTTCATGAGGCTTGAGCCCCAAAGTAAACCCTAGGATCATCTCGCAGCCCTACACTCTAAACCCGAGCTGGAACCAAACAAGCTAAAAGTCTGCGGGGCGCACCCGTATAGTAGCCCTTACAGGAACCCCAGAAACAACGGCGATGCTGTTGCCAAAAGCCCTAAACTAAAAAAACAAACCGAAAGTCCTATGGGTACGGAATATCGTTTCTAGGAAAGTTATAAACACATGATATATATATATATATATATATAACTGTATATATATATATATCTATGTATGTATGTATGTATGTATGCACACATGTAGAGGGAGCAAGGGGGGCGGAGGGGTATTATAACTAACTTACTATGTACTATGAACACCCTAAACCTTTTTGCAGCTGGGCTCTGTGTCAGCCAACACCCTAAACCCTGAACCTTTAAAGGCTTTTGCATTCCTACCTTTTTGGCGGCGCTACCTTGGCAAAGAAGCGTTGCCCATCGCCAGCGCAGGCCCAACGAGCAAAGGACCTGGCTGGAAATTTGGAAACAGGGTTTATGACTTCGGGCTTAGGGGAGCAGGGTATGGAGCTTAGGGTTTAGGGCTGTGGGCTCAGACGGCTTAGTGTTCAGGGCTTCGGGTTTAGGGCATCCGCCCCGTGTAAGCGAAGAGTTGGGCAACCTCTCAGAAATGGCTACTCAAACCTGCGATCCGACATCCTCTGAAACCCTAGTAAGGCTTTTGGGCTCAAAGACCATGCTATATAAGGCTTTTGGGCTATTTTGATTCCCAGGGAAACCTCACAACTGCAGGTAGCAGCGGAAGAGGCGAGCTTTTAAGCGCTAAAAAAGCTGCAACCGCCTCGAAACCTCAGAGCGTTCGAACAGTTTCGCAAAAATATCTTCCAGCATTTCAACCGTTGTCCGACCTCAATCCTAAACCTGAAACCCGGAAGCAATAAACCATGCAACCCCGAATTGCAGCAGAGGTTCGGAGTTGAAGGCCACCATGTCACTGCTGATCAGCTTCTGAGTGGACTGTGGTTACAAAGGCCTCATTTCCCTTGGGGTTAGCGGGGCCTTGTGGGGCTCTTTCGCGAAGAATCTATAGGATTTTTGTGCTTCCTTCTTCCACTATGGGCTATTAGACCTTAAGGGTACCTTATAATCTACCCTTAATAGGGTCCAAAGGGATCTTTAGGGTCTAATGGCCCATAGTGGTTTTCTTATATCCTGGTGATTGGAGGTGTTGGGGCAAGCCCCGGGCCCTGACTAAATCGTCTTACGAGGGCCTGAAGGCACTCTCGCAACATCTAACATAGGGGCCTTCATATTGGGTTTGGGGTACATTAGAGTATGCTTGCACTTAACCCAAAGGCTCCATGTACCCATATAGTAGATACTTAGGCCTTAAAGTACCTACCTAGGGACCCCTTTAAGGCTTAAGTATCTACTATGAAGGTACATGGAGCCTTTGGGTAAGGAGGCCCAGGGAGTGGCTTCATGAGTTACTTCGGCTTCTGCATTCGACCCCAGAACAGTAAACGCGCTCTGCAGCAGCGCGTTGAACCCTAAATCCCTTTCATCCAACCTGCAAATGCCGAACCCAGAATTCAGAAACCAAGAACCCTGAAGCCAAAGCCCTGACAACCCTCCTTAAACTCTTAACCTTCAGACCTTTTGCCACTGGTGAATCAATTTTTCAACCCCCAGAAGTTTTCGTTTATAAAGATAAAACTGCCTAAGAGCACTGATATAGGGGCCTTAATAACTAGAATAGGGAATATAAGTAATTATTAAATTAGAGAGACTTCCCCTGCTCAGAAGCTCCTCTTGCATCCAGGCCAGCGCCGCGCTTCCTTCCACCCAGGCCTCGACCGAAACTAATGTAGGGCCTTAATAATTAGAATAGGGCTTCTTTTAAAGGGTTCCTTAAAGGGTTCTGTAAGGGATCTATAATAGGGGTCTATGATACAGGGGCCTTAATGTAGGAACCTGATTAAGACACCTTGGGCCTTTATTAGGGTTCCTTATATGAAACCTACTATTTTGGTGTTAAAAGTCCAGGGTGTCTTATTCAGGTTCCTACATTGGAACGAAAGAGCGAAGGGCTTCTAGGACCCCCCCAAAGGTCCTTTAATAGAGGCCTTACAGTCCTCAATAGTAGGTATTTGGGGGGCCAACCAGGTTCACCGTTTAGCTTTAAGTTATGGTTCTGGACTTTAGAGTTTGGGATAAGGGCATAGGGTTTGGTGTGATACTGTTGATGGACAAAATCCTGCATGACCCTAAGGACCCTAAACTATGGGAATTATGGTATATTCCTTATAATGGGTAATGCAGGATTTTGTCCATCAACAGTATCCAATGCTTTGAACTTGAGGGTTTCTGCGTTCACACTCGGACGCTCCAGAGGCTTCAAGGGCCAAGGATTTTTAGGGCTTGGCTTCAAGGACAATAGGTCAAGGATTCCAGGGTCCAAGGGGCAAGGACATGAGCTTTCGGGGTTCAGGGTGCAGCTCAAAAGATGAGGATTCAAGGGTGAGGGAATTTAGGGCTGGAGGGATTTTGGATGACAAACTACCATACAGCAGAAGCGTGATTGGCGCCGGAAAATTGTTGAACCAGCCTGAGGCTCTGGGCGATCGAGAATATTGTGGTATACTAACAAATCTCATGGAATACTTTAGAACATTCTGGTGGATTATCGCGCTTGGTCGTATGTTACAGCTTGCAATAAGTATAACCTGATGTTGTAAAATCACTTCGGGAAAGGTTTAAATCGGTAATCCAAAGCCCGGGCCTAGCTGTCGGGGTCTTGGGACAAGGATAGTCATAGTAGGTCCCGCAGAAATCTGCATGGCACCTGTCTACAAATCCTGGGCCCACATCAACCCTATATGAGCCCAGTCTGGAACCCCCACAAACCTTCACGCTGAACCCTAAACCCGCATGAAATTTCAGCCGTACCTACCAAATCTAGTTTTTTTTGGTAGAGTCTCCCAAAATAGATACGCTAGTTTAGGGTTTTTACCTAACGAGCGCCTGCAAAAACTACATTACATAGGTTATGATCGTGTAAGGGATGAACGCCCCAACCAACGAAACTCCCGCCTCCGCGCTCGCGCAGGCGTTGCAGACGATGGCAATGCCGATGCAGTCGGCTCTGTCGGGAAAGGCTTCGGAGCTGCCGGACAATGTGGGGTTTCCGAAAATAGGGGACCCTAACATAGCACCCTAAATAGTAGGATCCTTATTATAAGGACCCCCAAATAAGGTACCCTAATTTTCGGAAACTCCCATGTAGGTTTGGGGGTTTTAGGGTTTAGGGCTTTAGGGTCGTATGGTTTGAGGGATTGAAGGTTTCGGGTTTAGGGCAGGGATGATAGGGTTTAAGGTGTAGTTGGTTCCGGATGAAGTGGGGGGTTAGTAAGGGCAATGTTGGGAGCTGCCCCTTGTACTCCATATATTACAGCTTACAATACCCCAAACACTATTCAGACTAGATGGAATTGCCAAGTTCAGAGTTTAGGGTTAAGTCCCCTAATATGGGTTTTGAGTATAGGTATCCTACTTATAACCCTACTTATAACTACCCGGGTTTGGGGGCTGCGGTTAAGGATTGTTGAGCAGCAGGGTCGGTGCAGGGCTACGGTTGAAGAAGGAGGGAGTTGTCCGAGTGGCTTCTCTTGTAGGGTTTAGGGTTTAGGAGATTGGGTTTAGGGTTGAAGGGTCTGAGGACTTAGGATTTAATGGGGGTTTACTGTTTAGGGGCGCGTATGGGTGCTTCTTTGAAGCAGCAGCGCACCCGGGTTCAGGGCTTGATCGTGCAGTGTTTTCGCTTTTTGGAACGGGGGGCCTCTTCCGTCCGCCCCAAGCATCCAGAAGATTCATGAAGCACCCTTATAGGTTGCCCTTACAGGTACCCTTGCATATACAGTAGAATCTAGAAAGTTGGAACATCATTAGCCTCATGCCCTTAAAGTAAACTAAAGGGAATCCCAGCATGAATCATCCTAAATCGATGTTCCAACTTTCTGGGGTTCACTGTAGGTACCCAGGATTTGGGGATTTTGATTTTAGTGCCAAGCTGCCTCACCTTCCATCCGGCCATGCCTCGGATCTTCGGAGGAAGGCTCAGGCTCAAGGCGCACAGCTTTCAGGGCTCCTTTAAAGGGATCCTTAAAGGGTTCTATAGGGATCCTTAAAGGGTTCTATAGGGATCCTTAAAGGGTTCAATAGGGATCCTTAAAGGTTCTATAAGGAGGGGTCTATGATATAATTCTTAATGTAGGACCCTGATCAACAAACCCTGGGTCCTTATTACTTGTTGGGGTTCCTTATCTGAATCCTGCTGTTTGGGGGTTATAGGGCCAGAGTTTCTTAATCAGGTTAATACATTATTCCCAAGACTTGCCTCTGTACACACCATCCCTGTAAAGACCTTTGCGAGAGATGGTACCCTGTGAGTGAGTGAGTGCGTGAGTGAGAGTGAGAGACCTGAAACAAAGATTGCAGCCGCAGAACTCTTCAGCAGTGCTATGGCGGCCAGGTGCGCAGACATACGCTGGCAAGCGATCATCGCGGCATGGCCTGGGCTGGGTGTTTCATGCTCCACGGTTTGGGATCAAGAGGTTTGCACCCCTCCACCCTTGCTGCAAGAGCTACTATAAGGCGTTCATAATGGTTGCCAGAAGGGATTAACCCCAGATTCCTTTTAAAAGCAAGTATCCCAAGCCGTCCAATCCTGGCATTTTGTGTCTTTTCTCGGACGTGCCCACACGAGTCCATAACGCCCGCCGGGTCCACCGTCTCCCGTGTAACGGTTTCCGACTTCCGGACAGTAAATCGGCTAAGCTTGTCGCACTGACATGCTGCTACCGTTACTATCGTCGTCGAAGTCGTCCCTAATGTTGCGGTGGTGGCTATTGTGACGTTGGTGATGGTCCGGTGATTACAAGTGCACTCCCTCAGCGAGTTCTGATTGTAACCGACTCCTAACCGGTGACGACATTGCCGCACACATCGGAACCGCCAACATGTGGGCGGTTGTCAAGATTAGGGTCCCTTTTTGGGTCCCCTAAATAATCGGTGCCGCATTATATTAAGGACCCAAAAAGGGACCCTAATTTTGACAACCACCCATGTAGCACTCCCTGCCTGCATTTAAACCAAACCGAACTGTTGTTTCCAGCTTGTATTCAGTATCATTGGCCACGTCTCCTCAACCCTCACGAGTGATTACGGTACAAGTACAGTTTAATACAAAGGCCGTTCAAAATAATAGTCGGGAACCCACATGGGAAAAAAAAACTACCAGCCCTACACTGGCCCTACACGAATCCCACATCCCTGCCTAAATCCTTGTTTGAGCCCAGAGCCCCCCCACCCTAAAACTCTCAACCCCTGAACCCTGACCCCAAGACTTTAAACCCCCGAACCCAACCCCAAAGCGCTCATCCCCTGCACTCCTAAAGCCTAACCCTAGGGCTCCAGTTACCTAAATAGTAGGTCACTAACCATTAATTATGTACCCCAGTAGCCTTCTATTTAGGTAACCGGAGCCCTAGGGTAATGGCAAGATAGACCTGGATTGCGCATTCAAGCGCAGGCGGGCCACAGACCAGATGGTTCAGATTGACCAAGAAAGACCTCTTTACACGGTTTAGGCTTTAGGGTTGAGGTTCAGAGTTTAGGTGCTAGGGATGTGTAAAGGGAGAGAGCGAGACAAAGCGTGTGAAAGCACTCAGAGTTTACATGTGGCTTCGGGTGTGAACTTTCGGGCTTCAGGCTTGAGGGTTCACCAGTTGAGGGCATGACTCAATAATATTAATAATACTAATAATGCTAATAGTACTAATGATACTAATAATACTAATAGTACTAATAATACTACTAATACTAGTAGTACTAATAATACTAGTAATACTAACAATACCATGAGCAGGCGGCATGAAATGTGCAGTGCAGTCGAAGTCAATCTCAGCTGTCTTTGCACGGCGGACCCTTTGCTAGGGCACACCTGGTAACTTAGTTCCTTGCTCTGCTGGACTGCCGTAACCTGATGGTCCGAAGTATCTAAAAACCAAGTACTGTAGGAACTTGGGTTTCGGAGAACAAAAACTCATGCAGGCTAGTCTTTGGGCGAGTATACGACAATTCGGTACTTGGCAACTGGCCTATACTAATGAGTAGACTAAGTAGACAGCTGGCAGTGAGAGGGACCCCTATCTGGAGCAGAGACACATTTGCTGGACAAGCGCCATCGCTGCCACCCACGCTGCCGCCACCTGCAAAGCAGCCAGCATAGCCAGGCCGTCATGGTGAAAACGTCGCCGGAGTCAATTGGAGGTTTTTATCAACGGTTGTACTACTCTGGGTCGTTATATGTCTGTATAAATTCCCTGCCTTTTCTGAAACTCAGATTTTGTACTTACCCGACAGTGCAAACACAGATTCTCCGACTCACATCTGATGCAAGGCCGAAATCAGAACCAATGCTTGGAGTCTACCCCTCTCCCTATTTGCTTGGTTTCCCAAGCGAGCAATGTATCCGTGCAGAACCTAGAATTATGACTTCCTCATGCTAATTCAATCAAAAAGATTTTTTGGGGGCCGGCCTGCCCTCGAACTTCAATACCCCCCCTCAGGCCTTCGTTAGCCCGTTATATCGCCTATCAACCCGAAAATAAACAGCTACTTCATGTGCTTGAGCAGTTGTAAACCTCAGGCCTAAGCCCTAAAACCTAAGCCATCAACCCGGAACCCCAAACCCGAATCCTTGGCCCTAGACCTCCTTCTGCCGAACCCGCGGTGTGCAGGCACCTCTACTGTACTCTGTGAGGCTCAGGGTCGAGTTGCATGCTGTGCGCTCAAGCTATGACTCTATACCCAGAGGGTCCATATACACTACCATTATGGAATTAGGCCCCCAAAACCATAATAGGGATGGTCTTTCGGTATGTAATTCCATAGTGGCAGTGTATATGGACCCTCTGGGATATCGAAGCTACGAACTCCTTTGGAGCTGCGCTGGGGAAAGCTTCTGCCCGGTGCCCGCTGTCAAGGGACATCGTCTTTGCAACCCCTATTCTGAAAAGGGGTGCATCAACCCCTGTGAACCCTAACGTAAGAAAGATTGCAGCCTAAACCCTAAAACCTCGATGTCTCCGAAGAAGGCCTGACAAGCTGTAACAGCAGCCCCCACGCTGACCGCATCGACTTCAAAGCCGAGGTGGAGCCTTTCTTCGGGAGTAGGCTTTGTTACTGGTATCTGAAAGTAGAATCAGAGTCACCCGAAGCACTCAGACATAGATGGGCGTCCTTGTGGTAATGTAGGGGCCTTTAATAATTAGAATAGGGGTTTGCGGCCCATTATACTATAATTACAATAAGGAACCCCCAAAATAGTATTGGTTGTTAATTAGGCCCCTATAGTATGCCTTGCCCAGCAACGACCCAACAGACAAAGATCTGGACACTTAAGTTGTCATCTTGTAGATGTAGCATGGGCCCAAGGCTCAGGAGATTCGAAGAAGGGATCTCTGGTATATATCTTGTACTGTAGGATGTATGCTGTCTCGTTGCGCCTGCGATATGGGAGTTTCAGATCTAGAAATCAGGAAACTGAACATAACTGTAGACTCATCAGGTACTCCTTCTGTTCAGAGGGCCTCGGACAACATAAAGACCCTAATCAAGACCGTTGAATTTGAATATGCCCATATGACATTGAAGTACACAGGCGTGTGTTCGGAGATTGGGAATCGGGCACTTCTCGCACCCGCGTCTGTCATGGAATCTGGAGGTGGGGCACCTTCGATCAGCCGGTATACACGAAACCCTGAACCTAGAAAGCCCTCTGTGACGAGCGAGGTAATTTCCTTCATCAAGCTACCAGCGGCCCACCTTTTCAGCAAAAATAACCTACCCTCATATTTCTAAGAACCGACGCCAAGAAATCATAATGAGGAGCCAGCCCAAAAAAATGTAGGTTTCTTCGGGTCCAAGTAGGGATCAGGATTTCGGGGATTTGGTTTAGCTCTGAGAGTTTAGGTTTGGAGTCTTTCCGGGCTCTGAAGAAGCCCTACAGTGCTGTTGTCAGGAGGCCCTCAGCAGTGAGATGCAGTGAGAACATCAAAACACTTGCTGTATTGTAGGGGACTCCATACCAATAAGGTTCGGGGGCATAGTGTGGGAAAGTGTTGCTAATCATTCCGATCTTTATGATACTTGCCGAGCCATGAACCCACGGACAACCCGCACCTGCTCTGCTATCATACACCCAATGTCAGGAAGTCGGCTGCTATACTGAACGATTAGTCTCTGCAGTGCAACATATGCGTGAGCAGGTTGATGGCCCTCTCCCAAGACCCAGCACGCAGTGCGGCAGAGATCGCCAGAGCATCCGCCGAAGACTGCAAACAAAGCAGTGCTTACCTACAGTCTCCATTGTAGTTCCTTTCTGGGGTTGATTGCCGTATAGGATCCTAAACATGAACATTCTGAAACCAAAAAGAAAGAACTACAATTTGTAAGGTTGGGGGTATGTGGTGCCGAGGCCTTGCCCGAAGCTCTGCTACTGCACGCCACCAAGTCCACACTGCCCATGGGGAAGGACGCTGATTGGTGGGTTCAGAGCCCCGATATTCAGACATCATTCACGGATAGAAGGTATATGATGGCATCAGTAAGGAATCATATCAGAGTCTCGCCAAACCCCCAGAACCCGATCCCCATGTCCTCCTAAACTCCAAACCCTCACCCTACCTTCCGAACTAAACACACAAGTCAACATATATCATATAAGCATGTGCTTGCACATGTTTAGTACCAGAAGGAGGAGCAATGCTCCTGCGCAATCTCCAGACTGCTACCCGGCAACATGGCCGATCTTCTACTTGATGAGGCACCTATAGCAATTAGTCCGGGCCATTGATACTGATCGGTTCGGCCTTTGTCGCCAGGCAGTAGCTTCTCTGCCAAACTTCCGCACGAGCACACGCCTGAATCGTTTTAAGGGTTCTACAATGGATGCGATAAGGGTTCGAATGAAGGGGCCTTAATAGGGCCGTAATAATGAGAATTGGGTTTTGGGGTATATTATGCTGCACAATTATAGCAAGGAACCCCCAAAGAGTGTTGGCAATTTATTTAGTCCCCTATATTAATATGGAGGCTTGGTATGACTACACGAACTGATCAGGACAGAAAAGCGCTTGTGCTTGCTGAGGATTCGGCAGGACAAGCCCTGAACACGAACGTGCAAGGGACGACAGCTAGAACCCCTACCCTAACACATCCTACCATCAGCTTAAGTAATCGGTAAAGAACATGCGCGACGGATGTGCGAGTTTTCAGGGTCCAGGGCAGGGTCTGGTAGGGGACCCTCATATCTTCATGACCGCCAGGGCGCGCTGACGGCGGCGCTACAGGTCACCCCGTCGCCTCTGCAATCCGATTGCGCAGAGATTTAGCACTTACCTAAACACCCAAGAGTAAAGCAACGGCCGACAAACCTATAAAGAGCTATTGTTCTATATACTTTGGGGGGTCTAGGCAAGTTTGCAGGTTACAGGCTGAGATTTTCGGGTTTAGGGTAGGCCTGAGGGCTCCGAAATCCCTGTGCTGCCCGTGAAGTTATAAACTGTCAAGGCAGTAAATTTCAATACTTACATAAGTCAGGGAAGATTGGGCGATATGAAGGCGCGCTTGAGGTCTCTTCTTCCCCGAGGGTCCTGGCTACAGAGTTTTGCTAAATGGTAAACAAACATCGAAGCCATCGACACAGTATACCACCTTTGACCCCTAAACGCCAAAACCCTTAAAAAGCAACACTCAGAACAAATTCCCGGAATCAACAAAAAGACCGAAGGTCAGGTTATCAGAGTCTGTGGGTTCATAGGGTCGCTTTGGGCTAGCCGCAGATTTGCCGTATCGGATATTGATATCGGATAGCCAGTCAATTTGAGAGTGCCCTTGGTCATGTGTTACATATTATTTATCTTTCCTTAATTATATGTTCCATACGATCTAATATATGTACGACAATCGAGATGCTAAATCCAGCGGAGCCTAGCAAGCCTGATTTGAGAGATAACTTCGAAGAGAACCCCACA
Organism: Symbiodinium sp. clade A Y106; assembly: GCA_003297005.1. NCBI lineage: Eukaryota > Dinophyceae > Suessiales > Symbiodiniaceae > Symbiodinium > Symbiodinium sp. clade A. Next base: position 184,407 of record BGNK01000490.1, on the reverse strand, counting down.
CCAAGCTCGATTCAACCCTATGAAAACCATGGTACAAGCCTTATGTAAATCCCTGTATAGACATTTCTTTTGACGCGCATGCAAATTTCGTAAACCTGCATAACACCTAGCACAGACATATACAAACCCTGATTCAACCCCATCTAAAGACAAACCACGGGCTTCTCTATCCTACCGCCTAAACCAGTAAAAAAATAATCAGAGGCCTTAGTATTTGGAATAGGGTTTGGGGGTATACTATTCTATACCATACATATGATTAGGAACGGGAATAATATCGGGTTTTCTTAAGGCCCCTATTTCACTACCCTGCTGTTGTCCAGCAAGGAGCCTGGGATGTCCTTTAGACAGGAGAAGCCCAAGACCTGCTCAGAATTCTCGCGAATACTACAGGGCACTGGGAGTCTCTGTCTGCATGTTCTTGCCGTTTTGGGTTTAAGGCTCTAGGGCTTAGGGCCTTGGATATATCAGGATCTTACATCTTCTAGATGCTAGATGAGGGTTCCAAATGTCTGAAACCGGTTTAGCATGTGTCGTGTTTTTTTCGCTGGAACGGAAACTCCGGGGAAGAGCAGCTCTAGTCAGTCGAGTCTCGTGATCGCACACACCTTTACGAAAAATCTGGGAACTCACTTGAAGGATCAAGCGGCGTTTGTAAAGATGCCGGCAACTGATGAGGTTGAACCGGGATTCTAAGTGCAGTTGCCAGTGCTACGATATGACAACACATCCTACATCCCCAGCTTTGAACGTCGATGGATATTCAGGTTAACAGGGAAACCCCCTTAAACCCTAAACCCTAAAACCCTAAACCCACAAACCCCTAAACCCACAAACCCTACGCATCCGGAAGCCTTCATCCTCCCAAGTCCCCGAACCCTCATGCAGAAGGTTAGGGTTTAGGGTTTTAGGGTTTAGGGTTTTAGGGTTTAGGGTTAATGATGAAGTCATAAGACAGTAACAAGACTGGTTTGCACCCCTACAAACTTGAGAAGACATGTTGGGGTAAACGGCCTGTGTTTTGTACTTCTATGGCTTTGGGTTTCGGGTTCAGGTGCTTAACCGCCTAAACCCTCAACTTAAACCCTGTATCAAGGCCCATGCAGACGCGAGCAGGAACTTTTCTTCGTCCTTGCATCATCCGAAAATCGTGCTGCGCAGCGAATTGCCAGGGCCTGCATGCTGTCAGATAGTGGCAGCTGGGTATCAGCTAGAATTTGGGGCTAATGCACGCACGATGCGTGAGCATACGCGAGTGCAAGCATGGCTGCACACACTGTAGTTAGACAGGCCATTGGATTAATTGCAACATAAACCCTAAACCTAAACCTTAAACCCTAAAGCTTCCTCCCCAAACCCTAATCCCTAAACCTGTGCATCCCGACAGAATGCTTCTCACCCAGAAGAAAGACGTGTCTTCAATCAGCCCCAGGGCGCAGGCATTGAACCTCCCTCGGGTTTAGGTTTCAGGGGGTAATGTAGCGGCCTTAATAATTAGAATAAGGTTTTGGGGCCCATTGTACTATAAATATAATCAGGAACCCCCAAAATAGTATTGGTAATGTGTTGTTCAGAGATCGCAATGCCACTACTACTGCTGATTAATTACTAGTGTAGCCATCACGAGGACTATCATTGGCCCTATTGTATGTATACATGTATACCTACATCTTAAACTTACAAGAACTAGCGTCGTATGTAGTACTGTTGTGTGTACACATATGCATGTCTACATCTTAAGCGTATGAAAATCTCGGATCGTAGTTAGGACTGTTGTATATATATATATGTAACATCTTACCAAGACCTTTTGACTTACTTGGTCCTAGTCCTAGTACCTCTTGTAGCACGCCTAGAAAAACATGGCCCACCGCATACGTAACCTGCCACAACCCAACCTCCCCCCAACCTAACCTAACCCAACCTGCCCCGACCTAACCTAAACCAACCTGCCCCAACCTAACCTAACCTACCTAAGCCAACCCACCACAGCCCAACCCAATCTACCCACCTAACCCCACCTACCCCAACCCAACCTCCAGCCAACCTAACACAACCCAACCCAACCTACCCTAACCTAACCCAACCTACCTAACCTGTCATAACCCTACCTACTACAACCTGACCCAGTAGCCTAGCCCAACCTGGGCTGTTTAACCTAACCACACCCGACCTGAATCCCTAAACCAGTGGCCAGTTCACTGAAAGAGCGTTCCAGTTCACTGAAAAAGCGTTCCAGTTCACTGAAAGAGCGGTCCACTTCACTGAAAGAGCTATGTTCCCCTAGTAGAACCCCTAATGCCCGTACCTAGTACCCTCTTGGTCCATGTTGGTTACCGGGCCTCAGTTCGCTCGCGACAGCTCGGAGAGGTCTCGGCTGGCCAAGTGCAGTGCGCAGTCCAGCCCACTGAGCGCAGCCGCCTCCAACAAACAGGTCTATATGGGCTTATAGGAGTTTAGGGTTTACGGTTCAGGGTTTAGGATGCAACCATATAAGCATGAAGGCATTCTTTGTTCAGAGTTCTTGGACTTTCGGGTGCTTTGGGTGTCTAGCTTCAGATTGAGGTCTTTCGGGGGGAGGGCTTCGGGAGTTTGTGCGTGCGGCATGAGAAACATTGCACTCTTTGGTTGTGGGTGTTGAGATCCAGGGTTTAGGTGGATGAAGTTTGGGGCGTCTCCGATCTAAGCTTGAGGCTTCAGTTGATACGCATGCTGAAACCTGACGCGAAAGGCTTTGCTATATCTGCTTTATTGGCCTATATATAGCGGGTCCCCATTTTCTGAACCCAGGTGCGCAGAGTTCAGTACTGGAGTTCCGGTATATCAAAACGACTCATCCGGCGCTTCATAATGTTTATCGGGTTCAGGGTATATGGAGTTCAGCGTTTAGGGTCACGAGTCTCACATATAACCCTCCAGATGGAGACTCATGGAAGGAGGTTCCATCGATGCGGCAAGAACTTCTCTAACGACGGTGTCGTCTTGCCATGCGTGAAACTAAAGCTTACACTTCCAAGCAGCTGCCTGCCAGCTCAAGTTCTCAGAGATGCAAGGCCTCGACGCCGGGAGTGTGCCCCGACACGAAATCACCCACGTAATACCTGATGGCTCAGCATGGGCGAAGGATCTATTTGATGTTTAACGTTGGATAGTGATTGCTATAGCAACTGCTACTTTAGTTGTACTGAAACTCCTAGACTTGACCAGTCTTGGCCGTAACCTTCCAACCGTTTTCATTGAGACATCGTTCCCTCAAGGGAGAGCTGCATGTCGCGCAGGAACCCATGCATAAACCCACATTTTTCACGTTTGATACATGTGGACGCGGGATGTATGCTCAGTGAGGGATGGGGGGTTGTCATAGGCTGTAATTAGTCTTGGCCTTCGTCTCTCTTTTGAAAAGCAACAAACTCGAGAATCCTGTTCCACAAAACATTGAGTCATTGAGTCCATCAGGAACAGAACGAACTGAATATGAGACATGGCTTCTCTTGCTGCAATGCATGCCCGGTCCTACAATCCAGCACACCTGAATCCTAACCTGCTCTTCAAGATCCTTACCGGCGGAGGTCTTGAGCTAGGACACGGACTCACAGCCGCAGCCATGCCAAAACACGAACTCTTAGCAAATCAGCTCACGACTCTTGCGCTTCAGGCTTAAAGTCTTAAGCCACTCCAGAATCAAATCACCCGACGTTGCCAGTGCATCAAGATGCAAACCATCGTCGTCCTCGGCCGGAAGAGAAGTCATGGAAACGGATGAAGGTCTCAAGTCCGGGTTAGCAGCTGAAAAACAAAGGCATGAGGAAGCGACCCTCATTCTAAAGAAACCCTCCCTATATGTAGGCCCGACATGATAACCTGGTCCAAGACGAAGAGCCGGCAGGACAGCCTCATGGAAGGATGTGTAAGTGAATCTATTGAAATGCATTTCCGTATGACAAGCAACGGTACTGCAAAAACCACAACAACAACTACTACTACAACTACTACCACTACTACGACCACTCTAGGGCCGGGCTTATCCTTTTGGCATTCAAGCAAAGCCTCTGTACGGATGTGTGTGTGTGTGTGCGTGTGTGCGTGTGTGCGCAAGAGGGAGCGAGAGCGAGCCGAGAAATCCTTTTTGCAACAGGCTTTCCACTTCGCCCGGAGTTAGTTCAATACTTGTACATTTATAGTGCATGTGAAACGTCCATCCACATGGAGCTCTTGCACTACATGCATCAGGCGCCCAACCAAAGCCCGCAGTCCCTTACCACAGAAGCTCACTCGAAAAACTATGTCTAAACCGGCAGCAACGCAACAATTTCGATGGGAGGACATGATTTCGAGACAATCTTCCAGCACGTTCTTCAGATAGGATGCCTTGGGAAGCTTGCTAAGCCCGACAGTCTTAAACCAATTCGAAACCCTATAAGCCTAGGAGTTGAAAAAAACAATCTGCCCAAAACGCCATAACTGCCCTGGGTGCACTAAAACAAATGTCAGCACCCTAAATGCCCGCATGCAAAAGCACTCAACAACCCTGAATGCAAAAACCTGACTCTAAATGCTGGCTAAACCTTGTTTGAAGGTTAAGGGAGAGTTGTAAGACAGAGCGAGAGAGAGAGAGAGAGATACATATATATGGTGCCCCCCCCCCCCCNAGTGACCTACCCATTTTCCTACTGTCTGCCCAGGTCCGCTCCTCAGCGTGGACATGCCGCCTGGAGTTGGGGTTCAGGGTCAGGGTTCAGAGTTTAGAGCGGTTGAAAATTAATTACCATATCGTTCGCACTTGGCGCATCGTGAGCATGCATATCGAGGTTTCAGCATCATGAGCCTACAGTTCGCGTGTGCATTTTGACCTCTTCGGTGTTTGAAGGCCCTGGAGCTCCCACGCATCGAGAGGGTCTCCAAAAAACCAATGGTTCGGTATCAAGAAATAGCGCAACCTTGAGAGGGTCTCAAAAAAACACAAAAAAACAATCCTTTACACTCTTCAGAAAGCCGGATCTTCCAAAGATTGGTTTTTTTGAGACCTTTTCAATGCTTGAGAGACCTGAAGCTCCCAAGTCTCGAGAGGGTCTCAAAAAAACCAATGGTTCGGTATCAAGAAATAGCGAAACCTTGAGAGGGTCTCAAAAAAACCAAAAAAACCAATCCTTTACACTCTTCAGAAAGCCGGAGCTTCCAAAGATTGGTTTTTTTGAGACCCTTTCAGTGCTTGAGAGCCCTGAAGCTCCCAAGTCTCGAGAGGGTCTCAAAAANACCGGTACGCCTGAAGACCTGCCACGATTGGTTTTTTAGGTTTTTTTGAGACCCTCTCAAGGTTTCGCTGTTTTTCGATACCGAACCATTGGTTTTTTTGAGACCCTCTCGATACTTAGGAGCTCCAGAGTAGAACGCATGCGGACGAATCATCAACTTCACAGGTTGACGAGTGCAGACGCTTTCCCTTGTGGCCATGCTGCCCGGGGACAGCGTCAAACCTGCATGTTTATTTTTTCAAGCTCGCTCACGTCATGATGCTGTTTGGCGGTAGAGCGACATGAAGCAAGTTTCACCTGTCACTACTTTGGCTCGAGTTGCCCGAAGTAAGACCAGGGTTCGCGCGCTGCAATAACCCGATCTTTTTCCAGGGCCGACTTTAATTGAGCCGCTGTCGGTTTCACACTCCCAAGTATTGAACGAGCAGAAGGCACCAAAAAAAATTCCAAATCATGAGCCGTCCATGTGGTGGTCTGAAGCAATGCATCGCTTGAGCTTTGCTTGGACATGTGCGGGACGGCAAATTCGTTTGGGTTCAGCCTACCTATGTCAAGGTATCCA
>BGNK01000490.1:120171-178107 GCA_003297005.1 Symbiodinium sp. clade A Y106 | reverse complement strand
ACACATGTCTTTCTGTCTCCCGCAACAACTCTGTGCATCACATGGCTTTTGTACTTCTTCATGCTCAAGCCAAAAACGGTAGGTCACTGAGGGGGGTTGTAGCATATATATATATATATGTACCAACTTACTATGTCTCCTGGTCCTTCACGAGCAACTCGAACCTCTAAGCCCGCATACAGCACGTTTAGAGACTCTATGACCAAGCTTGTAGACCACTAGAGTCACTACAATACCATAACTAGACTCTCAAATCGGAGTACACCCAAACTCTGTCTGCAGCGGCTTGGTAGTACCCCTTGTAGAATCCCATGGCTTAGGGACCCCAAAAAGACATGAGCATAAGCATTTTGTAGGGATACCCTGCCTTATTGAGCTTCATCTTAGGGGGGCTTATACGGGATGCCCCAATCCCTATTTTTGCTTATGTGCTTTTGTGGGGCCCAAATAGCGGAATCTCGAAGGTCCACTTTCGAGGCTCCTCGGAGAGGAAGCCGCCCGCGGGTGCAGGCATCGATGGGACGAGAGTCAAAGACGACGCACCTCACGGGTTTTTTGAGTTTAGGCTTCAGGGTTTTTGGGGTTGTTTCCCCTCCTGCCTGGTTTAGGGTTTATAGGGGTTTAGGATTTTTTGGGGTCCTTCAGGGAACCCTGGAAAGAGTCTACAATACGTGCTGAAGAAAGAGGGCTCAGAGAAAGAGGGCTGAGGCCTCCTTCGTGGGTTCCTTTTCGGGTTCTTTTCAACGGCTTCCTGTTAGGCTTCCTTCTCGAAGAGTTCCTATAAGGGTTCCTATACGGATTCTACGAGTCCTACGAGGGGGTTTGGGGTTAAAGTTGTGCGGCTTTGGCTGCAAACTCCCCCTTCCCACAGCATTTGCCACAAGGGAGTAAGATAGGGTACTATTGGGTTTTGGGTATGGTAGTATAGCATAAGCATCATACGCAAACCTAAGGAACAGTACTGGCAAGTACTTCTAGGCTTCTATATTGGCCGTGGGCCTTACGCGCCCTGAATCCTGGGATTCCAGCTGCCCAGTACAAGGTTTTATACGATTTAAGGCTTTTGGCTGCGAGAACTGTATGCTGCCTCGGAAACTCGATGGATCCATCCGGAAGTTCGAACAATCGGCACCGTTGCGCTTTCTCTAGAAAGCAACTACAAAGCAAGCAAACAACCAGGATAACGAAGGCGCCCGTCATGATGTACCAAAAACGACCCTCACACAAGCTAAGGCCTTCGTATGCGACATTCATGACGTCCACGGTCGACTCTGTTCGACCTGCCAGATGCTGTGGCACTCGGGGCATTTCGAAAACGGCGTGGTGCATTAATTGCGATTCGAAGCATCCCTGGACAGTAGGTCAGCAGGAACCTGATGCAAAGAAGTCTGCCAAGTATCGAGGATGCAGCCCTAAACTACACCATAAGCTTCACACACTTTTTAAATCTTGTGTACAAACCATGGGCCGTGTCAATAGTGGACCAGTTGTGGATCCAGCAATCGATGCAAAGTGTGAGCCTCCTCTTGGCCCTGCCCTCAGGACATGGTCGCTGCTGTTGCTGGAAATTGCCCACTACTGCTGTGGCGACGTCTGCCAATGGAACTGGTATCCCTCAAGCTCGTCCGTTGTTGTTGCCCTCCTTCGCACCATTGTCATTCTCACATCTGCGGCCTTCGTCACCATCTGCACCATCATCAAGAACACCGCCACCACTAGAAAGATTGCCACATGGTAGTGTGTGTGTGTGTCGATGCTCTGACCCTCATGAGCATGGATTCTGCGAGGTGCTCCAAACCCGGTTAATCCTACCTGCTGGCTGGAGGTTGAGTGCGATGGCAAGGCTCTAGGCAAAGTTGTGATCGAGCTTAAAGCCATCTTCAACATTCCTCGACCCCAAATCCTAGGCCGAAGTTCTATAAGATTCTGGGCCCCTAAACCCTAAACCCTGTAAAGCCCCAGGCTGTGCCTATGTCAGGAGCGGGGAAAGCTGATCCCCAGCGTTGGCCGCCTAGATACCTGAGAACTTTCTGAAGTGTCGGCGTTTCGGGCTTAGGGTTTTCGGGTTTAGGGCTTAGATTTGAGGGTTTAGAGACCGACGGACTGCAGAACTAGTCAACCGAAAAACCTATACCTTCATCGATAGGGGAGGCCTTACAACGCTTCAAGGCAGATGTCTTAACCCTAAACCCTAAACCCCTTATATATATATTAAGGGGCTCAGAAGTCTCTGAGGATGTAGGCGGATAAGTGTCCCGATCGATGATTCGACGAAAAGCCCCATAGCAGAACGGGACCTCCCAAAGGCTCCAGGTACCCAGAAAGTAGATACTTAGGCCTTAAAGTACCTACCTAGGGACCCCTTTAAGGCTTAAGTATCTACTATAAAGGTACGTGGAGCCTTTGGGCCTTATATCCTTTTCCTATAAGGCTGAACCATGGACAGTTGTAGGTGTCATGCCGTCCTGGCGACCATTCTTGGAAGGGCCCAGGAGGCCCTCTCGTGCACACAGAATGTGGTACATTATTGTAGTGGCAGACTCTTAAGAAGACTTAAAAGAACCCTGAGTCGGAGAACTATCCATGCCAAAGGCAAAAGGGCAGTAGCAACAGTGCAAGAATGTACTCATGTGACGGTGTGGGCACATAACTAAGAATCAACCTGAACACCGTGAATCGGGTTCAAGCTGAGCGCATAAACACATCTTCGACAGTAGGATAAAGCAGCTACGAACAGCGAAGTCTGTGAATACAATGGCACAGCCAAAGCACCCTGTGAGCACACTTGAGGCCTCAAAGTCTTGTGTAAGTAGTACCTCACTCCATGAAGATACGACACCGCTACTTCCTAGGAGCTATGACCCTAAACCCTTTCTAGAACCCTTATAGATCCCTTTAAGGAACCCTTAAAGGATCCCTTTAAAGGACCCAGACTCTGAACCCCAAGCCCTAAACCCGAAGCTTTCAACCTAAGCCGAGGTGCACAACGGGAGGCAGCCTCTCTAAACCTGCACAAAATACGAACTCTCGTTTTCGAAGGTAGACGTCGGACTGTAGACTAGATCTTAAAATCAAGATGCAGATGTGGATGAATGAAAAACGTATCCAAGAAAAAGCATTCGTATTCCTGACCTGGAACAAAGTGGAACGAAGAATACCACCTACTCGCCTGCTAGGGGTAGCATGCCGGCTGGCTCAATTATGCGTATTCTACTCTTCATTTGCTTAGCTACTCTCTTGCTAGATGTTGTTGCATTGTTGCTGCACATCGCATCCCTGATTTGGTACCTGTAGCGATTGAAACCGGGGCAAAGGTAGTCAGTTGGCTCGTTTGAGATGTGTCGGACAAGATCGGGTTCTCAAAGTTGCCAATCATGCTCGCAGAAATAAGTGTTCCACCTGGACTCCAAGCCAAGCAGCCTACATTTTCGGGGCTCCTGCTAATGATTCCTCATCATAAATCAAGTCCTCGGAAAGGTAGGCTATGTGGAGTGTAGGCAGGGGTTGTGGGGCATGTCTTTGGCACTCAAGCTTGCACCGAGACTCTGAGTGTACTTTACGTTTGTGCTAGAAATCCCCCACACGTTATTCGATACTGCACCCCAAGCCCTGTTCTAGTTCTCATCATGCCGCGTCTTAGCCGCCTTTGTCAGATCTCTACTTCCCAAACCAAAGTCTCATGTAGCGTGTCAGCCCCAAATAACTGAAGGTTTCGAGCCCTCTCCTTGCATGCCCCCCAGATGCCACAACACCTCAAAGCGGCTTAAGGTGTATGTCTGGCTCCAAGCCTGACAGAAGAGTGCCTCATGACCCATATCTCGCCTGAAGTTCGCCGGGTCAGGACTCAATCCTCAAAAAAGCACGGAAGCTCGAAATGCAGTCGGGCCTAGTAGGTTCCGGAACTCTTCCAGCAGCACCGCGCTGGGGCCGTCGCGCAGATAGTCGGGCTGCAGGGGATGAAAACTGCACGAGCGTACACAATTGAAGATTCCAAGCCTTGCGAAGCCAGCGGCTCCCAGCCGAACCTTGAACTACCCCAAATCTGGTACGGCTTAACCCTAAACCCTAAACCCATCTACCTTTGGGCACTGGAGGTTCTTCTCATTAATCCTAGCATGGAGCTGGAGATCCTGCGAGAGAAGTAGGCTATGGTAGTGTAAGGAAGCAGGGTTTCAGGGTTTTTAGAGTTTAGGGGATCGAGGCTTCAGTTGACAATAAGGCTTGGGGGGTTTACAGAAACTAGTATGTCTTCATTCAAGGGTATTCTTGGGCTCTCTGGAAGTCCTACAAGAAAGCCTATCCCAAGGCTGCCTCCTGTGGGCGGAAGGCACCGGTAACCGGATCCTCGTCTCCAGTCACGCTATGGGTCTCGGGACGTCTACTAGTATATGGGGGTTTAGTAACTTTACGTAATAATTAGAGCAGGGTTCCGTCTAATGGGCTTCTTTAAGGGATCCCCGTGTTTTCAAGGATGTCTTGCTGGGCACGGAGGTAATTTCGAGGTGGCGAAGAACTGGGGCGGTAAGGGGGAAGCATTGCGGAGGCATATCTACGATTATGCATGGTTTACATCGCAGCACCTAGCAACTACATCGGCGTTCCCCGAACCCCAAACCCCCAAACCCCAACCTAGGTCTCTTGAGACATGAGACGTTCTGCATTGGAGGGCAAGGCTGCATACCGAGCACAGGGTTCAACAGAGGACTTCAGAAGGTGTTCAGGGTTATGACATCTAAGTGGGGCTTCAAGAAAGGGCTTGGGCCTTGCGGTTCAGGCTCGAGGATTCTTTACAGGAAGGGCGGAACCTCCCGGAGCGTTTAGAATCCGGGCCGCTTTCAACATTGGTGCCTTGAGGGGCTGTAGCGGCTGGCATATTGGATCCTTCGAAAAGCCCCGAAACCCAAAATGCGACCCTTCAGCCATATGAGCCCTCCCAGGTGTTGATGCTCGATTTGGGGGTTGCAGGGCATGCCATGCAGACAAACCACCAGTCAAGCCCTGTACCCACTGAATCAGAATACATCCAACGAGGTATAGAGAATTAATCCATACATAAACGCGCAGAAACTACTGTTCTTTATGCCGATTTCTCGCGATTGCCACATTCGCGCCACAAGTCTGCGTACTCCTGGCCTATAAGACTACAGGGCCTGTGCCCTTTCATATCGCAGTGGAACATCCTGAGCACGAGATGTCCGGCATCACCACTGGGTTGGGGAGTCCATGCGAGACTGGGTCTGCTCTTCCTGGTAGCAGTAGCAGTAGCAGTAGCAGTGGCAGTGGCAGTGGCAGTGGCAGTAGCAGCAGCAGTAGCAGTAGTAGTAGAAGTAGTAGTAGAAGTAGTAGTAGTAGTAGTAGTAGTAGTAGTAGTAGTAGTAGTAGAAGTAGTAGTACTAGTACTAGTAGTAGTAGTAGTAGTAGTAGTAGTAGTAGCAGCAGCAGTACTAGTAGTAGTAGTAGAAGTAGAAGTAGAAGTAGTAGTGGTAGTAATAGTAGTAGTAGTAGTAGTAGTAGTAGTAGTAGTGGTAGTGGTAGTGGTAGTGGTAGTGGTAGTGGTAGTGGTAGTGGTAGTGGTAGTAGTAGTAGTAGTAGTAGTAGTGGCAGTAGTTGTAGTAGTAGTGGTAGTAGTAGTAGTATAAGTAGTAGCAGTAGTAGTAGGAGTAGGAGTAGTAGGAGGAGTAGTAATAATAGAAGTAGTCGCTTTCGTAGTGGTAGTGGTAGTGGTAGTAGTGGTACTGGTACCAGTAGGAGTAGGAGTAGGCGTAGTAGCAGTAGCAGTCGCAGTACAAGTATAGTAATAGTGTTGGCATTCGTGCTTGAATTAGTATCAGTCTTAGGCTTAGTATTTTCGGCAAGAACACACTTGTCATTGGGTCTTCCTGCATTGTTTTGTTACTGAGGTGTCTCAGTACCACCCAAAGCACAAGTAGAATCGAGTTGGTGGGCGAATTTTGCAGGCTCAGACAGTGCAAGGTGGTGGTATCATCTAGGTTTTGCTACCTTTATGCTTTTTGTGCTGTAAGACAGAAGTTAGGGGGTTGGGCTTCTTTGTCCAGCGGCACACTCGTGCAAACATTGTGGCTGTAGTTGCAAAACCTAGGCTCAAGCAACCACTTGAGACCTCGACTCCTTCCGAGCTTCTATAGAAATCCCCTCGAGACCAAGCAGTGCAGCCCTGCCGTCAACACATGAATGGCAGACATGGTCCGCATGGTTTTATTATCTACAATGGTCTGTTGCTTTGGTCTGGAGTTGAGGGTCTGCTGACTTCGGCCTCGAACGGTTGACAAGTTAGAGGCGGATAATTAAGGGAATTTGGGGTTTAAGGCGGCAGAAACTCATAAAGTTGACAGGTTTAGAAAGGGGTGACGCTTATCTCGTGCTCTTTCGAGATTCACTGGTGCAACTTTCGCAGCTGCCCTGGCCAGTCTCAATGCGCGAAGAGAAGTGAACTACCCTGAAGTCCAGAATACCAACCCCGAGCCCCAAACCCACAAACCCGAAATGACGGTCTCTTAAGTCGAAGGGTGGAGTCTACTACTTAGGATCAACAAAATCCTAAACCCTAACCCTAACACTCCTCCTTTTCTCTGAAGTTCCCAAATCCGAAAACTCCTGAAGCCTTCAGTCACTAAGGGGCTCACGGGCGCGATCCCCTGAAACTCTCTAAAGCACGAAAAACGGAAATGTGTAGATATTAAGATATCGAGCTGCATTCAAGAATGAAGGCTTCATTCAGGCTCTAGATCTGAACCTTAAAGCGCCCTAGCCTTGAAATCTCTGAACCCAAAGCAGGGCGGTAGAGTCTAGACTGTCCAGGTTGTCTCTTTTCCCGGATTGTGGTTTTTCAACCGCTTGTTTTTGCTTCGACGCTAGACAGTCTAGCAGGCAATCTAATGTAGGAACCTGATTAAGAAACCTTGGGCCTTTATTAGGGCTTCATTCTATGAATCCTACTGTTTTGGGGTTATAGGCGTTTCTTAATCAGGTTCCTACATTGGAAGGTTCAGCCCTGAATAATTGACACCAGATATCGGGATTTCTCCAGTCTGCAACTGCAAGACGGCTCCACAAGTACTAGGAATACGAGCGCTCCAGGGGTCCCATATAGGGCCCCAAACACAGGCGCGCGACATCGGCTGGGACAGCAGCCACAGGAATCCAAAATGGACTCGAACCAAAACTGATGTGCCCACGGTTGCCAGCTCGCCGAGGCTGTTTTGAGCTCAAGGTTACGGTTTCAGGGCTTAGGTTTTTAAGAGGTTCGGTAGTTTACCTCGAGCAGACCCGAACACACTCTTAACATCGCCGACAGAGCCGCCTCAGATGTGTAGGTATGCGTCTCTCCGTCTTTCGAGCATTAGGGACTATTCTCCTGGCTTTACATGTCCACTCGCTGCCCCTTTCTTGCCAGTGGAAGCTCATCGTCAGGAGCACTTGAGTGCAATACTACTCAATGATACTATTACTATTAACTACTGGTAAGGCCATAATAATTAGAATAGGGTCCCTTTAAAGGGGTCTATATAAGGGCTACTCTAAGGATCTATAGTAGGGTACTATAATATAGGGGCCTTAATAATTAGAATTTGGTTTTGGGGCCCATTATACTAGAAGTATAATAAGAAACCCCCACAATAGAGTTGGTCATTATTTAGGTCCCTACATTAGCCTGAATACGATCACGCTGCACCCTGAATCCAATAAACTCTTTTTCAAGGAGGTCTCTCTGAAGTGCCTCCAACAACATGATGTCATCAGTCTGTCTATCCTATAAACCCTAAACCGTGAACATATCCCTGAGTCGTGAAAACCCTAAATCCTGCATCCTAGATGAAGAGGTCCAACGAGCAAAGTCTCAACTCGGTGAGAAGGCAACCGACGGACACTTCGCCATGAGAAGATGGCGGCAGAAGGCTTTGTGTTTAAGGACTCATTTCCGCCCTAAACCCTAAACCCTTTATTTTTACCCTGAACCCTAAACCCCAAAAGAAGAGATTTGGGGGTTTGGACTCTCGCAACTCGGACTCTGCAGGCGAGGATCCGTTGAATTCTCGCCCTCGGGGTTTAGTGCGCAGGGAAACAGCTTCTTCGAAGAAAGGTTCACTTTTTGGTGTTTAAAATTTAGGGCGTAGGGAAACGGCTTCTTACTTGGAAGAATGGTTCAGGGTCTAGAGGTTCAGATGCGACGTGAAACGAAGAGGCGCCTATTCAGACATATCTCGCCGTCCTGTTCATGGCCAGTCGCTATGAGACTGTTTGGAACGTGTCGTCATCATAGTGGTGTCGTTCCACGAAATGCTGCCTCGAAATGAGAGTTGCAGAAAAACAAGAGACCTGTATATAGTCACTGGTTAGCAGGGTCATGACAGACTGTTGTAATTGTTTTCAAGATCTCCGAATTGATTCTGACCTCAACATCCCCCAACCAAATCCCAATACAAGGGCCGGGATAGCATGATAGCAAGACCGAGGTACGGGTGTAGCAATTGCAACTATGGATGGCCTCTAAGGCCCTACTACTTACTGTTCAGATCGCTCAGGCGCTCTCATCCACCCTTTTGACACAGGCTTGCGATTTCAACCCTGTGGGTCCATATAGACTACCATTGTGGAATTAGGTCCCAAAACACCATCCCTATTATGGTTTTGGAGACCTCATTCCATTATGGTAGTTATATATGGACCTTCTGGGTAAAGGGTGTCTCGGCTTCGTCTTCGTTGGAGGCTTTTGGATGTGGGGTTCGAGGTTTTGGGCGAAGTCAAAGCCAGAAAAAGCCACGACGGCTACTATACCCTAAACCCTAAACCCAGAGCCCTACAGAAGCCGAAGTTCATCATAAGACAGAAGCTGAGAATGTGCTAGCAATACTTCTCCCTAGGCTTTTGCATGTCGGTTCGTATTGCACCACAGCCACCCCAAACCCTGTTCGAATTCTGTCCTCGATATTATTGGCCTTTGTTGTATTGGCTCTTGAGGCATCGAGGCAGTGCGAGTCAATGCCATCAGAACCCATCCGGCTTCATCGTCAAGCTGATCCTCCTGCCTCAGGCGTGGCTTTGGCTCTTTGGGCTCGGGATTACAGGAAGTGGACGTTGAGGACAATAGGGGTTGGTCGGAGTGTAGTGGTTTCGGATTATTTCTCCAGGTCATTGCTCCACCATGTTCTCAGACAGTGCCGAACTCTCTGCGAATAAACCCAGGAACAACCCCCTCAGCCCGAAATAGCATGGCCCGCGTTGGCACTGCAACTTGCTCACGCTGCAATGCTTACACAAAAGCCCTGAAGACAGTCTGCACCCTCCAAGCTACCTATCCGTCTGTAACTGTTGGAATTAAAGCCAAATCTCAGCTTTCACCAGCAATTCCATAACCTTAGAAGACCAACCCTAAACTCGCCCTAGACCCTGAATCCTAAATCCGACAACCTGAACACGGCCTTCGGTGTCCACCGACTGAATGCGAACATCAACCTCCTGGCCCACGGACAGCTCGTCTTCCTGAGCTTCGCGAAAGCCAAACGAGTTGATGAGTTTTGCTGAAACCATTCCTGAGGGCCTTAAATTCAGCCCTTGGCCTTACCACTACGGGCTATTCGACCTTAAGGGTACCTTAATCTACCCTTAATAGGGTCCTAATAGGGATCTTTAGGGTCTAATAGCCCATAGTGGTAAGCGATGGGTTTTAGAGCAAACCCTCTTCCCCCTCAACCCCTCCACGCCATGCTTGCTATTCGCTGTACTGCCGCTGTACGTACTGTGAGAAAGATTGGTGATTGCTCTGGCTCCCAGATCCCGCTCCATCCACCTATGACGGTCCGCAAAACCCCAAAGCCTGGTTTATGGTTTATAGGGTTTAGGGGCGAAGCTTTGCGCAGAATGCATCAATCTTCAACGAGGGTTAGCACAACCAAGATTTGTGAAATCTGCGTGGACTCTGTCATGCCACTGGAGCCGATTCGAAAAAAAAACGAAACAGCCATCACCCCTTGATTATATCGATGGGCGTCACATCAGGTTTGGTATTTTGCCAGAAGTAATATACAATTATGTCGATGGAAATAATATCAGGTTCGGTACTTTGCCAGAAGTATACAGGGTAGTATCTAGAGGCTGCAGTCCCTAATCCTTTTCTGGCATGTACCGGACTCAATGACAGCAGCGCTCGGTCCGATGCGATCCAAATGTCCCGCTCAAGACGCAAGTGCCTGCGGTCCTAAACCCCAAACCCTAAACCCCTAAAGTCCTCTTCAGTGAACCCTAAACCCCTAAAGCCCTCTTCAGTGAACCCTGAAGCCCTCAACCCTAAACCCCAAACCCTGGTTTAGGCACATAGTATTGTCTCGGGGCATAGGCTTCCGCTCACGAGTTGAAGGTCTGAGACTTAAGGGTGAACCGAGCGGTTTGGGGCGTAAGTATACCTTATTTTGGGGGTCCTTGTGATAAGGATCCTACTATTTAGGGTACTAGATTAGGGTTTAGGGCCGGGCTTCGGAAGTATACTCCACGGCTTGGGGCCTTCGGGTAGAATTTAGGGTTTAGGGTTTAGGATTTAGGGTTCACGTGCCCTTGGAGCTCGCGCGTTTTGAGGGCATTCAGGATGTTAGAGCTTCCCTAGAAGCCACTTACTTATTTAGTTCCAGTGTTCCCTGCGTAGCCATAGGAAGTTCACCTACTGTGTATGCACTATGTAAGAAGGCGGTGAATAGGATTCTATTTTGCCATCTCTGGTGAGAGCCATGGCGGTCTTGCTACTGGTGGTTAGCATCGTGCAGTTTTCATTCCTGTCGTGTTAGAACTACAGGCCCCCGATTTAGGTGTTACTTCTTTATAAGGCTCCTACTATTTTTGGTGTCTGCCTTACGGACTGTTCCTTTCCCACACTGAGCATGGGTACGCTGAGCTAAGAAAAACAAATCCTCCAGATCAGCGAAGCCGCGACTGACTCCACGAAGCCGTCTCGGATCTGCGTGATGTGCCTTGCATGACAAGCACCCACTACAACTCAAAGTCCATGGCCCCAAACCCTAAACTCTACATCCCACAAACCAACCCTCAACATTAAACTTGTCCCACAAAGTCCATATGGTATATACTTTAGGGTACTAAACACCTACTATAATTGTACTTGGGCCGTTTGGGTGTAATTAATGCCCAACCTTTCTAGACCCCGCGGCTGAGCTCCCACACCCTGAGCTCTCAACCGTCTTAAGCACTGGAGCCTGCCCGCATGCCGAAACCCCAAACCGTGAATCAGCAACGTCTACACGCTCCGAACTAAACCCTGAACCCTGCAAAGGACTTGCTACCGAGACTTCCATGCACTGCACCGCTTTTCCATGATTTAGAGACTGATTAAGGAGTATCAGCAATGAGAAGCGGACCCTAGCAGCCAAAGCATAGACCCGAAATGCTACAGTACCATCCTGAGTTGCAAGACCCTCGCACCACAAATTTAAGGCACCAGGTTTTCCCCTAAACCCTTGTAAACCCGAAATCGAGGACTTAAAGGTTGAATACTGTAGAGCTGTGGTGTGCCGGGAAAGATGGGCTGAAGCTCCGAAAATGGATTTTTCGCTTCTTTCCACGATCAAATCTGAGTTGAATTTGGGTTTAGGTTTGAGGGTTTGGGGCTCTGAAGGCTTCTTTGGGCATTGCACAGTAGAAGTAGTTTAGGGATTTTGCGCTTTGGGGCTTCGGTGTGGGCCTTTGGGGCTTTCCGGTTAAAGGTACTTCGGCGGGACTCAACCCACAAAGCGGAACCACGGCGGCAATTACGCTGAAAAGGAAAGTGGATTTGGGTTACACTGACGTTGTCGTACAGGAGGTCATTGTAAAGCTCTAACCCAGCACGATTCACAAAACTCATTCTACCTCGAAAAAAGAACCTTCACGCTCCCTGGCTTGCGGCGTCTGGTGCGTATGTTTGGTGGCTTCGTGGCTAAACCTACTATGCTTAAACTAGGTGTCGGATTCAATAGTCCCCAAAACCTTTTTTCATTCGGGCTCTATGCTATGCAATGAGGGAAATTCCAGACTATCCCGGGTCGATACCTAGTAAAACGATCATAGGTAAATCTTGCATCGGGGCGGGTGAAATCCTCAGGTTCTTGAATGCACAGCTGCTTTCTCCCATGTCTCCAGTAGCTCCATGGTTCAGAGGGTTCCTAGCAAAGGGATCTATATGAGATGTTGAAAAGGTTGCTATAAAGGATACTACAACGGATCAAGGTACGAAGGAGGCTAGGAGGTAGACTTAACAGCACCCTTCTAACCGCAGTCTACCCTACATGGGAACAAGAAAAATAGAACCGCCACAGCCTTTCTCGGTCAAGCTCAACAGCCTAAGCTCAATAATTGTTTGGGGTTAGGCTGTAGGGATAGACCTTCAATTTCATCTGGCAAGCGTTTGGCACTCTCTTGCGGCCAGGAGTGCACAAGACCGTCAGCAGTGGCGCCATCCTCCTTCCTAGGCCACGGGTTCTTTTCTGTGCTGGTTGCTTGGGGTTTACGGAGGCTTTCAGGTTGTTGTGGCAATTATAAGCAAGGGCCAGTAGTGGTTTTGGACTCAGGGTTTCCAGGGGTGTAACGGTGTAAGGGACATTCAGAAATTGTGGACCCCAACATAAGACAGTTCCTAGACCCCTTGTTGCATCTGGGACCGCAGATTTCGCGACACCCCCGATGTGGGGCATGTTGGGACGGGTTTGCGTAGGGTCTCGACTCCTTTAGGACTCTAGAGTCAAAGCCCCATGTAGAGACTTGAAGAATGAAAACATTTTGGGCTTCTGGGATTATCATAATAGCCGTACAGCGTTCCGAGCCCTACATTATTAATGGCAGGTGGCTGGAGGCAGGTGACTGGACGTAGGTGGCTGGAAGCAGGTGGCTGGAGGTAGGTGGCTGGAGGCAGGTGGCTGGAGGTAGGTGGCTGGAGGCAGGTGGCTGGAGGTTCCACCGACCTCCGTCCAGGCTGGAGGCAGGTGGCTGGAGGCAGGTGGTTGGAGGCAGGTGGCTGGAGGCAAGTGGAGCTGGCTGGCAAGGGCCGAAGGCATGTCTTGCTTTTCTTGAAGGCGGGTGCATCTGACTCCATGGCCTTGCTCCCAGCAGCCGCCTCTAAGTTCTTCTGGCCCCCGGAGTCCTTGGCCACAGGGGCAGCGGCTGCTTCATGAGGAACGCTTGTTGTTGATGTTTCGGGGATTCTTTTCCGGATCGCATCCAACAAATCACCAACCCCACGTGCAAGTTGACGCTCTGCTTCCGTCTCCGGGACGACATGCACCTTGGCTGCTTTACGCCATCCAGCTTTTCGCCCAGATTGCAAGAGCTGCGCTGTCTCTGCTGTTTGGTGTTCCGAACTTCGAGCAGAACCTGTGTGCGGTGGCCGCCATGCCCTTGCATCCATCCACGTCGCATCGGCGCCTGCTTGGCGAGACCACGTCGAGCAGGTTCAAAGCGACAGCTGCCTTGCTTTTTGGAGAGCCTATGTTGCCTGCACCAGACCGCTTTGACTGGAAAACTTCTGCAAAACGGTCTTCAAGCACTTTGTGCCGCTGCAAACACAGTCCTGGCACAAACCCACAGTGTGCCCGTCCTGCAAGGCGGTTGGGGGCAAACAAAGCCTCCGCAACAATGCGGCGGTGGAAGCTTGTCGCAGACCCCCCAGGCTTTGCAGTGCACGCTCAAATCGGCATACGATAGACGAATGATTTGGAAAGCTGACAGCTTCGCCTTCGGCGCCATTACGAGGCCAAGTCCTAGTGTTGCACGGTAATTGCATTGTAACCATCATGCAACGCCGAAACTTCCAGGTTTAGGGTCTGGGGCATGGGAATCCATCAGGTTGAGGGCTGGGTTTGGGAATGGAGTTGAGGGTTCCGTTTCATGTCCCAATCACCCAACGATTGGAACAAAGCCAAAATGGCATCCAGGCAGCAAAGCTTGGCACAGGAAGCAGCTTCTCAAGGGTCGAGGGCTTGGTACAAACCCCATGTACTACAGGGATTCGTACCCAGCAAAACTTGTGCAATACATCATTCGCAGCCAGTGCCATGTTTTAAACCGACCACGAATCCCCAACTAGACGCTGTAACAGACGAGGTCTTGTGGGACCCCAAGTAGACGCTGGGAAAGTACTCAGCGCATCGCCTTTCACACCCCTGCCATGTTTTAAACCGGCCACGAATCCCCAACTAGACGCTGGGAAAGTACTCCACGCATCGCCTTTCACACCCCAGAGTACTGGCATCGAGTGGCCGCTGCGAACCAGTAAAACACCATCTGAACGCAAGCACGACACACCGCTTGAACGTTTGGGTCCTCCACCCGCCACAGCACAAGCCCCATCTAAACGCAGCCAAATTATAGAACATCGAGGTCTTTAGGTCTGTATGTGGGATGGGGCGAATCACCATATAGGGGCTTGAAAAACACGACTTCCAAAAATCCTTTCCCCGAAGGCTTTCATGCAATCAAACAAACCGGGCACGACTTAAGCAAGTTCCTGCAGGATTTCGGGTCTCAGGGTTTAGGGTTGAGCTTCGGGTTTAGAGTTTATGGGTTCAGGTTGCTAAGGAAAAACCTATATATATATATACGTATATGTATATGAACATTGCTAAGATCAAACCTACATGCAAAAATAAATATGTATGTGTATATATATATATATATGCGCATATATATGTATATATGTATGAACATAGATGTACATACATAAACATATGTATATATATAGGTATAATATGGTATAAAATACATATCTAACGAATGACATTCAGAGCAAGCCTTCTCCACTCGTCCCCCTACGTACATCCCACAGATGCCGAAGCGTCGTGAGGGTCACAAAAGCTCCGAAGGGTGCCTGGGCCATTGCGCGCGAGGGCCCCTATCCCATATAGAAGCTTCTAAATGATCAGTCTTCCTCGCGATCCCTATATGGAGGTTATACTGTGGCATACCCCCTTCCAAACCCGATTCACATATGAGAGGGCCTTACGACCGACAATTGTAGCACAAAGTCGCTCGAAGCCCAATCCAATGATTAGGCTTCTATGATAAGCCTTTACATAAACCTCACTGAGCTCTGAGGGAAATTCCCAAAACGGGCGAGGCTATCAAGCTCTGGAAGCAACGGGTTACGGGATCGGACCGGCTATCGCTTCAGAATTTTCCTATTCAGTGGCATTGGCGCATTAATCGCGCGCTTCGTTGCTTGACAGACGCGAGTCCCACTGAACCTTAGACCCCAACACCCCAACCCTACACCCCAAGCCTAAACCCGAAGTTTCGCCATACCCAGCCTGTATGGCAGAGACCGTTCAGGTCGACGCATCCAATACGGTTACAGGATCTATTTTGGGAGTATGTGGAACTTCATTGCTAGTTTCGGTCGTTTCGTTCTAGCTATAGAATTTGAAGGTTTTCGACCTCCGGACACCTTGGACGACATGTTTCGGATCGCACGTTTCGACAGGATCCGGCGCCGGACGGTGATCTGCCTGATTTGGGGTTCGAAGCCTGTACCGGACCTCACCTATAACATAGGGACCTTAATAATCAGAACAGGGTTTTGGGGCCCATTATACTATAATTCTATCACGGAACCTCCAAAATAGTATCGGTAATTATTTAGGCCCCTAAATCAGTAGTTCTACCGTTCGGGGATCAGGGCTAAGTTTAAGGCTAGAGTCTATCGGGACTCATATATCTACGGTTTTGGAGTTTAGGGTCTAACGGTAAGGCTAAGGTCTATAGGGTTTCGGAATTGGGATAAGCAAACACTCTCCCTAACTGCTATACCCCCGTTCCTTTTGACTGCTTGAATGCCCGATCGTCGTTCTTAGATCGTAAACCCTCATCCCTGGTATAGAATCGGGGAGGGTCGTACTAACACCACGGTACCTACAATTGCGACCGTGGCCACTTGTAGCCCCAAGTAGTGTGCCGGAAACTCAAAATATAGGGGCTTTAATCATTAGAATAAGTCTGGGGTATATTACACTATAAATATAAAACGGAACCTCCAATATGGTATTGGTAATTAAAGACCCCTGTATTGCCTGGCCAAGGTGCCACCCTGGCCACTTTTCCTTTGATCCAGGTATCAGGCGAAATGTCCTCGACACATTTCAGGGCAGGGTGGTCTATGGAATCCCGAACCGCTCCGAGGTTTCTGGCTTCCAGGGTTCAGCGGTAGGCTTCCATTTGTCAGAAGACAACTGAAGCCAAAAGACATGTGTTGTTGCGAAGAGTTGGGTAGCAAAAGCCTGCAAAAGTATCTTAAATGTGGAAGGACTCTTCTGTTCTCGAGATAGGGCGACCCATGTTCGGGCGAAAGCCAGGAACCTGAAGGCGAACCAACACAACTCTCAACTTTGGAAAAATTGCGGGTTTGGGGACATTTTGCCTCCTACTTGGCCAGGACGAGCCCCGGGTTGAGGGATGTTGAGGGCTTAGGGTTTAGGGTACAGAGTTTATGGTTAGCTTCAGGAGCTGCAGCGCATGAAAGCAGCGTATGGCAGCGCATACTCCTACCCCTGACCCCGCTGGGGTTTGCGGAATTTCGCCTTAAGGACCGAGTTCCGGGCCCCTGCCCTGAACGCTCTCTCAACCCCCCTCCCTCTCTCTCTCTCTCTCTCTCTCCCTCTCTCTCTCTCTATCCATGTGCATATATATATATATATACAGCACATATATGACGAAACCCAGCTTTTGCTGGTCTGTACCGTTCCGGCTTTTTGGACCAAGGAACTCAAAGGGTCTTTCTCTTTCCCGCGGGTTCTTGAAACTGCCTGCCGAAATCAATCCAAAACCTTACCCTTAGAAAAGCCCTTGGAAATCCTTAGGGCTCCAGTTGCCTAAATCATAAGTTACTGGGCCATACTTTTTATGGCTAGTAACCTATTTAGATATCTGGAGCCTTAGGGAATAAATCGTATTAGAAATCGTACGGACTTTGGCAGCGGCGTCAAAAGTCGACATATAGTAAATGCTTTTAGCCTTCCAAAGTTCGAAACATCCTCACGGAGGTACAAAGGAGGTCCCGGGCGTTGGCGTTTACTTTTCCGCCTTGATGCCAAGTTAAGTTTTTCAGGGCTGATGCACGCAAACTCCTCCGTAAGCAAAGAGACCCGAACCTGTGAGATGAGCTCAGACTTAACGGTACAAACACCAAAGCCTATAGAATAGAAGCAAGTACTCCTGAGACAAGCGAAACGAACTCGAACTCTCTGTGGAATCATCCCGAATCGAAGGCTCCTCCCTTAAACTGACGCCCTGAAACCCTGAAACCCTAAAACCCTAAAGCCTAAAACCCTAAACCCCTCAACAGGATGATGGGTGCCGCACCACGAAGGCATCGAAATCCTGTGGCGGCCTGGGACCTCCTCCGCCACCACCGCCGCCTGGCAACAGGAGATTTCCGCCAAGGGTTTAGGGTTTACCTGTAGTCTCCATTGTAGTTCCTTTTTGGGGGTACCTTATAGGATCCTTATTATATATTTGGTTAAACCAAAAAAAGGAACTACAATGGAGACTATAGGTAGGCTTTAAAATAGGGTTTAGGGCTTAGTTTGCACATATAGAGTAGAAGCGGCCATGAAAACTATTCGGTCAATTCTAAAGTACATGTAGGGGACTCGATGGCTGGAATGGGACTCTTCTTATGGGGGAGAGCTATCGCCCGTTTGCACAGCGATCTTACGCTGATAGTGGTGTCGATACTGTTCAACCTGCATGTTATACCAAATAAATCTATACCCTTCTTGCTACCGGACTCAAGTCTAGCCAGACCCCGACTTGCAACCTGTACCCTAAACCCTAAACCGATAGCCCTACTGGCCCTAATATTATCCAGAACCCCGAAACCAATCCAAAGCCTAACCCTTCAAATCCCTAAACCCTAAACGCCTAAGCTGCTAAACACCAAACCCTAAACCCTCAACACCCCTAAAGCCCTAAATCCTAAACCCCTAAGCCCTAATTTTACAGCGATCCTTCAGCCTTAAGTCTCCCAACGAAAGCCTCGCAGGAACCCTCAGAATAGGGGTTAGGGGTCTTTTGTGCTCTATGGTTATAGGGCCAGGTTTTAGGGTTTAGGGGTCTAAAGAGTCTAAAGCCCAACGTTTATAGGTCGTCTTTTGTACTGTAGGGTTTAGGCCAGGGTTTAGGGGGCCTTGGGCTTAGAGTTTAGGGGTCTGTTCTGATACTGAGGACTGTAAGGGGATACGATGACGAGTTATTCAGACCGTACATTACACCCTGAACTGGTTAAACTCGCAAACAGGCTCGGCGGCATCGTTTTGGACACATCCTACGGAGATCTAGGCATCCCAATCACATGCCCGGGGTTTGTGGTCCGGAATCACTGGGTTAGAATTTTTTGTAGAGGGTGCAAAGTAGACTAGCTTACTATCTAAAATCTAGACTTGCGTTTCGGATGTGTTTTGGCAAGGGGGTATCATTACTGGCTGTTCAGGCCTCCATTGCCGCAACCCACTCCTAACCAACGGATGATACGTTTGTCTTATCCCCACGGTGGTCTCGTAACAGTGCGCCTTCACATGCTCTTCAGCTGTATCACCATCGTCATAATCTCCTCGGGTATGAATTATTAACACCATGCCGATCATCAGCACCATCATAATCTTTATCATCTCTTAGGAACCTGCCCAGCAAGCCAAACCTGTGTTAGCCCAACCCATGGGTAGTCCCAGAGCCAGAATCCGTAACGCTCTGGTATACTCGAAACCCCCCTTAAATTCATGAACCCCTACCTGAACCCTATAAAACCTACCTTTCTGGGGCTCTGTATAGAAGCGTTGCTATGGAAAACAAGTAGGCTGTTTGGTGTTGTGCAGGGTCGGCCCCAAGACCCCAGCCCTGAAGCTCCAAAGCCTCAGCCCCCAGCGAGCCTTGCTCTTTCATGGACAAGCTCATCCTTCCAGCTTCCAAATCGACCTTAGGGGATTCTGGGTTCTTGTTCTTGTTATAGAAGATGCCAGAAAGTTGGAACATCATTATCCTCATGCCCATAAGGTAAAGTATAACGGATCCTAGCACTAATCCTCCTAAAACCATGCTCCAACTTTCTGGCTTCTACTGTAAGGGATTTCATAAGGGTTCCTTTAAGGGATCTACAAGGGCGCCTTTAAGGGTTCTATAACGGTTTAGGGGCTAGGTTACCATACTAGGGATCTATAGTAAATAATATGGTTTCCTTTTTTTGCAAAATCCTTTAACAAGAACCCAGGTTCAGGCTTGCCTTGCGGATTTTGAACAAATCTTGATTCTGAAACCTGTACCGGAGCCCTTAACGGCAGCCGGTAAGGACCCTATCTATGCCCCAAACTGGAAAGCGCCTTGTTGCCTGTTTGGGGTGGGGCCTTCGACTCAGTAGTGCGGCAGTTACAGGGCTTCGATTTCCCCTTGGTTGGGTGAGTGGAACCATTTTTTGCGGTGGGGTTTAGGGTTTTTGGAACTTCAACCCTAAAAACCCTTCGATAAATAAATAAATAAAGAAAGAAATATGTGTATATATATATATATATATATATATTTATTATCTATTTATTTATATGTATTTATATATATATATATACATATAGATTTTTTTTATATATTTATATGTATAAATAAATATATATATATATATATGTATATATATATATATATATATATATATATCAGGGCTTCGGCTTTGGGGTCCCCCCAGGCTTCCTCGAGCGGAAGGAACACTAGGGGCTCTACAGTCAAGTTCCGGGCTGACGTTTATCACCCTCCCTCTAGCGGGGTTTAGGGTTTAGGGTCGATACGGGTTTCGGTTGGTGTGCACAGCCGCATGGCCGAAGTCGAGACCCCATGCAGTATGACCTTTGGATGCGATTGATTGCGAGCATGGGTCCTGAGCATGGGATAAACCCTAAACCCCAAGCCCTATAGTGAACCCCAGAAAGTTGGAACATCGATTTAGGATGATTCATGCTGGGATTCCCTTTGCTTTACTTTAAGGGCATGAGGCTAATGATGTTCCAACTTTCTAGCTTCTACTGTAANTAGTGAACCCCAGAAAGTTGGAACATCGATTTAGGATGATTCATGCTGGGATTCCCTTTGCTTTACTTTAAGGGCATGAGGCTAATGATGTTCCAACTTTCTAGCTTCTACTGTAAGTGTGCAAGTGCGGTCAAGCTGCGGACTCAATCCGGACCTTCACCTCTTGCCCAGGGCTCACGACATCGTCCACGTTGTCCACGAAGCCGTCCTGAAGCCTGGGCATTGATGCAGATTTTGGTGGTTCAATGAAAGGCTCCATACCGTTTGGGCTGGGGTTTAGGTTCGGAAGGCATTACGGCTTTAAGGGCTGAGGGCTCCGCGGCTTGATTTAAGGCTATCGCTCCCTTGTGTATGCCATTGATAATGACGATCCCTAACGCCGTTACCTTAAGCACCCCCATACCCGTAGAAATTGTCTCCTTAGAAACACGCGGATCTTTCGCAGTCGTAACCGGCACCCAAAGAGGATCTGCCTGTGGAGAAGGACCCAAGTAATGAACCTAAAGCCCTGAATTTCAAACTCTTGGTCCGGAGTTCCTGAATCCGAAAGCCACAACTCCAAGGCCTCACACCATGAGCCCCAACCCTACCCATAGGCTCCATAACAGTTCCTTTTTGGGATTACCTTATAGGATCCTAACTATGAACCATATGACCCACAAAAAGGAACTACTATGGAGCCTTTAGGTAGACAGAACTTGTAACCCTGAACTCTAAGCCTCGAAGCGCAACAAAAATTGGGAGGGAGGGGGTTTTCAGCTTGGACTATTCTGATCAAGAAGGATGACCAAGGTCTCTTCGGTGATCCTTGCAGGTGCCTAGGGCGCGCCCAAAGGCTTAAACGGCAAGAAAGCCCTTTTTTAAACCCTGAACCCCAAAACCCGAGGTAAGGACTTCGGCAATTCAGGGTTTATGGCTTCCACCATGGGCTATTAGACCTTAAGGGTACCTTAATCTACCCTTAATAGGGTCCTAATAGATCTTTGGGGTCTAATAGCCCATAGTGGTTAGCGTCTTTTCAACACCGTGCGCTCCTGACAATACATTTCAAAGCCGGGGGTCTTGGAGATGTGGACCAGCCCATCTGCGGACTCGCCACTTTCCTGGAAGGTTTAGGGTTTAGGGTAGACCATGGAGACAACCGGCGTTACGCTGTAAAGCTTATGGGGTTGTTGGCGGGCTTAGGATTTGGGGATGTATTGGGGCTTAATTAGAAGCTTTTCTTTGGCGGGTTGCACCAGAAGCTTAGGGTTCATGCAATAACAATAATAATAATGACTGAACAACATATGGTTTACCACTTTAGGTGTACAGGTCCTGGACTGCCCCCCTAAGAATATGTAATGTAGCGTCTTTTGATAATTTGAGTAGGGTTTTGGGGTATATTCTACTATACATTTGTTAAGGCCCCTACATTACAGGGTCGCGGATGCAAGGGGCTTGTGGCTTTGATGGCATGGCATGTTTGGAGTGAGGGAGGGAGCGCTTTCGCTGATTCCAAGACTTGGTTTAGCGCTTGAAAACCTACCTAATACCAACAATCCGTTTAAAGCCTAATAGAGGTGACACAAAGGCGCACGCCATGGTTGGTTTGGGCTTGTGGGTAAAGCCAAGTCACAAAGTGGCCAGGCAGGATTACAAAATTCAGTGTCCGGATTTCGCTAAACCCTAAACCCTAAACCCAAACCCTAAACCTTAAACCCTGAACCCTAAACCCTAAATCCAAACAAACCCTAAACTCTAAACCTTAAACCCTAGTTTCAGCGATCCGGATGAACATGCTTCCTAGCAAACCTGGGCGAGTTGTGACTCGGATCCTGGACCCTAAAGCCCTCGAAGGAACTTCCGAGAATAGGGGACCCCAATATAGTACCCTAAATAGTAGGGTCCTTATTATAAGGAGCCCACAATAGGGTACCCCTCATTTTCGGAAACTCATATATATATATAGATAGATAGACCCTAAAGGGTGTTCCGGGCCTTGGAGACTGCCGCTGTAGGGTTCAGGGCGCCGAAGTGTCGGGCTTAGGGATCGTGAGCCTCGAACTCTGTACACGAAAGCCTTCCCTAGGGCTCTAAGGACTCATATATGGAGGCTTTTGGGCTCAAAGACCATGCTATATAAGGCTTTGGGGCTATTTTGACCCCCAGAGCTTGCAAAGTTGGGCCAAGCCTCCAAACCCTAAACCCCCACCCGAGAATCCAAGCCTCTAAACTCTAAACCCTAAACTGAACTCTAAGCCCGCAACCCGCTACAGCCTACATAAGCCCCTATAGCCAAGTCTCCAAAGTGACAGTAACGAAAGCTCCGAAAGGTGCGGTTCTGGCGACAACGCCCTTCTGCCACTCTGACGGCAAGATGTCGAAGAAAGGGTTCCTGAGATAATATACCCATAGTCTCCATGCGGATTTTGGTTTATAGTTACCTTACAAGATCCTAAACATACAATGAGTTTGAACCGAAGAAAAAGTTGCATAAAAGGAACTGCAATGGAGACGATTGTTTTTGATTCTTGGGGCTCGGACAATCTAGGCGGGGCGAACGGTCACCCTGTCTGAGGATGAAACAACACCCACAGGGGTCCTAAGTATCTTTCTAATAGAAACTAGGGCTTCTACAGCAGGAAGAATCCCCCATATGGGTACTTGGTTGGGACTAGACTCCACCAAGAGAACACGACCCAATACGTAAAGCCTGCTACAGGAAATAAGTGGAGTCTGGCGAGAATCAATCCGCCTCGCAAGGTTAATTAACCGAATTACTAGGGTTCAGGGGTGCAGGGTTGTAGGGCTTCTCTGGGGGTCATAGGGCTCGTAGGGTTTACAGAGGTTCTGGGGTAGGATTACTTGGGAGTCCCTGCCGCATAATAGGGTTCCTTACATACTAGAAAGGGGCTTGATCGGAGCTTGATGATGGATCCCTTTAGGGCTCATTTTGGAGACGGGTCTCGATCAAGGCTGCTATAAGGGTTACTATAAGAGTTTCCGACATGATGCAGGGGTCGAAATAAATGGTGCCATGATTCCTTGCCTTCCAATGATACTGATTACAGCATACTATGACACAAACCCTACTCTATTAAGGGCCCTGTGGTGGTCTAACGCAAACCCTAACTAAACCCTAAACCCTAAATACTAAACCCCTAAACCCCCAAAAACCCTAAAACCCAAAACCCTAAACTTTAACCACTTAACCCTAAGCCCTAAAACCCTAAACCCTAAACCCAGGACCCCTACTCGAATTCCGGGAATCTTCAACTCTGGGGTCCTTTTGGGGGTCAGCTGTTCGTAGGATCCGGCATTCTGAAATGAAAGGAGCTAAGACTTTACCTACAGTCTCCATTGTATAGTTCCTTTTCGGGGCTACTATATATATATATACATATATAAATCACAAAAAGGAACTACTATGAAGCCTTCAGCTACACACTCCAGGGTCTAGGTAACTGCCAAGACCCTAAAGCGTAGCATTCTTAGGAAAGAGGCTGGAGTATACGCTGCAACACCGAGATTTGAAACGCTTTACTTAAAAACTTGAACCGCGGACGCTTTTCGCCCGGGTCCCACTAAACCCCGCTTTGCAGCATTCTAATCCAAAGCGTCGGCTTAAACCCGGTGAACCCCGAAATTCCTAATGGAGAAGCCCCTCTAAGAAGAACAAGGCCCCAGGGTTGTAAAACTATGTATAAGACGAAAAAGGGATGGATGTATTAGATGTCCAACCCATCCTGTCTTTGCAAACCTTATACACACCATCGAAGCCCATAAAGCAAAAAACACAAAACATGCGCTGGATGTCTAACCCCGCACGTATATTCAATCCTTATCCACACCATCGAGGCCCATAACAAAAAAACACCTTGACAGTCAAATATGTGTTTAGGGTTGAGGGCTCAAAAAACAAAAACACTGGGTGAATCCCAGGGGCAGATCTGCCGGCGCAGGGCGACCGCCTCCATCCAAGCGACCTTCCACCTGCTTGGGCTTTTGGGGTTTGCGCGCTTTCTTAGTTGGGGGGACCCTTTTTGCTGAGCCAACGCCCTAAACCCTTAAACCCTAAACCTTGATTCGGGTTAAGTGTTTGGAGAACTTTAGGGTTCAGGGTGCACAGGGAACTTTACTGCTCAACGTTGCAGGGTTAGGGTTTTGACGGTGTGTTGTATACGGTAAACCCCATAAACTTGGAAACCGGATCAAGGCCAAATCATGCGGGGAGTCCCTATACATTACTCTTAAGGATTGAGGCTATTGGGTTTCCAACTTGTCGGCTTCTACTGTATACTAGGTTCGGGTTGGGGGTTTGGAGTCCTGACGCTTTGCTTGTTTCCGGGTCTATGGTTCTCGATGGTTGTAAGCTTCCTTGGGAGGTTCAGGGCTTAGGGGTTCAGGGTTTAGGGGTTTAGGGTTTAAAGTTTAGGGGTTCAAGGCTTGTCTTGTTGGAAGCTATTTGGGGTGGGTCGGGTGAAGTTCGGGTTTGCCGGTTTAGCGTGCCGGGCTGTGAGTTCGGGATTTGGGCTTTGGATGCAGGATTTGGGGTTGCGAATCGAGTCACTAAAGAAGTAAAGACAGAACTTACTTAAAGGCCTTCTAGCACCTGACCGTCGTAAAGGCGGCATGTATGGTCCGCTAGAGAGTAGCGGAGGAGGGGTTGAGGGTTTTAGGTGACCACTGTTCGTTAAACCACCTAAATCCAGAACCTTCTCTGGTTGTGACCCACCCATGGCCCGGTGCCCAGCAAAGGCCGCCAACTAACAACCCTAACGCCCTACACCCTAAAACCCTAAACCCTAATCCCTAAACCCCATAAACCCTGAGGCCCTAGAGACCCCAAGGGCCTATAAACCCTAAAACCCCAAAACCCCGCGGCCCAAAAGAATGTGGATATCAATTCATAGAGAAGGCCCGAGGCTCCCCCGCACCTCTATAGTACTTAGGCGTTGAAGGGTCTCCTGTGGGGTTTAGGGTTTAAGGGTATAGGTACTAAGTACATTCTTCCCTGGGCATCTAAATAGCCCAAAAGCCTTCTATAGTATGGTCTTTGGGCCCAAAAGCCTTAATATATGAGTCCTTAGATTCCCAGGGGTTTAGGGTTTAGGGGCTTCCTATTATATACCTATAGTCTCCATTGTAGTTCCTTTTTGGGGGTTACCTTACTATAGCACCCTACATATATAATTGGTTAAACCAGAAAACGGAACTGCAATGGAAACTGTAGGTAGGTACAAAGTATATACTGTATAGGTATATGGAGCCTTAGATCGAAGCCTTTATGGTGCCCTTCAAGGAACCCTTTATAGATCCTTTTATAGGCACATAGAGCCTTAGGGATGTCCAGAAGAAATTTGGGAATGGAGCTGATAGGGTTTGCAGGGTTTGCGAAATACGGAATCACAAGAACAAACTGGTAGCCCTTTGAAATAAAGTCACCTTTTTAGGATCCCTTTTTATAAGGGGGCCGTACTATTTTGGGGATCTAGAAGGGGCCCTACTTTAGAGAACCACACAGATGCATTTAGAGGACCATTGGAACGCTGGGAATATCAGAAGCATGTAACGCCCTGTTGCTAGGCTTTCATGGTCGCAGTTCAAAGCTAACAACCAACTAATCTCTAGCTGTTGCTAATGCTGCTGATGGGTAAGATGGCTACGACGACGACTTTGCTGATAGGAGCTATGGTGCGAAAGAACCATAGAACCTGAACGCAATAATTTAGCAAGCGTTCGAACTTTGGTCCACAGTAACCATCTGGTTATAGGGACCAGCCTGGACTCATAACTGCATGCACGAGCATGTATGCAAGCTTGTGTTGGAAATATCCGGAGCTAGAGGACTGGCCAAACGAAACCCCTACCCTACACCCTGCTTAAAACAGTCTAAAGCTCGAAACACAAAACACGTCCAAGATGCCATGGTGAGGCCAAACTTTCCGTCGTCCTGCATCTGACGTGGCTTTGGGCATTGGGGTTCCGCTTCGTGATTGTTACTACTATGCTGTGTCTTGTGCCACCACCATTGCTACTGCTACATGTTGTTGTTATTGCATCGGTTGCTACTATTATCATCAGTGTTGGTAGTATTCTCGGTTATATATACTATCTTTTTTTCAGCACGGACTTCGGGTGTGTGCCGGCAAGCTGGGTTCTTAAGGTCCTCACAAGACACCGGCAAACTTGAAACTAAACCTATTGCAAAGCGTTTGAATTTAGGTGTCAGGCTCAGGGTATATACAACGAGCCATGCGCAGATTTCACTTCTGTCGTCTTTGTTGACTCACAGCCAACCTTTCCTCCCTTTGTGCCTCCTTTGAGTCCTCACGATATGCAAGCAAGGTCCGTTCAGAACCAGATTCCTCGACAGCAAGAACAAATCCTGAACCCTAACCTAAAACCGATGAAACCCCTAAGCCACTTAACCCCTAAACTCCGAACCCCTCAACTCGTAACCCCAAAACCCCCAAACCCATTTTCCTGCTTTTTGCTCTCAGGTCTCCTGCTTTCCGGAGACCCAACACTCGATCTCCTGACCCTCGGAGAGCTCGTCGTAGATGTTCTCGATGCGCTCTGTGGAGATCCTGGGAAGCTCTTCTTATGAGGGCTTAGGGTTTTGGGTTTAACTGTCGGGTGCACGTATGATTCGTACAGGGCTGTATGGGAATGCTTTGGATGTTGATGGGCTCGATTAATGCTTTATAGGTTGCCATGGGGATATTTATTGGGCTTTGGAAGGTTTTACATGTTTCTATAGGTTCATCCGAGGTCTTCATCCTTCTCGAAGTTTTGCATATTGGCTCTAAGTTGGTTCCTATGACTCAGGAATGTACCTGAAATATGAGGGAGACTTCTGTTCCCTAAGTCTTTCTGTTACATAAGGGGTGTAGGACTTGCTGCTAGGAGCCCTAACCCTAAACCCCCCATACCGATGAAACGCTAAACCCTAAACCCCCAAACCGATCAAACCCTAAACCCTATCCCGCTAAACCCCCTCTCTCTCTCTCTCCCTAAACCCCTAAACCCTAAACCCCAAACCCCCCTAAACCCTAAACCTATCAAACCGAGAGCTTTGGGGTGTTCGATAGACTACCCAAGCCTCCAACACCCTCATCGACCCCAAGGGATTGCCTTGTAGGGTTCTAAATATGAACCACAAAAAGGAACTACCATGGAGCCTCCAGCTATCCCCCATGTAGGTAGGGAGTTGCACCCTAAACCCTAAACCTTAAACCCCAAACCCTAAACCCCAAACCTTAAACCCTAAACCCCAAACCCTAAACCCCAAACCATAAACCCCAAAACCCCAAACCCCAAACCCCAAATCCCAAAACCCCAAAACCCCAAACCCCAAACCCCTAAACCCCAGGGCTCCCTGAACTCCAAGACAGACCGTTCAAAGCCTCATGATGGTAAGTCGAGGCAGGGTTTCGGGGTTTAGTTTAGGGGTTGGGGGTTTAGGGGGGTTTCGGGGCTTAGGGTTTAGGGTTTAGGGGTTTAGGGGCGTTGGGGGGTTTAGAGGGGGTTTGTAAAGTCCCTTTTCAGAGAGCCAGAAGTCGGGTTAAGAAGGTAAGAAGGGTCCCTTTTAAGGGACCCTAAACCCCTAAACCCTAAACCCCTATAAACCCCTAAACCTGTTTAAGGGGTCTCCCTATTACTACCTAGGAGCCCTTAAAGGAGCCCTTAACGGATCTCATAAGCTAGGGACCCACAGGCATTTTATAGGGGTATCCCTACCTTGCTGGGCTTCACTATAGGGGGTTTATATGGGATATCCTTATCCTTATTTTTGCATATGTGCTTTTTGGGGCCCTGAAATAGGGGATCCTTTACTACACCCCTAAACCCTCCACCCTAAGAGGTCTCCCTATAGCACTACCTAGAAACCCTACAAGGAGCCCTTAAAGCATTTCAGACAGGAGCCCTTAAAGGATCCCGTAACGGATCCTTTACAGGAGCCCTCGCCCCACCTGGAGATGTGGAGCAGACCGTCGGCTTCTGCCCCGATGTCCACGAAGGCGCCGAAGTCCAGGATCGAGCGCACGGTGCCTTGGAGAAATATCAGGGTTTAGGGTTTTAGGGTTTAGGGTTTAGAGGTTTAGGGTTTAGCGTCTATGGGTTTATAGGGTTTAGGGTCTATGGGTTTGTAGGGTTTAGGGTCTATGGGCTTATAGGGTTTATGGTCTATGGGCCTTAGGGTTTATAGGGTTTAGGGGGGCTCATTTATAGGGTTCCGGGCCATTGAATCAGAATGCCCGTGTATTTCGCTCCGATCTCCAGATCGTCCACGGGAATCGGCGGGTATTTCATCTCCTGCATACAGAGGCCGTTTGCATGTGCGTAAGACTTGGCTATAGCATTTAGGGTGCGGCTCAACACTGGAGCCGCGACGTGCAGGACTGGGATTCAGGGCCCGTGATGTTGCATTGAGGGTTGTGGGATTACGGCTTCGGATTTCGCGTGTGGGCTTTGCAATCTTGGCAGAAGAAGTTTTGCAAGTATCCAGCAGTAAACGACCGACATAAAGAATGTAAATGCATTCCATAACACCAAAAACCACCGAATCTCACAATTAAGGTCTAGATCGCTAAACTAAAGAGAGTCCAGCCCGCCACACTAATGTCCCCTAAACTACAATATCAAGCTTGAAACCTCACATTCCAGAGCTGCGAACCCGAGAGCCTGAAAACACGAATTCTAAAATCCCACAGTTTACATGGGAGTTTCCGAAAATAGGGGACCCTAATAGAGTACCTTAAATAGTAGGAACCTTATTATAAGGGCCCCAAAATGAGGTACCTCTAATTTTCGGAAACTCTCACATGAACCTCAAGCACCCCCAAGTCTCAGCACAAAGGCCTGGAGCGTAAGATTAGGTTGTGGGGAGTATGCTTTGAATGAAAACATTGTACTCCTTTACCCCAAAGCCCTAAACCCTTAAACACTAAGACCATTAATCCGCAAACCCTAAACTGCTAAGCCCTCAAACCTCAAAACCTTAAACCCTTAACGTCCTGAACCCCTAAAAAGCCTAAAACCCCAAAGCATTGCCTTAAGCCCTGAAAATCTGAAACTTAAATAAATTTCCTAGGCCTTAAAGCATCGAAATCCTGAACCCTGTTTAAAGTCTCTGAACCCTTAAAGCCCTAAAAACCTGAGCCCTATATAGAGTTCCTAAAGCCTTAAAAACTTAAGGCCCTAGACCCTGTGTAAAGTCCCTCAAGCCTAAACCCTAAACCCTATATGAAGTCCCTTAAGCCTTAAAGCATAAGAACCCCAAACCCTTAAAGCCTTTTAACGTACAAATGCTGATACAAGGCCTGGCCTAAACCCTAAACCCTAAACCCTATGTAAAGTCCCTCAGGCCCTGAAGCCAAACCCTTAAAGCATTTTGAAACATAAAGTCTGTATACCTAGAGGCTCCACAGTAGTATTTAGAATCCTATGAGGTCATCCCAAAAAGGTACTACTATGGAGCCTATGGGTAAGGCCTTGACCATGAACCCTAGACAAAGTCCCTAAGGCCTTAAAGTCTTAGAACCCTAAACCCTGAAAGCCTTCTAACCTTTTAAGATATGTGGGTAGTTGTCAAAAATTATGGCCCCTTTTTGGGTACCCTAAATAATAGGTGCCGTACTATATTAAGGACCCCAAAAAGGACCATGATTTTGACAACCACCCATGTGTATAAAGTCTATAAGGCCAAAGCCCTAAACCCTAAACCCCTAGAGTCCCTGAAGGGCCTTGAAACCTAAAATCCCTAAGCCCTCAACCCCTTAAAGCCCCTAAAGCCCCAAGTCCCAGGCCCAGACTATGAGAACCCTATGAACTCCAAAAGGTTAAAGGTTACCCCTAAACCCTTATAGCCCCCTTGATAGTATCCTAAAAGATGCCTTACAGGACCCCCTTGTAGCACCCTAAACCCTAAACCTTAAAAAGGTTACCTACTCAGCTACTAAGGAGGGTCGAGAGTGCTCATATACCTCCCAAAATATCAATATACCCTTAAGGAACCCTTAAAGGAACCCTTAAAGGATCCCTATTTGGGCACATGGACTTAGGGAGAGTGGCTCCTTCGGCTGCACTTGAGACTCCTCCGGGCCGCCATCGGGGTCGTCCCACTTCACCTGGCTGTGAAGGAAAGCATGCTAGCTCATTCCTGATGTGTGCATAAATATGTATGTATGTATATATATACATACAGATAGATAGATAAATAGATATAGATATAGATATAGATATAAATATAGATATAGATATGAATAAATAGAGATGTGTCTGTATGTATATATATATGTATATAATATGAACGTGCGTAGGTGGGTGGGTAGGTAGGTAGGTATGTAGGTAGGTCGGTAAGTAGGTAGGTAGGTATCGGTAGGTCGGTAGGCAGGTAGGCATAGGTAGGTAGGTAGGCAGGTAGGTGGGTAGGTAGAATGTCTACATGTGTACATGCGTCCAACAACTAACACAAATAGGTATATCAAGTTATATCTACACGCAGATATGCATCATATCAAGTCCTTTTTGCGTCAAGTTTGTCTGCATAGTAGTTCCCCTCAGGGTCCATGTGCCCATATAGCATATATACTCTGGCCCTAAAGCACCTATACAGGGACTACTTTAAGGCCAAGGTATATACATATGACCACATGGACCCTTAGGGTTCGTCTGATTACCATCGGGCCATGAAAGGCGAGAGGCTTATAAATCAGGAGCCGACGAGCATCTACGCAGAAACCCTACCGGTATCCCCGAACCCTACAAAATAGTAGGTTCTGACCCCTAAGTTAGAGGGTCTAACCCTTAAAACGGTAGGATATTGAAGATCCACAGGTATGGGCTCGTCTTTTGGTCAACCCTAAACCCTAAACACTAAACCGTGTCTATGCAGAAACCCTAAACCCTAAACAAATAAGGGCCCAGTCGCGGTGAAGCTGCCGTCGTCGTTCTTCTTGGCCTCGGGTCCGGGGCTACTTTCGTATGGAAACTAAAGGGGTTGAGGATTTTCGGATGTAGGGTTTAGGGTTTAGGGTTAGGGATTTTCGGATTTGGGGTTTAGGGTTGAGGATTTTCGGATTTAGGGTTTAGGGTTGAGGATTTTCGGATGTAGGGTTTTGGTTTCTGGGGCTTAGGGTTTAGGGTTTATGGCACAGCGTAAAAGGATTTGGGCTTTGATCTCAAGGCTTTCGGGCCGACTAAGGCTTGAGGGTTAGGGCTTACCTATTGGGCTTTGCTTAGGCTGATAAGAAGCACAGGGTTTAGGGTTTAGGGTTCAAATCAGTCGGAATCCACCTCTCCTCCTCTCCTGGATGTTCTCAGTCACGAGAACCGATACACTGGATCACCGACCCCGTGGCTGTTGACACGGTTGCAGCGATCAGGATCAGAAGACGGCAACACGTATGAGCTATGGGGAGTTGAAGTACAAGCCACCCATGACTATTGGCATAGTTGCACCGTCGCCAAGGTCGAGAACTGCCACGCAAATTCCATGCTCGCATGAAAACCCTATGAGGGGTGGGCGGGCTGACGCGGCACCGCATAGTACTAATAATGGGTCACGAAATCCGGGTCCCGCACGTGTTTGGGGTTTAGGTCAGGGTGGGTTTGGGTTGGGGTTTAGGCAATCCCCTCTTACTCAGCACCCATGGGTTGCTCGGACTTCAACCCCGCTCCCTGCCTCCCTGCACGCATGTGAGCATGCATGTCGGGGTCAATGGGGGTCAATTCTCCCTTCCCCCTGTGGGTATAGTTGCTTTGGCTTTGGTCAACCCTCCGTTCTGCGTCTGAGCGCGTTTGGTCCTAGTTCCCACCGCGCTCACAGCAACACCATTAAGATCTATAACACGACGGCAGTCATGAAGACAGCGATGCATTCCTGTGACTTCAAAAATTACTGTTAGTTGTTCCTGCTTTTTCTTCACAGTTTTCTGGCGTTTCCGAGCATGCGCACGGTCCAGGTCCGACTAAAAAAGCTCTCGTGCGACCGTTACCACTTCCCAGGCATAATGTAGGAACCTGATTAAGAAACCTTGGGCCTTTATTAGGGTTCCTTATATGAATCCTAATATATTGGGGGTTATAGGGCCAGGGTTTCTTAATCAGGTTCCTACATTAATATGCTACATCTAGTTCTCTAAGCAGCAAATGTGACGTTCGAGGTGCATCAGCAACAACTGTCATGTGCATCCGGCTCCGTGGAGTGCACTTGCCCATCGCAGGCAGACAAGCGAAGGAGTGCGCTTGGCTTACACTAAGCTCAGTTTGAATCTGCGAGCCTCCTGCGTGCATGGCTTACTGCGGACTCTCTGGTTGCATTGGCCTTGCCATGCATTCACCCAGGCTGGGCCTTGGTATATATATATATATATGTGTGTGTATATATATATATATAATTATATATATGTATATATATATATATATATAATCATGCTATGCCAAGCTCTCCTCTAACTCTAGCACCTGCGTGTCTGCCAGTGCGATTTTGCAGAGTGTTGTGCTACCCACCCGCGAGAGAATCTCTGCGGTCCCTGCTTCGGGGTGTCGGTAAACCCAAGCGACCCCATTCCTGTGACTGTTGAACACAGCTAGCAGACAAAAGCTTGGCAGCCGTGACTCAACATTTCTGAACCTGAGTAATTAGCCAGAACGTTCTTTCACAAGTACTACACGGGCTTGCTGCCTAAATGCAACTTCCGCCAGGTACCAGCCGCCGTCATCCTCAAAAACTGCCTCGACCTTCTCACCGACTTTGTAATCCTTGGGCTTTTTCGAGCTTTCCGGATTGAAAGGGAAGCTGGAAACGTTCCAAGTGGGTTTCGAGCTGCGGTTGTCGTAGTGCGGCTTCGCAAAGGTGTTCTACTCTTGAGCGCGTGTGACTCCAAAGGTGTGTCTGTGGCTTTACGATGGGAGTGGGACCCTGAGAGCGAACAACCTGCAGGGTTTCCAAAGAACTCCCCACTCTCCGTTCAAGCCGGTTTAGGGTTTAGGGTTTAGAGTTTAAAGGGTTTAGGGTTTAGGGTTTGCAGCCAAGTGTTACCGAAGTTTGCGAAGCACACGAGGGCATCGAGATAAGTGTAGCCAACCTGAACCCAAAATGATATCCTCAGTGGCCACCTGCGAGAATTGCTCCCTGTACTATGGTTTTGCTAGCAAGGTTCTGAACCCTAAACCCTCAAAGAAAAGCTACGACAGCCCAAAGCTTGAGCATCATGCGCCGCACGGGTGGCTTCAAATATGTACCCAAAGTCAGGAACTACTCTGATGCCAATCGCAGCAAGAAACCTAGACTACAAAGCCAAGTCCCTAAACCTTAAACCCTGAACCCCTCTAAACCCCTAAGCCCTCGTGGTGCAAGTCTCAGTGAAGATGATGAGCTTCTTGATGTTATCGGCTGCGACGTCGTGGCTCTCCTTGAACTCAGGCCACGGACGCTCTTGGGGGTACTAGGGTTTAGGCTCTAGGGTTTGGGTTTTTTTCAATCAAGGTTTAGGGTTCAGGGTTCAGGACACCAGAAACGCTCATAACTCCTAAACCCCAAAAGGGGGTGCGGTTCTGTGACGCTCTGAAGTTTTGGTGCCCGGGGCTCTCGCGAAAATGATGACTGACTTGAGCATGCGACCGTAGAGTATAAGAACTCCCGTTTCCACATGCTGGATGGCAAGGAGGGCGAACTAAATCCTCAAACCTCAAAGCAAAATGAAGGACTTGGGTGCAGGAAATACGACATATCAGCTTTTGCAAGAGTCAGAGTCGGATTTCAGCTTTTTGGGGTTGCGACATTTGGTAGGCTTTTTAGGTGGAACCAAACCCTCTCTCCCCTAAAACATAAGCCCTGAAACATTGGCCTCTGCGGCTTCAGGCTCCTAGAGGTTTAGGGTTTAGGGGTTTAGGGTTTAGGGTTTAGAGGGTTTACGTGGTAGGGAAAACTGAACAGGTTAAGTGTTCCACGACGACAAGGGCAACCAGGAAGAGTATGACGAGACGAAAGGAAACCCGAAGCTGTAAGACAAAATCTACATGTTGTGTATAGATACAACCGTACATGTACATAGCTATAGCTACAGATTCACATTAAGGGGGGGTTGGGGGTGCATGTGTCCTCTTACAGCGGCCACCTTCAACTGCAGAGATTGTCAATGCCAAGCGACTGGGCCTCCCTCAGGGTCCTCCCACTTGACCTTGTAGGTGCCGTCGTCGTTGACCTTGTCGATCGTGCCGGGATACCACTCCTCGTCATCCGGATACCTGCGGCGGTGTTTGCTTGTGGATTTTCGAGGGTTTTCAGTTTTTTTCAGGCTACTGAACGATGCTTCTCGGGTCCCCCAATGCTGCAGGCCCGCATTTACAAAGAAGCTCTTCGAGAATACTTCATCATGAAACACCCCAAGACCAAACCCGCCCGCACCGGACCTTACCCCCATCAAACTTCAATCTTCTGAGACCGCTAGAACTCGATACCCGAGATAACCCGTTAAACATAAGGGCAACTTGTTTCATAATATGCAGTCGTCGATTTGGAGGCCCAAAACATAACTGCCATCAGGGTATTATGGGGGACCCGAGCGAGAGAGAGAGAGAGAGAGGCAGAGACCCACTGTCGCTCCATGCAGAGTTCACATTTAAATATAGGGGTCTCAAAACAAGACTGTTGTGATGATCTGTTTGCATAAACATGGCCCGGAAGTCGAATCAGTAATTCTTCAAGCCGTAATATTAGAGGTGTAGAAACAGGTGGAGATTTTGGCCGGAGCCCGGAAGCTCCAAGCGATCGAAGCCTTGACGCTGAAGCATGATGTCAAGGCATCCCCCTATCTTTAAGGGCCTTGATAAATATAGGGATCCCTACGGCAAACCCTTTTAGGGTTTAGGGTTTCGGGAAGTCTAATTAGGATTTTGCTACTGCAATCCCTTTA
This sequence comes from Symbiodinium sp. clade A Y106, assembly GCA_003297005.1. NCBI lineage: Eukaryota > Dinophyceae > Suessiales > Symbiodiniaceae > Symbiodinium > Symbiodinium sp. clade A. Next base: position 143,146 of record BGNK01000490.1, on the reverse strand, counting down.
GGGGTAGGGGTGTTTATGGTCCACATATTTTTGGCCAAGGTGCAAGGCATTCACCTCGTCGCCCACGGCAAGCTTTGCCGAATCACTCTCACCTTGTCAGGGGAAGGGGATCAGCGCGGTTAGAAATAGTCACCCTACATCATCTAATAAGTTCAATATGTCAATGCTCACCATAAGTGCACGAAATCCCGATCCAAAGCAAGCAGTAGATGGAACCCTACAGCCTAAACCAATTATCTTGCACATTTCGGCTTCGAAGGGCCTAGCAGGCTCAAGGCAGGGACTTGTTAAGGGCCGCTCCAAACATTTCCATCGTTTTGGCTGTTCCTCAGGGCCCCACAATGTACGGAATGAGGAAAACCTCACCTAAACCCTAAAACCCCTAGCCCTAGCTAAACCCTAAACACATCTAAACACACATGCTAAACCCCAAGCATTGCCAGCACGCTATGATTTAGAACTCGAGTTCTGGAGCCGCAATTCAGAGGTCTGCCGTAGGCCTGCTCGAGGCTACTGGGTAGTTATAGACAGGTCAGGCATGGTTCCTCGGGTAGCAGTAATGTAGGAACCTGATTAAGAAACCCTGGGCCTATAACCCCAATATACTGGGATTCATATAAGGAACCCTAATAAAGGCCCAAAGTTTCTTAATCAGGTTTCTACATTAGGGTCAACAGGTGTTTAGTAATTTATGTTCTTGGTGTTCCGTGGCACTTGGCACCCCTTCAAAAAGTTAGACTTTTCGATCCTCCACGGGGAACCTCAAGGAAACCCTCCAAAGTGAATGTCCAAAGCCCCTACCTAGGTCCTAATAAGCAGACCTTTCCTGCTGTCAACGAACCCTGAACCCTAAACCCCTAAACCCTAAAATATACCCTCCTGAACCTTTTGCCTCCGGCCTGGCAATCACGATAAAAGGGGTTTAGGGTTTCGGGTCTAGGTGTCCGAGTCCTAAACCCTCAACTTCAACTCCAAGCCCCAATCACACACACAGAACCCTCAGCTCAAAACCCTCCCTAGACCTACTAAACTCTACTTTTTTGTAGGTTCTTATTGTAAACCCTAATACGGGATTTATAGGGACCCTACCAAAAAAGTAGGTTCTGGTGGGTTAAGGTCTTCACCTCCACGCGCATGGAGCCGAACATCCCGCAGAGCACCGGGTTGACGCAAAGGTCGGGAGGAAGGTGCAGCTGGCAGCACGAAAGAGGGTGCGTACCTCGGTGGTGGCGTCAAAAGGCTCCCGGGTTCCTATGGAGGCTTCCGGGGATTTAGGGCTCGGGGTTTGCCGTCTGGGGCCTTCAACATCAGAATCGAGGTCAATGATGTAATCGGGCCTGGGGGTTCAGGGTTTAGTCTACTCTACGGTTTTGGTGGAGATTCTTGCAGTTTTCTTAGGATTCTAGGGCTTTTCTAGGGCTTGGAAGGGCAGGTGCTCAGATAACAGGGTACCCTAAAACACTATGCTGTTCTTATCATATGAGAGTTTCCGAAAATTGGGGGTACCTTATTATGGGTTCTTATAGTAAGGATCCTACTATTTAGGGTACCATATTACGCTCTCGCAACTCGGACACAGCCAGACGAGGTTCTTGGTTCGCAGTCGGACTACAAGCAGCTTATCTGAGTCAGGTTCAGATACACAGCACAACACAAGTTGAGGCCACACANCACAGCCAGACGAGGTTCTTGGTTCGCAGTCGGACTACAAGCAGCTTATCTGAGTCAGGTTCAGATACACAGCACAACACAAGTTGAGGCCACACAGTATCCCAACTCAGACTCGCCAACGTGGGTTCCCTTTCTTTCGAGGAATGCTCGTACCCTCCGCATCAGTTGAGTGCAACACAACGAACAAGCAAGTTAGAGCCAAGCATGACTCCGATGCGGACGGTACATATGCTTAAAAGGTAGCTCCCCGACTAGAAATGGCCGTCTGTTCCCTGTAGCCAGGCAAAAACAAAGCTTAAACCCTAATAAAAACCTAAGACCACAAGCAACCACAACGGCCACTACTGAAGGGAGTAAGGAAAGGACGATTAGGGTGAAGTACTCGGACTCCTGTTGAAAAGCTGACCAAAAGTTCATTGACTCCTGTCACATAACTCTCCTCCGAGGGCAAAACACTGAACACGCAGGCACACGTAAATCGAAAAGTTAGTGGGCCTCATTTCGCAAAACATAACTACAAGTAGCTAGCTCGCAAAGCCTCCGAAGTATCCGGTAGAACCCAAAGAAAAACCAACATCAAAACAACATAAGTGACCGAAAACGCTACTCCAGGGGCTTTGCAGTCAGGTGACTGACCGTCATTCATTCCCCCGCGTTGGTACCGCGGGCAGATCTATACAAGGGCAATGTTCCTACGTGCTCTCACTTAGGTGGAAACGTCATGCTTCAGACAGTAGGCTCTGGTTCAAGGGCCTGCTCGGCCCGCCTCCATCTCCGCAGCAAAGGTGGTTGTCTCATGAGTCCGTCCATAGGCTCTCAGTCCCCTAGGTCAGTCCCGGCGTCTTGCGTCATAGACAAGTGGGCTGCGTTTCATGCCCGTCTTGGAAATGCCTTCACCAAAGTGGGGACATAGACCAGGCATAAGGCCTTGCAGAACCGAGACCAGAGGGATACGGCCGTGACAGACTCCATCTTCAGGTGTACATAGGCCTCCCACCTCCAGCCAGCTAACGCATGTGGGCGTATGTTGTAGCCCAATTCCACCCTTGGAGAGGCCTGTTTGCGGGCCTCAATACGCCGTCCTTCAGACTGCTTTCTTTGCCAGTTGTCACAGGATTCCCGTAGGTCCAGCGGCTCCAAATTCTCTGATGCCGTCTAGTCCCACGTAGCTCACTTGCAGAAGGAAGCGGTATCCCCATAGCTGGCAGACCAGGGCATGGCTTGGGCGGTGTCGCGGGTTCGTGGTTTGTTAGGGTGGAGGCACAAGGGAAATAAGGGGGGTTCATTTAACCAATGATATCAACGTAGGGACCGTTGGAACTAGATAGAGACCGGGCGCAGACCAGACGAGAAGACTCACACCATCATTCATCCTCATCACCACGCAAAATGGACATCATGCAGCACGCACTTTAAATCATGCAAGAAGAATTCTTTCATTCAGCAGGCAAGGCATGCAAGCAGTCCGGCNACGCAAAATGGACATCATGCAGCACGCACTTTAAATCATGCAAGAAGAATTCTTTCATTCAGCAGGCAAGGCATGCAAGCAGTCCGGCAAAACAGTCCAGCACAAGTAAAAACGAATTCGAGGCCAGCAGGAGTCGCAATAAAACTGGTGGGTGGGGATGGGGGGCGTTGACACAATGGAAGAATGCGACCGAGTTGGCAGGCAGGACGACGGGGAAAGAACGGACAGTGCACGCAGGAAGGACAGACAGGAGGCTGAAGGATGCACGACTTTCCGGCCAGGTATGTGTTACACACACCCGTCCGGTTTTCCTGTCAGCTTCCACCTGGTAGCGTCATGCCTTAGTTCCACCGGCGCTGTCATGCCTTAGTCCGTGGTGGTGAGTCCAGGACTTCGACAACGGCATGCATGTCCTTTTCAGCGACGGGAAGCTGCAACAGTTCGGTGAGGGTCATTTGTCGTAGTCTTGGTTCCTCTCCAAACACTGAACCATGAATGGCAGAATGAAAGGCAGTGCGGCTGGGGAGAGGGAAACCCAGGTCTTGGAGTTGGGCGGTGGTTTCTACTTGCAGTGAGGCTGCATTTAGGGTACTGAAAGCCACCAACACTATGCGATCCTGGGCATCTCGTGTGTCCTGAACGTGTCCTGCGTGCAAGAGCTTTCGTGCGTTGAAGGTCTTGGGCTTATCTAAGCTTAGGACAGTCCCCAGCAAATCCTTGCCCTGATGCTGCTTACACGTGGTTCCAACACGATCTGCAACCCACAATCCATCGGAAGGTTTGCTAGGGCTCAAACTTATAATCCATGAGTCAAAGGGTCCGTTCCTTATGTCCCTATGTGGTTTTTGCGTACTCCCCTTGCGCAAAACCCAACTGCTGTAAGGGTNATCGGAAGGTTTGCTAGGGCTCAAACTTATAATCCATGAGTCAAAGGGTCCGTTCCTTATGTCCCTATGTGGTTTTTGCGTACTCCCCTTGCGCAAAACCCAACTGCTGTAAGGGTGCTGGGGTGAAAAGGAATGGATGAAGCGATTGACAAGCATGGTCATGTAGGGTCCCCTATTTTCGGAAACTCCCATATAGACCCCAAGAAAGGCAGATGAAACTCATGTTTGGCATCTAATGCCCGCCCCAACAGTAACAGCAGCATCACGATGCATAAATACAACAACAGTACAAAGGAAGCTTGGCGATGTCTGAGATGGATAGTAACCGTAAACCTCTCAATTTTGTATTTCAATGAAGAGACTTCCCACCAAATCCTTCAATCCTAGGCACTCTGAGCAAAAGACATGCAGGCTATCACTTTCGCAATTTCAGAATCCAGGAACAAAACAAGAGTCAGGGTCCCGCTGTTTCGGGAAACCAACATGGCCAGTTATCACGTGGCCGACTTCGCCACGGCCAGATGCACATGGCCAGCTGGCGGGTTAATTCTGCCAGAGTTCTATAAGCCCGATAAGGTTACATCGCCAACCTATAACCCATCAGCTACTAGGAACCCTGCCAGATCCACGCCAAGCTGCAGGTATGCCACTAGTGCCAGAAGCAAAACTAGCGGCTTCCTGAAGAGGTCGTCTTGTTCGGGAGTTTGTGGTTTCAGGGTTTGGGCTCTTTCTCAACCGCCTTGAAGGTACGGTTAGAGGGATGTTTAGGGTTTAAGGCTCAGTAAGGGCTCCTGACGGTGCTATCTCGCCCGAGGAGCCAAAACTCTGTCGGCATTGTAGAGGGCTCACGTCCGAAATCGAAAACTTGCAACCTAAGGTTGCCGTACGCTGAAGCCCCCGGAACCGCATTATGCAAATATTTACAGCATATGAAACGCAAACCCTATCAGCGCTAAACCGGGACGCTTAACTTAAATCATAGACCAATAACCCTCATCCCTGTTTGTATCAAAAACCACTAAAAGAGACAGCACAGCACCAGTGAAGCTTGCACCCCGCAGGAAACAGCCTCGTGGTTCGTGCTGATCTACGGGCAGCCTCGGCTTTTCGACACTGACTCACTGGATGCTTGGTCTGCATGCAGGATATACGATGGATAGGTTGATGCGAAATTTGCCGCTCTCATTGGGGCACAGGTTTCCGGCCACCACCTCGATTCCAACACATTGCCTGGGAGCTTGTGTGAAGCCTTTGGAGGCCAGAAGATGAGCGAAGGTTTTACAATGTCTGCAAGATGCGCCGGGCATTCCCCAGGTTCAACCTCCAGGCGTGAGGTGCAGAGAGGCCTACTTTAGCCCACCCACACCCCAGGAAATGTCCACAACGGTTGTGCTCTCGCCAAACACCATAGTTTTCTTGGAACAAACCTCCAGTCTAATTCCTCATTCGGACCAGACCCTTTAACTTTCTCTCAACTCTAAACCCTAAACCCTAAACCGCGACTTTATGCCTGACCTCAAAGCCTCCAGACCTGCAATCCCCACCCTGAACCGCACACCCCCAAACCCCAGAACCGAAACGCCAAAACCCACCCTCGCCTTTATAATAAACCTTGTACACTCTTGTAGAGCCCTAAACCTAAGGAGGCAAGAGCCAAGAAGCTGAGACAGCCATGGCCGTGGCAAAACGAAAGCACGATAAGGGCGGACCAAGAAAGGGCAAAACTGGCTGCGGTCGTGGCTAGAGTTCTATGGTTGTTCTGGGGTTCCAGCACAACATCAAGAGGTAACAACTATATGTGTCAAACATGTTGGCCATCCGTTTTCCGACATCCACGCAGGCACAAATCTTGAAAATGGTTTCGGGTGAGCTGAAACTCGAACCTCACAGCCTCGAGCTCGCAAGACCTCCCCATACCGAACTTGTATTTAGGAGCTGAGTCCCAGAACCCAAAATAACCTGATTATAGCAGGTTTGAGGATTAGACAGCTGCTCAGCTACTCTGCAAAGTAGTTCAGCAAAACTCAGAGAAATTACTGAAATTACACACTGCATGGTTGAAGGATAGGAGTGCCAGAAAATGAGGGACACCGTTAAAGAAGCGAAATAGAAGGTTAGGATCCTTATTACAATAAGGAGCCCGTAATTCAGGTACCCCCAAAGCAAAGTAGCATGCCCTACATACCGTATACAACGCCTTGTATGACTTCCATGATTCTAGGACCCCTATATCGGTTCTTCAAAGTCAACAGTTAGCACTATAACCCAAAGACCCCAATACTACCACTATCGAATTGGGCCCCAATAGACCATCCCATGGTTTTGGGGCTTTGGGGGGGGCCTCATTCCATAATCGCCGTATATACGGACCCTCTAGGCAAAGGTATCCTTCATGGTTTTGGGGGGCTTATCCAAAATGATAATAGTAGCGTGTGTATATATATATTTATCTATATGTATATACATAATATATGTATGAATGAACCCTCTAGGCAAAAGTACCCTTCAGTCTGGGGGCCTGCATCGGAACCCGCTCGATCTCCGCCGCGGCATACTTCGGGGTCGAAACGAGGCTCCAACAATCGCAGGCCTTCGGGACTAGGGCCTAGGGTTTCTCGGGTTCCTTTTAAAGGGGCCTATAAGGATTACGAAAAGGGATCTATAAGGGTACTGGAATATAGGGGCCTTAGTAATTAGAACATTGAGACATCCTGCTGCATTCGGGCGTCAGGTTCATCACTAGTGCTAGTACTACCACCACTACAACCGCCACTGCCACTACCACTACCACTACAGCTACTACTGTTACTACTACCACTACTACTACTACTACTACTACTACTACCACTACTGCGACCACTACTTCTGATGCCACCACGAGGCCCAATTGCTCGAACATCATTTACTTTGCTAGAACCCTAGCAAGACTGCCCATGGCGTACCTTTCTGGCCCGAGTAGTTATACATCCGTGTCGAAGATATAGACAATGCTAGACTCGGGCATCCTCCTGCCGCTAACTGAAAGAACAAGGGCTGCCTGGGATTCTGCGAGTCCCGGTTTGGAGGACGTCCGTGCGGCGAACCACAGAGTTGGGCTGGCCTTACAGGTTCTCGCTTTTAGGGCGGGTTTGGGTTTTAGGCTTCCTAAATCTGACCCTAATCTCTAAATCCTATGTTGGGGTTTGGTGCTTCGACACGGAGAGCCGCAGGAGGCCGTCACAACTTCGAGGTCTCAGATTTCGTGGCTTGGGGGTCAGGCAGGCTTAGGTTTTGTTTCGTGGGCACTGACAATTAGGTTATAGACATTGGTAACATGCAGTTTCACGGTTCAACGAACACTGAAAGAGAACTGTGCCACAGAGAGGCCTGTAGGCAACCCTCTGGGTACCTCATGTCTTCCAAGAACCTTCGATTGGCAGGTTGTAGCCATTTAACTTCGGAAGAGGATTGAGGATCCAAGCCGTATGGGCTCAGGGAGTAGAAGTTTTGAGCTTAGGTTATAGGGATCAGAACTTAGAGCTCAAACTGTTGCGGTGCTGTGTACTCGATCTGTGTACCTGCAGTATTGTAATTGCACGAGGCTCGTCCCTTGCTGGTGAGATCGACTTGCATGTTTGTGGAAGCAAGGGCTGCCGAACCAAGGAATGCAGACTGAGGGGGTATATCATCTAATATAGAAAAGCAGCTCGCACGAAGCAACAAACATCAAGAAGCACTCCCAACAAAAGGCCAGGTGGCACGAAAAATATTCTGCAAACGGCAACAGAACACAGGATTTCTTGAATGTCGAGTTGAATCTTGCTGAAGCCTCAAAGCTTCAGAACCTAACACAATTTGTCAGGACGATATCGCTCTCCAAACCTCTGCACGCATCCAAAGCCTCGACTCTCCGACTGCCCCGAGCGAATCGCAAGCGGGGTGGCTGCTGCAAAGGCATCTGTCTCGATCTTCAGAGGAGCCTCTGATAAGACAAGGGCTTTTCAAATGCTTCTTTATCAGGTCTATAACGGCTCTACAGAGGTTTTTGTAGACTTGTAGAATACCTTGTTCTGGATTAACTACTTGCATCTCTTCCTATATAGGTTGAGGGGTTAAGGATTTTAGTTTAAGTTACCATGATAGGGATCTGTAGTGAATAGTATGGTCTCCTTACTACGGTAACTTATATTAAATGCCTTATCGAGGATCCGAATCATATTCCACCGCCATGGGGAGGACTTCAAGCTTAAGACTACGACTGAGGGCCTACCGGGGGAGTGGGGGGGGGGGGGCGCAGAACCTGAGCCAAANTTAAGACTACGACTGAGGGCCTACCGGGGGAGTGGGGGGGGGGGGTCGCAGAACCTGAGCCAAACAACTCACAATGAGTTTGTGGTTCTGAAATGGTGTTTGTGTTTGGGGTTTAGAATCTACAACAGGTGTCGATTTCAACAACTCCCAAAACATACTGGTAACAAGGGCTCGAAATTGCCCTCTACTTGAAGTTGTTTGAAAATGATCCCAAATCGATACCTAGAAGAATGCAGCAGTCTACTAGGGATCGCGGAGGGCTTCTTCAGGATCGTACTACTGCTTATTCAGCTCGAGAAGTTCTGCATGTGCAGATTCAGGGGATTCCGTATCGAACTGCTGCGGGCCTTGCAGCCGAAATCCCGTCACACTTTACTGGGTATTTTGTTAAGGAAAACACTTTAAGTCGCCAGAAGCATCGAACCTGTTATTTGCTATAGATCCCCCTTCTCGTGACTTAAGTTAAATTCCTCAACAAGTTTAGGGTTTATAGGCGAACCTGGAGCAAGCTGACTTGCCGCAGCAAAAGGTACTAAACCCTAAACCCTAAACCCCTAAACCCTAAAACCCTAAACCCTAAACCCTAAACCCCTAAACCCTAAAACCCTAAACCCTAAACCCTAAACCCTAAGCCCTCTAGCCCCAAATGCTCAAATGCTCAAACTCTCAGGATGAGACCATGGGCCCCTAGTATTGGCCCTTAAGCCTGGGATCCGTATATACATAATATATATATATATGTATCCTATTTGTACCCTTTAAAGTCCCTTAAAAGGGCCCATACGTCTAACCTTAGACAAACCCATTCCCCGAAAACCTAGGACACCATCACAAGTGGACACCGTAAACCCGAATCGACCTACAACCCACTGGAAGCCGAACTTCGAAAACTTGTACAGCACCTTAATGAATGCCCTGTGTCCCCCACCCAAATGCCCTAAACCCTCAATCAATGCCCTATCAAGCCCTACAGCCAGAAATCCTCAACCCTGAAAGCCTAAACCTTTTGTACCCGAGACATGCGAAAGCCGCGAAGACCCTCCTTAGCACAAAACCTAACCCTTTTTGCGCAGACTTGTACCCGCCCTAAACCCTAGGCCCTAAACCTAACCCTAAACTCGAAAACCTGAACCTAGCCCAGTCCCGCGGCTCCTCGAAAGCAACCAGGGCAGTGAAGAGCGCCACGCGCGTTCGCTTTCGAACTTTGCACGCGAGGCTCTCCTTGCATTCTTGCAACGCAAAGGGCCCTAAGTACCTATACAGACTATACAGTAGAATGTAGGGTTTCTATATCAGGAATTACTATATGACTTGGGGGCTCTCCTTGGATTCTTAAGGACTTATCAGGTGCATTTGGGTTGTTACAGGGCTTGATAAGGTGTAGGGCCTTTAGAAGGGGAGGGAGGTGTTTAAAAGGGCAGTACAAGGCCACAAGGCTTTCTTTCGGCATGTGGTTGTAGCATGTTGTAACCGGGAGGTGGTGTACGGGTTGGGGCAGTAGGCTGGTTTTCAGAATAATGCTTTTGCGGACATGCAAGGCGGGGTGCCTGGTGCGTAGTCGTTTAAAGGTGACGGTGGGTAGCGTGGTCACAGGTCCCGAAACTGTATGAACCTCAGACTCCCTGAGCCCTAAATCACAAATCTTCAAAGCTCGAGAGCTGGCATCACGGCCTTTGGGCTTAGGATTTGGGATCATGCGGTCTCGTGCTCTCGTCCTTAATGCGACCTTCGGACTTCCGGGCCAATACACCAAGCAACCCCTGGTGTAAGCCGCTTTTTCGGACTAAAACCTGACGTTCCTTGGAAGCCCCTATTCCATTAACGCCCGGAAGCCTGAGGTTTGGGGTTCTCGGAACCCCAAATACCGCTTCCTGTGAAGCTTAGACCATGGAATGTACTAGAGTACCTTTTCTTGGTTACCGCATTCTCATATCATTGGTTTGGATCCCAGCCTCGTAAGCAAGTAATCCAAAAACAAGGCACCATCACTCCACGGTCGACTGGAAACTTAATACCCCTACACGTCAGAATCCACAAGTCCTGCAGTGACCACTGCAGAACCATAAAACCGCGCGTAAAAAATCCACCGCATGTTTCGGCGCTCACACTCGGACAATCCAGACCGCATGTTTAGGGTTTGGGGTTTCGGGTTTATAATCCCCAGACCCTGAACCCCTAAATCCCAAACCCTAGAGGGTTTATAGGGTTTAGGTATAATTAGATGCCCCAACCTTAAGCCCTGTAGGCGTTGTCGCATCTTTCGGCATCGAAGTGCAGGAAGCCCCGCCGATGCGCGGTGCCAGGAGGCCATGGACGCGCTGACATCGGTGACCTCCGAAGCGCAGTTTAGGGTGTATAGGGTCTAGGATGGTTTGGGGGTTCCCAAAAACCCAATGAGGGCCCATGAAGAACACCACAGCCCAAACCAAGTCACAAGTACCCTATACCAGAGCCTAAGTACCCACTAGCAAGGACCATAAGGCCTCTGTTAAGGGGCAATCAGGAATTGTTGGTATATCCTGTGCCAGCAGGCCCAAATATGCCGAATCGACACAACCACTGGAGGCCGGCAGCCAGCAACCACTGCCAAGCTGCAGTATATCGTAACTTTGACCTACCCAAAGCTACTTGTTTGTAGGGTCCTTTTCCTTAGCAATTCCATATCGGGGCTGATACAACAAGAACCTACAAAAAATAGCTGTTGCTAGGTATAGGGGTGTTCTAGCTGGTGGCTCTCTTTCAGTATCTATCTTATGAAGGTGCTTCTCGTAGCAAGGGCTATTGATAAGAGTGCCCAGGGTTTGGGTCCAGACTTACTGTAGTGCAAGGCACCCTGGCTCAACATATTGTAGGGGTCTGAATAATCTGAATAGGCTTTGGGGGCCCTTTATATTATAATTCTAACAAGGAACCCCCCAAATAGTATAGGTACTCATGAAGGCCCCTATAGTAACTTAGTTGCTGAGTTCATAAGCCCCAAAAAGTTTACACTTTCAGTTGTATAGTGGGTAATAGTATCCCAAAAAGTGCACAGTGTATCCACTCAGCTACTAAGGTAAACCCTGTCTAGGCTCTCGGCAATGACGATGTCGAACTCTCCCAACGCATCTGGCGCTTGCTTTGCAGCCTCTTCCTGGATGGGCGGGGCGGCTTCTGCAAGGAGAATGAGACTCCAGCAACAAACACAGAGACACACGCACACAAACCAACTCAGAACAGCGTCATGACATTTTTCAATCAACCGAAACCTGGATCGCACCCTAAAGCTAATCAAAGCCCACAAGCTTACGGTCTTGGCGCCGCTTTCCGTGTGAAATCACCGAGTGGGGCGTACTATAGGAACCGTAAGCATTAGAACAGCCTTGGGTATATAAGCCCAAAGGAAACATTAGCAGTATAGCTGCCGTCAGAAGCAAATGACCAGATACCAAGTACAAGATCGTCCCCGCAGCTCGGCTAACACGATTTCTGTGCAACAGAAGTAAGGAGCATGGCTTACGCGAAAAGGGAGGATGGTATGCAACTTCATCATGCCCTAAACCCTAAACCCTAAAGTCTAAACAAAAAAAGAAGCACCTCCGCTGTGTCATGGAGGGCAGCAGGACCCTCCACACCACGGAGAAGCCAAGCACCTTGGGGCAAGGGTGCAAGCTTTAGGATTGAGAGACGTAGGCTTCAAATTGGGCAGGACTTTGGGGTTTACGGGTCATGGCTCTTATGTGGTTTAGGGCTATACTCTCCACCTCAAACCCTAAACCCTAAACCCTGAACCCTAAACCCCTAAGCCCTACATCCGAACCCCTAAACCCCACAAACCCTAAACCTAAATCCGCGAGACCTTGTTTAGGAACCCTCGAAGCAAATGGGTAGTTCTCCAAATTAGCAGGGTCCCCTTTTGCCTTTTTGCTCCTTTTTATGAGGGTGCCGTACTATTTTGGGGGACCCAAACGGGGGACCCCACTTTAGAGAAGTATCCATATCAAACCCTGAAACCTCAAAACCTAAACCCTACCATAGTCTAGAGAAGTATCCATATGAAACCCTAAACCCTAAAACCCTAAACCCTGAACCCTAAACCCCAAAGCCCTAAACCCTAGCCTAATTTAGAGAACTATCCATATGAAACCCTAAACCCTAAAACCCTAAAGCCCAAAACCCTAAACCCTAAGGCCCTCCGTGTATCCCCTAACCCTACAAAATAGTAGGTTATGACCCCTAAATTAGAGGGTCTAACCGGTAAAACGGTAGGTTTTGGGATCCACAGGCAGACTCTCAAGTCTCAATGCCGGCGGCACCCGAACTCAGCCGCTGTGTTGAGGCCACACGGACGCCCCCACGGAGAGTTGCGCCCAGGGCCTTTGCCTCCTCTTGGCTTCTGCGGCTTCGGCAGCTTTAAGCGTTTTAAGGGAGTTTAGGGTTTTTGGATTTAGGGTTTAGGGTTTTTAAGGTTTAGGATCTAGGGTTTAGCGTTTAAGGGAGTTTAAGATTCATCTGGGATTTAAGGGTGTAGGGTTTCAGCGCTGACGGTTTAGGGTTCAGTACTTGACGGGCACATGATGCATGGGCCTTACTCTATTCTATAAGGACTATGAGGGCATGTTGTTGCTAGTTTGCTGACTTTTGAGTGAAACGCAAAGTTCAACCTCAGACAAGAGGGTCAGGTTCGGGTATACCGGCCGCCCCAAGCTATCCAACAGCCCCAAGCCCCAAACCCCAGCTTAAACGCAATGCACTACACCCAAGATGGCGTTGCCTCATGAACTGCTTGGTTTCTGGAGAATCGTTAATGGAGTCATCTGCAATACGACTCGGTTCTCCGCGTCAAGCCGATACAAGGGTTTGAGAGCGGAATTCTTTTTGTCCGTAGGCGTAGGCTGGCACAAGGACTTGCAAACTTCAACTGAGCCTATAAATAGGATACTGAAAAAGAGTTCTGGAAAAACTGCACACCCTGAACCCAAATCTGAAGGTAAGAGCTGCAGTGTGCCAACCTCCAAAAGTGCTGCTGGGAGGGAGCTCATCCCGCCTCGTTGAGACAAACCAGGCAAGGAACCAGCCGCGTGATAGAGTTCAGTAGCGTTGAGGCACATGTTTACTACCACAACTACCACCAGGGCGACGACGACTACCCCACGACGACAAATGCTGCCTTCCGCAGTGACTAGTCATAGGCTCCATAGCAGTTCCTTTTTGTGGTTCATATTTCCCCAAACAACGAACTACTATGGAGCCTGTGGGTAGTCACTGATACTTCCGTGCCAGCCGAGGCTGCTAATGCTTGACGCACAGCTACTACGACTAACCTAATATAGGGGCCTTAATAATCAGAATAGGGTAATAGGGTTTGGGGGCCCATTATTCTATAATTATAATAAGGAACCACCAAAATGGTATAGGTATTTAGTTAGGTAGTATCAGTGCTCGCTTTTCTCGCTGGTGGCACAGACAGCTAACATAGTGAAGGCGACGCGGTCAGTACATGATTTTGAGCATGAAACATCGCATGATGGATAGCTTGGGTTAGCAAGTTCGGGACATCTTACAATCTGGGGCTTGCCGCAGTCGCCTTTGCAACCAACAGAACAACGAGACAAACAAACAAGACCGGTTACAAAAAAAATACCGAGTCCTTTTCCTAAACCCCCGAACCCTGGATTTGAAGTCACGGGGCGGAGCAGGCATAAACTCTGATCTCATAGCAACTTTAAAAAGCAAATCCCCCAAACAAGTAATTTCGGCAACATGCTTCTAGTGTTATGTATTGTTATGCTAGAAGTCGATTCTTTTTTACCACTTATGAACCCCAAACCCCCAAAACCCTGAGCCAGGGCTGGCCTCTGGCGCAGTAGAACGGTGGCCGCTCCGGGAATCCGAAAAAGTCGGCTTTGCCGTGTTCATCTTCCTCGGGATGCATGGAGCATTAGGGGTTTAGGGGTTTAGGGTTTACGGGTTTATAGGGTTTAGGGGCTGAGGCGTTTAGGGGTTTAGGGGTTTAGAGTTTATAGGGTTTAGGGGTTCAAGGGCTTAGGGTTTAGGGTTTACCTTAACGAGGTCGGGTCCCGAAAAGGGTTTAAAGATTTAAGGGTTCAGGGGCTGCCCAAAGTAACGGGTGAACCTGCACAGCACATCCCTAGAAAGCACATCCTACACCCACCCAGCACGCTCCGTTCAAAGACTGATATAGAGCCCAGACCCTGGGAATCCAGTGGCCCAAACAGTAGGCTAAAAACCATATACTGTGTAACGCAGTAATCCCTTTTTCGAGCCACCGGAGCCCTAACCCTAAACTCTTACCCTTTCTGTAGGCAACCGGAGCTGGAAACGCAAGGCTCCCTTGAGGGCTTAAGGATTTAGGGGGCGGAGGGTTTAAGCTTGTTTTGGCCTCCTGCTTCGAAAGTTAAAGGGTTTCGGGAGTCACACAGTGTGACAATCCAGGCTAAGGGGTTTACGCTCTCACAACTCGGACAAGCCAGGCGAGGTTCACGGTGCGCGGTCGGTGTGAAGGCTAAGGGGTTTAGGGTTTAGGGGTTTAGGCAGATAGGGTTTCGGGTTCCGCTCGAAACCCTAAACCCTGCTTCGGGCTTAGATGCTCTGGGCTCTTACCCCGGGCTCGAATCACCTTGGGACCTGGGGGGTCGGGGTTCAAAAACCCTAAGTCCCGTGCGGATAAGTCAGCATCCGAAGGCCGAGATTAGGGGGTTCTTGCAAATAGGGGTATATGATTTCGGTGTGGGGTCCTCAAAGTACGGATCCTACTTTTGAGGTGTGGGTTCGTATATTATGAGACTCACAAATATACGCCCAGCTGTAAACACTGCAAACCCTACGCCGTACGACTACCCCCAAGCCACTCCCCGAAAGTCCTGAATGCCACCCAATGAAAACCCCGAGCTTCACAAGGCACCTGTCCCAGCTTGCTGAAGCTGCCTTGGCTGCTCTGACAATTTGTGGGGTTATGCTTCTTATTGGTCTGTAAGCGTTGTGGTTTTCATCGCCAGTCACTGGTACCAGTCTTTTCACTGCTGACACTGGCATCGCTAGTATAATTCTGCATAGTGATAATGATGATGACGGTGATGATGATGACAACGATAATGATGGTGACGATGATTAAGGTGACGACGATGGTGACGATGACGATGATGACAATGATGAAGATGCTGATAAGTGATAACGATGACGAGGATGGACAAGCACGCATGGCACACAGTGCATGAAGAACATATGCGAGCATCAAATTCAAGACATGCTCTAATTGCGGTGCATGCAAGCACAGAGACAGTGGATTCAACATCTTGCGAACCCTGCTTGTGTGGGCTGGCCGTACATGGGTCCGCTCCGCCATTCATATAGCAGATGCGACTGAGCCCCAGCAACATCTACAAAGCCAAATCTATGCAAACAAAGCTAACCCTGAACAGAGAAGACCCAGCAATTCCACAGGATTGTCCTACATGCCTGTAAGCCTTCTGCCCTAGCCCCTTTCCTCCCGTCCGAAACTGCTGCAGTCGAGCGTCCCACCCACTCTTCTACCTCAGCCCAACAGGAAACGGTTGTGGCCGAGTTTGGCTTTCAGGGTGTGTGTGTGTGTGCTGGGGATTCGGGCTAAGCAGACTTCATAGATTTAGCGCCTGGGTTTTGAGGCCTGGGGCTTAGGAAACAAAGAGTGCTAGCTAGAACGGCAGTCAGCGCTGCAGCTGCAGTCGCAGTCGGCGCTGCAGCGGAGCAGTCAATCCACGTCCGAATCACTTAACCCGAATGTAGGGTTCATGCACCCTCTGACGTCAGCCTGCATTTAAAACTGCAAAGCTCGCAGTTCGTGCACGCGGAACACCTAAAGGATTTGGGGACTTACTAAGTATAGGCATACAATTCGGGTAACTCGTATCCTGGCAAGTCATGTGAGCACGTAATGAAGGTACTGTACTTATGACCATACTGACGAGGTCCCATGACCCTACGTTAGATGTCAAACCCGACACCCTTTTCGACTAGACAAATAAGGCTTACAATCTTCACTCTAAACCCATTCCCCAAAGACTCGACCCGATGTGCCTCCAAAATCAAAACCCTACCTAGCCTCCCATTTTTGGCATCAGGGCTTCTGCAATCGCCTGAATTCCTGATCACACGGAGGTTCAGCTCTCATGACTGCACTTCCATGCCTCCCTCCCTCTAAAACCTACTATAGAAGCCTAATAATTACTGTACTATTTTGAAGGGTTCCTTATTATGATTATAGTATAATGGGCCCCCAAACCCTATTCTAAGTATTGAGGCCCCTATATTAACCCCCTGAAGCCCGGAACCCTGTATTTCCAGCCTGTAAACACTCGACGCTACGGCAACCCAATACCTGCAAGCCTTATCCAGACTCTGATCCTACACGCGAAACGGCACTTTTTGCTTACAGGAAGCTTCAGTTTATATTATGGTTAAGGACCATGATATAGTACCCTAAGTAGTAGGATCCTTATTACAAGGACCCCAAATAAGGTACCCCAAATAGGAACCCCAGAAAACCGGATCGAGGTGCCAGGCCCCGGCCCGTCCACTTCTCCAGCAGCTCCGCGCGGAAACGCGGGTCATCGGCGCGGAAAAACCTGGAAGTTGTCTTTGGGGTTTAAGGGTTTAGGGTTTAGGTTTTCAGGGTCTAGGGGTTTAATTAGGGGTTTTGGGTTTAAGGGTTTAGGAAGTTTCCTTTAGGGTTTCTAGGGGTTTAGGGCCATGGAAGTTTCCGTTAGGGTTTAAGGGTCAGAAGGCTTTAGGGCCATGTAGGGATAAGGGCAGGGTTCTATATGTGGTCTATAAGTCTAGATCGGTTTCCGGATTTGGGTGATATCGCATAGCCTGGAGCCTGTCTAACCGAGCCCACAGAATCTATGGAACTTAACCGAAAAGCTCGATATGGGCCCTGATAATCTTGTCTGTGAACCCCATACAGCTCAACGCCAAACTTACCTACACTTCAAGCCCTTTATCCCGACTTGATTCGTGCTCATCCGAGTTTGGAGTCTATATGATATAGGGGCCTTAATAATTAGAACAGGGTTCTGGGGCCCACTATACTATAACTATAATAAGGAACCCCCAAAATAGTCTTGATGTTTATTTAGGCCCCTATATCAGGCATTCGCGTTCTCCGAGATTTGGGATGTCGGTTGACAGGCTGAGCTCGGTGCAGCCGGAGCAGTGGACAAATATCGGACAGACATTGAAGATTGTCGTATAAACATGGTACTAGATGGGTTTAGTCTACAGGACTACAGGGTGTGACGATGACGACGACTACTACTACTGCTGCTGCTGCTGCGACGACGACGACTAAGACTGGGACTCCGACTACCTCCGCTCGATGGTTCTGCTTTCTTGGGCGAATTTGGTCTTCTATCAGGTGCCGGCCTCAAGCAGCATGCGGACAAACCACGTCAAAGATGGACGCCGTAGTTTTGTGCCACATCCTTGCTGCAGCCTACCTCAACAGCAATCGGTTGATCTCGACATGACCTGTGACACCAGCCGTCATCAAAGCTGTGTGCCCAGTGTTGTCTGCCACATCTTTATTGGCGCGGGCCTCCAACAGCAACCGGACGATCGTCGCATGACCTATACTACCCCTGGAACGTGCCTTCCACAAAGCTGTGCGACCTTCGCGGTCTACGACATTTGTGTTGGTACCGGCCTCCCGCAGCAGGCGAACGATCTCCACATGACCTGCAGAAGATGCCGGCTGCAAAGCTGTACGACAGTGGTCGTCCACCACTTCCGTGTCGGCACCGGCTTCCAGAAGCAAACGGACGATCTCGACAAAACCTTCGCTGGAAGCACTTGAGAAGGCTGTGACACCGTAGTTGTCTGCGACATCCTTGTTCGCACGGGCCTCCAGCAGCAATTGGACGATTTCGGCATGACCTGAAGACGATGCCTTCCACAAAGCCGTGCAAAGATACTTATCTGGCACATTCTTGTCGGCGCTTGCCTCCAGAAGCAAACAGACGATCTCAACATGACCTGCACCAGATGCCCTTGTCAAAGCTGTGGCACCCACCATGTCTGCTGCATCCGTGTTGGCACCGGCCGCCAACAGCAAGCGGACGATGTTCACATGACCTGCGGAGGATGCCTTCCACGTGGTCTGCCACATCTTTGTTGGCACCGGCCTCCAGCAGCGAGCGAACGATCTCGACACGACCTTTGGAAGATGCCGCCCACAAAGCTGTGTGACCGCCTTTGTCTGCCATGTCTTTTTTGGCCTCGGCTGTCAGCAGCATGCGGACGATCTCCACACAACCTGCATTAGATGCCATCCACAAAGCTGTGCGACCGTTGTGGTCGACCCACAGACGATGCCACGTGCAAGGCGGTGTGACCATCATCGTTTGCAGCATCCTTGCTGGCACCGGCCTCAAGCAGCAAGCTGACGATGTCGACATGACCTGCAGATGATGCGCACAACAAGACTGAGCGGCCTTGTGAGTCAAGCAAGTTCGGGTCGCAGCCCTTGTGCAGCATCTGCTCAACCTTGACAATGGTGCCATTCCGAGCTGCGGCTACTACCTTGTTTGCTTGGTCTTGGGTGATGTCAGCCAGGGGCAACAAAACAAGATGAAGGTCCATGGGTGCATGCAGCATGGCAGTGTCTTCCAATATCTCTTCGCGGAAGAGAAGCCTCTGTCTGAACCGTAAGGGGATTCCATGCCTCTGGTTCAAGAGCTGTTTCAAGCCCCGGATGTCGTTGAGATCTTGCAGAAACTGTGCCGGTACGCGTGTCACCATTGCTCCAGTGGCCATCATCCAGACTTGCAGCATCTGGCCGGAATGGATCCTGAATACCTAGTCAGGTCAACACCTGGAGGGACAGCTTATCTTGTTTTGAGCCGGCGCTTGCTAAATGGCTTCTCTTCTCTCAAGTCTACCGAGAACTGGAACAAACACTCATTCCCTAATTAAATCTCGCCCAAAAGCCCTCGACTAATTCCTGTCCGTCATGGTCCATGAACACTTTCGGCACAAAGCACGGGGATCACGCGGGTGTAATGGTAGAAGCGGTATAAGTATGGCGGCAAATACTTGTGACTTATGTTAAGACTTGAAGGTGTTGGGGCTGACCACGTCAGCATCGCAGTTTGATCCTTTCAACTGATACTCGTTCTGCATTCCTTCCTAGGCCCTGTATCCACCCACTTGAGAAGGAATCTCCATAAGTATACATACACATATACACATACAGGTACAGGCACAGGGTACGGGTACAGGTACATGTACCTATACGTATACATATACATATCTATAGGGAGTCATTTCTGCATCTGTAACTGTATCTATACATATGTATATATCCACATTTATATCTCTATATCGAAATCTATATCTGCCTATCATCGATCTATCTATCTGTCTATCTATTATATATATATATAGAGAGAGAGAGAGTCAATATACACACATACAGTACCCATTTGTTTATCGCTGTGCCTTTACAAAGCGATTAACCTTTATGCTCGCTTTGAAAGTATGCCCCCGCCCCCCACATAGGTACCTCAAGCGGCGAGGCAAGAAGATTTGAGCCGGTCCTCCTGCCGTGTGTGCATATGTAATTACCTACAGTCTCCACTCTAGTTCCTGGTTTGGTTCTTAAGGATCCTGTAAGGTAGCCCCAATGCGAACTACAAGGGAGACTACTGGTATTGCCTGTAAGATATCGGTTTCCACATCAGCGTCGTCATCGTTGCACAGAAAGTCTAGCCGCAGTAGAAATCGAGGAGCAGGAGCAGCAGCAGCAGCAACAGACATCAGTGAGTCGTGCGGACCTGTGAGAGGCCTGGAAAGCTTTAGCATTTGGGGGTGCTTGCATTCTTGTGCTAAACCCTAAACCCTAAATCCTAAACCGGTTTAGGGTTTTTCCCGGTTTAGGGTTTAGAGGTTTAAGGTTTAGGTTTCAGGTTCCTTGGATTCGGAGCTAAGTTTTAAGGTCTCGGGCATGATTTCGGAAGGGGGAGACTTCGAATGCTGCCAGGTGAAGCAAGCCCTGCCAGTTCCCAATCACGATTCGACGGAGTTTGCACTTGAGTACGCTTCACCATCGCATGAAAGATTCCCTGAGATAAATCTGGACCCTCAACTTAGACCTCAACCTTCGACGTTCAAGTTAACGCAGCCCGAGCTGCTGACAACCATGGTCAAAAGCGAATGCGCTTGCATCCACAGGCGCCGGGTATGTGCCGTCCGCTGCGACACCTGTGCAGTGATACGCAGAGTTGGGGCTTAGGGTTTCGTATAGGGTTTAACTAGGGTATAGGGTTCAGGGCATTGGGTTTGGTACAGGGTTTAGATGGGTTTTGGGTTTAGGGCTCAGGGACTGCAATGCACAAAGCCCTGAATCCTTTCATCCTGAAAACCCGAAGCCCCCTGATTCTTTATGGTGCCAATCTCAAGAGGGCTCGAAGTCCCTTTATAGTAGGTTGCTACCCGTGTACTACGTAACTCAGCAGCCCAAAACCATGGCTGTAGGGTTTAGGGTTCCCGTAATTTAGGTAACTGGAGTACATTGCAAATTGTCTTGCTACCATCATAGCACCCACGCCAGTTCTGCTATGTTGGTATGTACAGTTCTGGAGCCTGAACCCTTGTCCGAAGCCCTATACCCGAAGCAACATCCAGAAATCCTTACATGTCATATTCAATGTTCATCACCAGCTCGACCTTGAGGTGTAACATACATAAATTAAGGGGGGCCTTTGGGGTGTAGGTTTCAGGACTCAAGGCTTTGAGATCAGGGTCTAAAGCTTACGTTTTGGGTTCATAAGCCCCGAAACCATACCCCCGCCCAGACCCGTCACAGCGTGCGCCAGCCAATGCAACGATAAATATCCGAAACAAAAAACAAGATCACCAGAATAAGGTACGGGTCTGGGGACACAGCGGAACCGGTAAACTCTTGAACCTTCACGCCTTTAGAAGGAGCCCCGTGCCCTGCAACTAAGGAATACCCCTGAAACAGTGTAGCTATATAAGCTCTTATGACTTTAGTGCATTTCGCAAGCAAAGGCGGATGACTCTCTGGTTCCAACTCCTCTTTTTGCAAGACAAGGGGAATGTGTGTAAGGGTCCTTGAAATAAGGATCCTACTACTTAGGGCTCTATGTTGCTTCGGGCTTCAGATCTGACTAACTATATATGCCTAACAACTAGGATGCTCAGCTCCTGTCATGGGCGAACTGGACTCCTGTGGTTCAAAACGCGGTAACTTTCTACATAGATATCTGGGCTTCTGAGGTGAACCCTAAACCCCTAACCCCAATAGGTACACCGGAAAAGAAGCCGAGCCGCGGCGGTGGCCGCAACGGCCGCCGAGCTGACGTCCTCTGGCAAATAGTATAGGGCCTTAATAATAGAAGAGGGTTTGGGGGCCATCGTACTGTAATTATAATGAGGAACCCCCAAAGTTGTATAGGTAACAATTGAAGCCCCCATATCAAATCGCGATGACCCCAGGACACCGAATTCCCCTCGATCATGAAATATACCCGTAACTTGGGATCCCACCCGGCCTACTGACAGTGACCACAAACAGAAGCACAAAAAAGAGCACCGGCAAAACCGCAAAAACAAGAGTAGGTAGTGATCACAACCTGCAATTCGGGAGCAGAATCAATGAAACATTGGTTGCATCCCATCTACTTCGCGCGGAACCCCGAACCCCAACCCCCAAGCCTTAAACCCTCAGGAAAACCCTAGACCTTCAGCCCTAAACCCGAAACCCACCCTAAGCCCTAAACCATCGGCCCGATCTCTGCCATAGCATTTCTTGCATTGGGCTGGATATGGTACAGAATACAGAATGCATCGCTCTTGGGCGGCTTCAGTCAGGATCCGGGCATTGGCCAGTAACGACGCCCCCAACCTGTTACTGCAGCTCTTTGTTGNAGTCAGGATCCGGGCATTGGCCAGTAACGACGCCCCCAACCTGTTACTGCAGCTCTTTGTTGAGGGGCGTTGCTGAGGGACTTTGTTGAAGTTGCCTGCCTGCCGGAGCTCCCCGGCCAAGACCCTGGCCAGTTTGGTCTCGTTTCAATTACTTACACTGCCTCAATCAAACTTTCGGAACTTTTGGCCAATTTCGCTGGTGCTCTTTCTTGTGCTTTTCATTACAGTTTTATATCAAAGCTTGTGTTTTTTCTGGTGCTCGAGATTGTGCTCATGATTGTGCTTTTTCTGGTGCTCAATTTTGTGCTCATGATTGTGCTTTTTCTGGTGCTCAAGATTGTGCTTTTTCTGGTGCTCAATTTTGTGCTCATGATTGTGCTTTTTCTGGTGCTCGAGATTGTGCTCATGATTGTGCTTTTTCTGGTGCTCAATTTTGTGCTCATGATTGTGCTTTTTCTGGTGCTCGAGATTGTGCTCATGATTGTGCTTTTTCTGGTGCTCAATTTTGTGCTCATGATTGTCATTCCAGACTTCTTCGACGCGCAGCCCGCGTTTGCGAAACTGTGGCCTGTGCTTCTTCTGGACAGACCCGGCAGCCGTGCGCCCCGCCTCAAACTACCGAGAGCGAAACAGCCCGAGTTTGCGAAGCCTGCGGCCTAGGCTTCTTCTGTACAGACCCGGAATCCCCAGGCCTAAACTCCGAAGCTTAAACCTTCAGCCCCACCTCCGG
>BGNK01000490.1:45675-74274 GCA_003297005.1 Symbiodinium sp. clade A Y106 | reverse complement strand
GCTCCAGCCCCAGCCCCAGCCCCAGCTCCAGCTCCAGCTCCAGCTCCAGCTCCAGCTCCAGCTCCAGAACCACCACCAACAACCAACAACCAACCACCAACAACAAACAACCAACAACCAACAACCAACGACGAAAAACGAGCAACAAACAAGCAACAACCACAACCACAGCAGCAACAACCATCTCCACCCAGCAGGGTTGCCTGCTGCGGTTGCCGCGTATCCCTGAGGACCGACGAACACTTGAGGGGTTCAGAAGATGTCCACACAATTTTAACAGGACCACGATCGAGCTAACGGGACGTGAAGGAGTACCTGAAATGACAGGGTGTTAGGCACTGACATCACGACGACATGTTGATGATTTGCACAGGTCAGGCTCAAAAAGGCAGGTGATTTTTGCGATGAAGTGCTAGCGTTGGCAGATTTGCAAAAGAAAGCTGATTTTTGGCTTTAGGACTAGCTGGGCTCAGTTGAACAGTTGCAATGCCTCCTGGAAACTGTAGGGTTGGCCAGTGGCTGGTGCAACAACAACAACAACAATCACAATTTGCAATTGAACGCTGCGCGGGCGGACTCCGTTCATGGCGGGCGTATTACCTCACCAAGCACTCACTTGTGCTTCGTACCCCATTGAGCCGGCAAGCACATGAGACTTCATCCCCCATCTCCACCGAGCAAGATTGCATACTTCGGCCGTCGAGCACATGAGAGGTTCAGTAGATCTCCACACTGCAGGACCACATTCGAGCTGGCCGTCATTGCCATTGAGAACCCCTGCAATATTCAGAGCAAGCCGTTGCAGCTGCAGCTATGCTCTTCGACAGGTGACGCGTGAATTGGACTGCTGTCCTCGGGTCTAGACTAGATCACTTTTTCCTCGGGTGCCGCCAGTAACGGGCACAATTGTACAAAAAGATGGCGCTGGTCGAGGAGGCTGACCAAAGGGCAAAATGCCCAGTAAGAGGCAGAGCCTCTTGTATCGCAAGATTAAAAGGTCGGAGGCTTTTGCTGAGAATTAGTGATGCTGGTTCTCAACAACAACATCAACACCACCAACAACCACCACCAACAGCAACAGCAGCAACAGCAGCAACAGCAGCAGCACCATCACCAACAACAACCACAACAAGAACAACGCTGCTGCTTCTCCTGCTTCCGCCCCTCCAGCTGCTACTGCGACGACGACACCGACAGCTACTACTCCTGCTCAGGATGCAGCTGCTACTACACTACTACGACGACGACTACTACGACTACTGCGACTACTACGACTACTACGACTACGACGACTACTACTACTACTACTACTACTACTACGACTACTGCTACTACGAAGACGGCGACGACGACGACTACTACTACTACTATACTAGTCAGTCCTAAGCTCCCGAACTACACCCGAAGCCCGGAAACCGCACAGCCAGCCTCGTTTCTCCACCTAGCGCTGCCCTGCACGGCTAAACGCCACAACCCCTCAACCAGGAGCCCCCAATGTCGCACCACCAGCTCCAACTACGTTTTTAATCCGGCGCAAAAGCGCAACCGTGACCAAATATGGAAATTACATAGGATGGCACTGGCTGAAGGTTGCTATTCGCTTCGTACGAGACCCGGCAAGCGCAAGCAGGCCGATGCATACTGAGATGATGCTTCGGGTCAGTGTTTTGTAATTAGTCTGCTAGGATTTGCTTTCAGACTAGCACAGCAGGTGTGGGTGAACTTGCGTGTACATCAGCAGCGAGCTGGGGAAAACAAAAACGAGAGAGCGAACATGCTAGAAGCACGAAAACTGACAGAGCATGACAACCGCAAGCTCTGTTTGCAAACTCTCCAATCTCCCTATGAATCCCCTTTAAATCTTAAATCCCATAACCCAAGCCACTAAACCGAAATCTGAAATCCCCGAATCCCTACATGCCTGAAGCTCCAACGCCGAATCTTGTGAACCCCTCCTAGGGCACGGAAATAGAAGAGGGCAGCCAGGTCGCCCACTGCCTCCGAGGCAAGGGGGCTTAGGGTTGCAGGGTACATGCTTGGCATTTTTAGGGTTTAAGGTTTAGGGTTTAGGGTCTGGGGTTTAGGGTTTGGGCTTAGGGTTTTTTGTTGGTTTGTTGCTTTTGGTTTGGGGCTCTGGTATGTGTAGGGCTTTCTCGGATCTTCGTTGGGTTTCAGCAGGCTCTGTGAAGGCTCTATTCCCCAGGCAGCGTCGTAGCACCTTGGGGTTCTTACTAGAGGTAAAGAGGGTAAAGAGAGCCGGTTTTGAGGGGTGTGTGAGGGGGGGAGGGGGTTATATGCAACATACTATGCATTCAATCACGTGCTTGCATTTAGACAAGTAGACATACCCAAATACAAGTATACATATTTATCTGCTCTGTTTACGTCTATGTATATGTACGTATGTGCGCATGGCGTATATTTTTAAATATATATATATATATATGTATGTATATATATATATATATGTGTGTGTGTGTGTGTATGTATGGATGTGATTCATGTATGCGAGTGTTTATGCGTTTATTTGCTAACTCACTGGCTTATTTAGACATGTATACCGGCATTTATCGATAGATGTCCAAACCGACGACCTCGTGATGCACCCGATCCTTCGGGATGTTTTCTGGAGCCCCTTTTCTGGTCCTGACGCCGAAAAACAATATGAAACAGCGCGCCAAGGACCAGGGCACTCAGCGGCGTAATTGGGGTTTCTGCAATAACATACTCCCCGCCAGCCCTCTGTAATTTGTGACAATACCCAGAGCTACCCGAACCATGACGGGCAGTACTGGTTCGACTTCTGGATTTAGGGTCATATAGGCTAGGGATGGTCGTAAAGGCATGGTCACCTATTTGTTGATTACCGGTTTACTGTTCCAGGGGTATTGGGGTTTAGAGTTTTGCGGCTCGGGGTGTTTAGGGTGAAGGGTTGGGGATTGAATCAAGGTCTCAAAAAAGGTTTTATAGGGCTGGTCGTGGAGATCTAAACTATGAAGCATTGGGTGCTGCTCCCCACACGTCCAGGCGTGTTTGGGGGGGGGGGGGGGGGGGGATGGGGAAAATGCCGCTGCTCCGCGCGGCCAGAAACCCAACCCTGAGGCACTACGGTTGATGATATGAACCTGGCATTACCCATAGTAAGGAATATACCATAAATTCCCACAGTTTAGGGTCCTTAAGGTAATGCAGGATTTATATCATCAACAATTTCAAGCTCTTTGGCTGACCAGGTCGGGCTGCAGGGAGCGCATTCGAGACTTGCAGTCGGGGGTTCTCAGGTGCAGCTGTATCCTGCCGGTGCTGAAAATTAAAGAGACCCTTTGCAACCCTGAGCTCCCGAACGCTAAAATCCAGCCTTGCGTTGCTCCACAAGCTTTGCGACATCCGAAGCGAGGGCGGAGTAGCTCTGAGGGAGCTGCTCCTGTCATCTACGATGCTTTTAACTTTTCACTTTAGCTCTTATTGCTACATATTTGTTATTGCCGTGGCTTGTATACGTTCATACATAAATGTAAGTAGATAGATAGATAGATAGATAATAGCAGTAGATGGGGCTTTCGCGAAGTAATATCATGGCTTGGACTTGGGATTCAGGGCTCCCAGAGACTCCAATATCCCCTAATTAATGAGTATACGCTAAATTATAGTAGGATCCCTCATACGATTTAAGGAATATTCCCTAATTAAGGGATATTGGAGTCCCTGGGCTTAAGGATTTGGGACTGGAGGTTTCGGCGCTTTGGGGGTTCCATAGGGGCTGCTCCGGGGTTGAGGGTTTATAGGGTTTAGGGTTTAGGGTACAGGGGTTGAGGGTTTAGGGTTGAGGGTTTAGGGTCCAGGGTTTCCTGAAGGGCTCAATTCCTACCTTTGGTTAGTAGGGAATGGAACAATGGTAGCAATAGTAGTTATAATTTATAATTGTACCCCATTCCTCCATTCCCTACTAACCAAAGGTAAGAATTGGGGTTCCAGCATTATGGGTTTGGGGTTTCGACTGCAAGGCTTAAGTTTATGGGTTGAAAGGCTCAGGGCTTTCGGTCATCTTATGGTATATTGTCTGTCAGTATCTTATGTTATCTTATATGGCTTACATTATCTCAAAGTATGTACCCCGGACCCCATGAATCCTACACCTCATGTGGCCCAAACACCAGAAAAGACCAGCGTCGAGCCAAGCTGCGAGCGTGAGGCCCAGGGTGTCGATGTCCTGTGCGGGGAGATAATGTATGTTTGTCCGTTATAGCCGCCACAACATAGGGATGCCCTAAGGGCTCCGTTGCGGGATGTAGAACGGAAAGTAAAGGTAAATATTTGGATATTACAGTGGTTACAGTTGTTAATAGGGTTGGAGGAACTGTGACCCATGTCAATGTGACCGTAGCATTGGTTTTCTCGTGCGCTTGCTCTTGTTCTTACTCTTGCTCTTGCTCCTGAGAGCTCAAAGCCAAATTCGGTGTGGTATACAAGGCGGGGATGATTTCACGGTGGCTGGTTTTCAAAAAAATGTTTTTTCTCGAGGGTGTTTAATAAAAGGGGAAAGGATTAGAGTGGTTTTGGCTGCAGTCCCCTCCCCCCGTGGATGCGATGCGGGCAGGTTTGTTCTACTTTCGGATTGAACCCTCCATCCTGTGTGGATTTCAACAGTCACCAATGTCGAAAGACTAGACCACCCGTTCCTGTGACTGTCGGCGCTGTTGAGAAATGGCAGATCCGGATCTGCGACAGTAACAACTACGTATGGCCTGTTGAAACTTCGCCGCTAGATCAAGAACCCGAAATAAAATGCAGTTGCCAGGATTCCAGGCCCAAAATCGGCGACCCATAGGGGGCATCTGATCCAGCAACGAGGCACCAAACATAGGCAGACGGGTCTCTAGGGACTACGAGGACGAAAAGAAGGAGTCTTCGCAGCATGGTGTGTATAACGCTAAATCTTCAACCAATACTGGTAGTCATCATCGGAGACCGATGGCTCGTAATTCGCAAAGCAGCAGCAATCACGCAAGCACGCCGGCAAGTAGCATTGCCTGGTTTGGACTTTATGCCATTGCTTGCTGTACTTTTCAAGCCATCGCGTGCGCCATGTTGGTGAACCAAGCCTGTATGTAATTGGATCGCTACATGACGCCGAACAGTGACACTACTAGAAAAGCTGGCAGGGATGACAGCAAAACCTAGCAGCGAACAGCACATGGGCAGCCATCACTAACGCATGACTGCCGCTACCATCACCCTAATATACACTTTAAAATCCAAAACTCAAACCCAAACCCTTAAAAAGAAAGTCCAAAATCATCATTGCTCAGAGGGTAGTCCGGTAAGACGAAGACAGCACGTAGCCAGACAAATGACTGAAGCACCGGAAGCTGTTTGACAGAAAATGACAGGAAAAGCTTACATCATCTATTTATTCTAGGACGACTGACACGCCAACAACTAGCAACTTCACAGGCGACTTTGCAATATTTGCGATAGTCTTCAAGCATAACAATGAATGAGTCACACCAACACCATCCAGAACCCCAAGCTTCCCTTTGTTTTTTCCGCAAGCTTGCCAAGCTCACGCCTGGTAGCATCAAGCCGTTCTCTGAAAAAGGCAGACACGTAACGAAAACGCAAACCTGAGCCTTTCAAAATCTGAAACCCTAAACCCTAATCCCTACCTGTAGGCGAAAAGACCTACCTTTTTGGGGTATATTGTTATGGTTTCTACATATAGTTCCCTTAAAAGGTAGGTCTTTGGGGCTACAGGTAAGTCCTAATCTCTAAACCCTAACAACCCTAAACCCTGACCATTCATTCCACTGCACCTGCAGCAATGCAGAGACCATCGACCCAGGATCGCCGCCCAGTCGTGTCAGCGTGAGCAGCAAGGCTGCCTATTATAGGGGCCTTAATAAGTTTAATAGGGTTTTGGGGCATGTTATACTTTAACTATAATCAGGAACCATCAGAATACTATTCGCAATTATTTAGGCCCCTGTATTTACCGTGTGCTTGGGGATGCGGGTTTAGGGAAGCTTGTGCTGAAGGGTTTGGACAAGTTGCGGTGTGTATAGACGATTAGGGCCCAAGTTGGAGAGTAGTGTCTGCTGTGACGCTACTGAACACACTGTACACATACCCTAAACCCTAAACCCTAAATACACATCAGAAACATCGTCAGACATCACCCTACTACAAGTGCCCTGAAAATTGGAATGGAGTAAACTACATATAGTAAAGTCGTCCTGACCTTCTTAACCACCAGCACTAATATCATCGAAAGTGTCACTATGAGCAAGTATTACCTCAACAAATTCCAGACCTTTACATCCCTTAACCCTGAACTATGAACCCGCCCAGCACCGCACTCCTTCCGAATGGCGAGATTCTGAAATATTCAACCTATAGTATATGTATAAGAATATAACATACTATATAGGTGGGCTGCCGAGCGCCAGCGAGACCTTGACAGGCTCTGCATAACAAACGCAAAGCCTGCCGACCGGCTCTTTTGAGGCCGTCCCCGACCCTAAGTCGCCTAGCCCCTACTGTGTGTAGTGTAAGTGCCGTGTGTAATGTAAATGCAATGCCATGGAATGGAACGGATGAACGAATGAATGTATGTATGTACATACACACACGTGTATATACATATGTATATATATATATATATAAACTTAGCATAAACATAAAAAATATACTCATCGTAGTTCTT
The DNA here is from genome assembly GCA_003297005.1 of Symbiodinium sp. clade A Y106. Lineage (NCBI taxonomy): Eukaryota > Dinophyceae > Suessiales > Symbiodiniaceae > Symbiodinium > Symbiodinium sp. clade A. Next base: position 67,571 of record BGNK01000490.1, on the reverse strand, counting down.
TTTATTGGTTTACCTGAATACTCGGGATCCTATAAGGTAACCCCTAAACTAACTACAACGGAGACTATAGGTATTGTATATTCATAACCCTAAACCCAAGCCCATCGTCGCAAACTCCGCCGCTTCATGCCCTATCAGCCCTAAAACCCTGAAACCTCGTGGCCTTGCGCTTCCAATACTTCTCCGTAGCCCCAGGGCTGCAGGCCATTGACCGGAGGACCAATCGAAGGCTCTTCCGATCCTCGCAAACACAAGGACTTGGGTCGTGTAGAGGTGAGGCCTCAAGGTTTTGCTTGTTGCTGAGCCGTAAAATCCAGAGGGCCTATCGGTTCGGATCTCGTAAAGGACCTTGGCCTTGGAGTTCACAGACGGAGGATAGATTTCTTGTTTCTTGGGGGCTAAACTGCTGTGCGGCTGGCTTTTTATGTTTGAGCGTTTGCCGATTCTGAGAGGGCCAGGTTGGGTTGACATTTTAGGCAAGAGTCGCCCTCTTCGACAACGGCTCGTCGCAGAAGGCCCCAAACAATCTCAGCCGGCTGCGGCAAGCTTGTCCCGGAGTAGACCTTAGTGAAATGATCTGTTCTGTCATCATGTTCTCGACCACTGTGCTCAGCTTCTGTAGAGCAAGCTTGGGACCCCGTTTTCCTCCGAGCACATCCGCGCACCCACATGGAGCCTATGTGCCGATCTGTCTGACTGCTATGCACAGGCATTTTGGCGGTTCATGCACTGGTGCATGCCGCTAGCCCCGTGCATTTCTTCTGGCAAGGTTAAACATACTGCTTTGGAAGCGAGGCTGCCAAACATTAGCCAAAATCGATGCGCTGAACAAAATTACAGAATGGCAGCCCGCACCTCCGAGTTGCTCTTGGAACTATGAAGCAGCATGCCTTAACATGGCGAAAAGTAACAAGTTGGAATTTTTCATTTCTGCAGGGATGCACCCACCGCAGACGCCCTTGCACTTTAACTGACAAAGGCATCCGCAGAGGGATTTGCAACAAAAAACAAGCTGGATCACCAAAAGCAGCAGCAAAATTAGCTTCAAAACACTGCATGTAGACATGCTTGCATTGGTAGGGTCACGCAGAATCAGTCTTTAAGCATCATATTGAAGGAGCTGCCTTGGTGCTGTGCTCGCGTTGCGCTAGAGGTGTGGCCTGCTGGTTTTTGCCACAGCAAGGGCCACGGAGGATCGTGCCGCAAGATGTACAAGCTGCAGGTTTAGGGTTTAGGGGTACATTTTATGTTGTAGGACAAAACGTGCTGGATATGGCAGGTGTGCCCTAGAAGATTTCCACTGTAGCAGCACGTGCCTCGTCTTAAACTGCTGGGAGCCATTGAAAATGCTGAATGCGTCTCACGCCTTCTCACAAGCTAAGCCAAACAGATGTACTGCAGGTGCTTACGAAAGTGGTCGATGCCGTGCTCTGTGTCATCACCGAAGCATCTGGGGAAGAATCCTGGGTTCTTGTTAACGAACTGGTTTAAGTTACCATAATAGGGATTTATAGTAAATAATACGGTTTCCTAACTATGGTAACTTAAATTAAATCGCCTAACAAGAGCCCAGAATCCTCTTGGTCCATTTTGGATGGAAGCATCCAGGAGTCCAAGGAGATCGGGATGTCATTTAGAAGATTGACACTTGGGCGCCGCGAATTCGGGAAGTCTTTCGCATCCGGACAAGTACCTGGGCTCTTGTTAGGGGATTCAGTTTAAGTTACCATAGCTAGGAAGCCATATCATTTCCTATAGATCCCGAGTATGGTCCGGGATTTGATTATAAGCTACTAAAATTAGAAAACCATATTATTTGCTAAAGATCCCTAGTATGGTAACTTAAACTAGATTAAGAAGAGCCCGGATACCCAAGAGCTCCCGTGTGTCTAGCCCAGGTGGTGGACGGAAAGGCAAGGACGGTGAGGAGAGCATTGGGCCCTCCAGGCCCAAGGAGTCCATCACCTCCAGGCCCAAGTGGAAGTTTCCGAAAATAGGGGACCCTAGTATAGTACCCTAAATAGCGGGATCCTTGTTATACGGACCCCAAAATAAGGTACCCCTAATTTCGGAAACTCCCAAGTTGAGGGTTAAGGGTTTAGGGAGTCCATCACCTATACCCCCCTCTTAGACCCAAAAGCATTCTCTTGGATTTTATATGAACAAAAATTGAAAAACAGCATGTTTAAGATTCTCTTGGGTTTTATATGAACAAAAACGAACCAAATAATTCCTGAGGAGACTATAGTCACCTTGTAGGACGGCATTGGCATCCAAGAGGGCATCGGAAGATCAAGGCGCTGAGCCCCTGCGACCTTCTGGGGCTTAGCCTGGGTTGCAGTTTGGGTTTGGGGTTTAGGGGGTAAGGGAAGTATTTATGAATAGGTACCTCTACAGGAACCATAAGGTTTCCCAAAATGCCACCCAGTAGCATTCGTATGAACAAACCGGCAAGATTGCCCTTTCGAGCAGAAGCCGTTCTTGGTGAACTCGAAGCATGGCTTTGGGCTCGGGCGCAACTCGCCGTTGCCATGGGCGAAAGTGCAATTCTCCCCCATCTTGCACTCCCTCCTGCAATATGGGGGTCTGGAGGTCTATGACATATGATACTGTGATAATTGAGGAACCCTAGAATGGTACAGTAGCTCTGCAGGTCCCCTATAAGCCCGTTGACCCAAGATGAAACGGTTTCGGGTTTAGGCTACCGTTTTTGCTGTAGACTATGACAAACAGCAAACGGAATGAAAAGCGATTTCTACGGAACGCCCAGGTTCGTCCGCCAGAACTTGCACATGCGAGTGAACTGCACGGCTTTCTTCTGCTCGGCCTTGGTCATGATGATGATGTCAGATCCGAGGCGCGTCTTCTAAATAGTCTACGGAAGCTAGGTCAATCCTTGATGCCAGCGGCTGCAGAAGAAAGTCGTGATGTGCTGCGAATAACATGCAGCAAGCGCGTGAACAAACTGTTCGAAAGCTGACATCCCTAAACCCTCAACCATTCATTACCCATAGGCCCCATAGTAGTTCCCTTTTGAGGTTCATATTGAGAACTCTATAAGGTAATCCCAAAAAGGAACTACTACTCGGCCTATGGGTAACTCCTTCACGCATGCTGCACTCTTCAAGATATTATTGGCAAATACAGGTCCAAACAGCTGAGTAAACTCAGCAGAACTCACTTGGGTTTAGGGCTTGGGGTTTGGGGTTTGGCAGCATGCATTAACGTAAACATCCCTACTTCCACTGGTGCTGACAACATGTCGTTGCGGGAGTATCAACTTCAACTGACCCACGCACCTATGCACAGGTGATTAGGTTTTTGGGGTCACATATGATAAGGACCCCCCAAAAAAATGCATTGGTAATACTGACAAATTTATGCCCCGAGAGTATGTAAAACAGTCAGAACTTTAAATGGAAAGCGTGAGCTCGGCTCCACTTCGCTCGACTTTTGCTTCACACCATTGAGCACACCAGCCGCCTCCTCTTTAAATCGATGTCCAGGATTTTGACCTTGGAAGCGAAATTGTGGTGATTGGGGCTGGCATGCAGATTTCTCGTGTCAAGACAGTTCCGCACTCTCGCGCCTCACCAACACAGAAACCCTACATGCTTCTTCACACGTCTACTGGAATGTGCAGTCGTCTGAAGAATGGAAGTACACGGCTTCAGGTCATGCTTGGGATTTAGAGAACTCTGCAGAGACGACAAAGATGTGTGGCGGCACGGCAACAAGAAAATGTTCATCTAATGCGACCACACTGCTACATACATATACGTGCACATGTGCATATATATATATATGCATACATACACATACACACATATTTGTGTATGTAAGTGTGTATATATATATACACATGCATGCATACATACATATGCAAATGATGTCAGGTCAAAGTGACCTGGATTTCCTGGCCGATCTCTACGATCTCTGCCGGATCCTCCACTGGCAGGTCCGACATCCTTGAGACATTCACCTGACCGCTTGATACGGCAAGGGTTACTGTAAGATTATATAATAAGGGTTCTCTACTGGCGACGAAAAGCCTGCTAAATGTCCGACATCCATTCACCTAAGCCAAGACGAGGTTAGGCTACGGTTTAGGCGGCTTAGGTGTATAGGATTGGGGGGTTAGGTTTAGTGGGTCAGGTTAAAGCATGGAGCAACCCAGGGGTCAGTTTGCAGGTGCTGGAACACTCTATCCGCATACAGTAGAAGCGGAAAAGTTGGAAACCCAATAGCCTCAATCCTTAAGAGTAATGTATAGGGAATCCCAGCACTATTTGGCCTTAATCCGGTTTCCAACTTTATGGGGTTTACTGTAGTGCCAGCATGTACAGCGAGCCACGCACGAAACTACCATAGAGGCCTGATAGTTAGAAAAGGGTGTTTGGGGTGTACGTACTAGACTTACTAGACTTATACTAAGGGACCCCCCAAATATGTGTAGGCCGATGGTAAGCCGGCCCGAAGATTCGCTTCCCTCAAGGATTCGGGGATAGGTGTCGTGGCTAGGGCCTCAGGTTTAGGGCTTAGGGTTTAGGGCTAGTGCAACAGGTATCTAAACGTGTAGTTACGGGAATTACATCCCTACTTACAGAGTGCCCAGATCCCTTAAATGCAGTTCAGTACGAATGGCTGAACCTCACAGGAGCTCCCCCAAGACAAAAGAAAATCTTCTCCTCTTGGACGAGAACCCCTGCGATTTTGTCTTGTCGCAGTGACAAATCAAAGAGTTAGGAGTTTAGGGTTTAATTAATTAGTTGGGCTTAACAAGGGCTGCAACTTCCCTATATTCCATCCTGAAACAGTAGCCTTCCGGTCTGTGGGGTCTCCCCAGTGCAGGTGTGTGCAAGGTCGCTCTCGCGTGTTCTGCGTTGCCGCAATGCAAAAACCTGATTCAGAAACTGGTGGCCCCATCTCCGACACACAACCCTAAACCCTCGGCCCCTAAATTCTAAATCCCACAAAATTTAAACGAACCCTAAGCCCTGTGCTAGCAGGTTCAGGGCCTCGGGTTTGGGTTTTAGGGCTTCTTGGGCTTGGGATTTATATATATATATATATATCTATGTGCACAAATATACAAGGTCGAGGCCGTCGCACACAACACCCGAAGCTCGAAATCCCAAAGCCTTGAATCCCAAACTCAAAAGATCCAGAACCTGCGTTTCAAATTCTACAGCGAATCCCAGAAAGTTGGAACATGGGTTTAGGAGGATTCGTGCTAGGATCCCTTATACTTTACCTTAAGGGCATGAGGAGAATGATGTTCCAACTTTCTGGCTTCTACTATAANTACAGCGAATCCCAGAAAGTTGGAACATGGGTTTAGGAGGATTCGTGCTAGGATCCCTTATACTTTACCTTAAGGGCATGAGGAGAATGATGTTCCAACTTTCTGGCTTCTACTATAAGCCCTGTTGCCGCAATGCACAATCCCTTCAGACCCTGAATCGCAAAACCCTGAATCCCTAAACATCCCCTTTTGAACGAGGTCTCTCTGAAGTGCCTCCAAAACCCTAAACATCCCTAAACCCTGAACCTTCAGTACCCTGGCCCTAGGCCGACCCTAACCCCTACCTAGAGGCTCCATAGTAGTTCCTTTTTGTGGTTCATAGGAACTACTCTAGAGCTTATGGGTAAATACCCTAAACCTTAAACCCTAAACCCACAAAACCCCTAAACCCTACACCCCTAAGAACCCGTAACCCCTGAAAGCCAAACTCCACCAGCACCTGCCCCTCGGCTGTGACGTCTAAGATGCCGGGATGATGGACACACAGAAATGCCTCACGCAGCCTAACATAGATCTCCATAATAATCAGAATAGGGTTTTCATAGGGTTTCTTTAAAGGGTTCACTAAAGGCTACTATAAGGGTATAGGGGCCTGAATAATTAGAATAGGGTTCAATGGAAAGGGGTCTATAAGGGCTACTATAAGGGCTATAAGGGCTTAGTATAGGGGCCTTAATAATTAGAATAGGGCTCCTTTAAAGGGGTCTATAAGGGCTACTGTAAAGAAAATACAAGGGCACTATAATGTAGGGGCCTTAATAGTCAATTAGAATAGGGTTTTGGGGCCCATTATACTATGATTATGATAAGGAACGCCCAAAGTAGTATAGGTAATTATTAAGGACCCTATCGTAGCGCACGCAAGTTCCGAGGCGAGACGCAGATCTTCAGGACCTGAGGTAACAGATCACAACAGGGACGACCAACAACTAAATGGCCAATTACTTGTATGTAATGAATTACATAGCTTAGTTATGTTGTATTGACTGATTAACGTATTCACGAACTCATTACAGTAATCAGTTCATGAGGTTAAATAATAAACAAATAGAAACTATATATCAACTAGTTAGTAAATGAAGGGTTGATCAGTTATTTGGTCAACCAGTGAATGAATGGAATGAATGAAAATAACGAGGGAAAGAAACGAGCGAAATGAATGACATAAAAAAAGGCAGGCAGGAATTAATGAATGCTCTAAACCTTTTGGTTCACTACTTGCAAGAAGGATTAGATAAAGCTAGCTGGGTAAGTAACTCAGTAGGTAGGTAGGAAGGCACAACAAAAGCATGCAAGTACATACGTATGTGTGTCTGAATGTACAGATTCCAGATGCATGGATGGGTAGATGGGTGGCCCGATGGCCGGATGGGTGGATGGATGTGTAGGTGTATGTGCATGTGCATATGCGTGTATGCACATAAGGATGTATTGTGGATATGACTGTATATGTACGTTGCTTTGAGGGCTCAGACATTAGAAGTCTGGTGTTTAAGGCAAGCGGTAACTATCCTGTTTGGGCTCGTCCTTACAGACGTTTCTGTTCTGCGAACAAGCTTCATCGAGAGCTTAACTATTGAACTAGTCTGTCACTCTCTGTATTGAGGGGTGGAAGATGTCAAAACTTTAACGCATGTCGGGACAAAGAACTCAGGCACCATGTGACCAAGTAGACATATGTGTACTTCTTGCAGTGATGGCGTGCGGGGGTCCGTGGGGAAAGCGAAAGAGATCTGAGACCCATATTCCAAAGGAGCCAAATACATACAGTAACCTAAACCTCAAACCCCTGAAGCTGTCCTCGGAGCGTGTCGTCCGCTCGACGTCGGCTTCAAGCCATTCGTCGCGGGGAACATTGTGGAACAGGCCGAGGTTGGCCTGATCGGCCTCTGCTTCTTATGTTTCGGGCGATTCGGGTTTAGGGGTTTAGGTGGAAGGGGTAATATGATACAAGGGTCTTATAAACTAGGACAAACATTCTTATGGACCCTTACGGTTTCAGAGACTTAGGTTTAGGGTATGAAGATAATCTTGATATGCACCTGAAAAGGCACCCTTGCAGGAACCCTTTTTCGATTATCGGGGTAATCTGCTTGGTAAGCCTGACAAAAACACTTTGGCAATGTGCAGGGGTTACAGTACTCCAACAAGTTTCAAAGGATACCTACTCTACGGCTACAAAAACAGGAACCCTTACGATCTCTTGCCGGATCCCTCGGAAGAGCCGCCTGCTTCGACGGTGTCGCCCGCTGTCGGGGCTTCGTCGGAGCTTCCCTAGCGGAAAGGTTGAGCCGTCGGTTGCGAAGCTCCACCTGCGATTGCAGGTGAGGAGTTTGGAGGTTTAGGGATTAATGTTTAGGGTGTCGGAATTAGTGTGTGAGGTTTAGGGATTACTGTTCGGGCTTTAAAGATTAGTGTTTGGGGTTTGAATTGAGATTTGTCCCTGAGGGTTTAGGAATGATTATAGTGTTTAGGCTTAGGGATGAAAAGCACTACTTAATTGGTTGTTCAACAGCGTCTTTCGGGCTTGCAGGCCCTGGGGTTCTTTAAGGGTTCCTATGAAGGTTCCTCCATAGGAGGTTACTTGCAGGGCTACTCAGAAGCATTTCAAACCCTAGTCCTAGTAAAATTTTCCGTGAAGAGCGGGAGAGAGTAGGGCTCAGGGGTTTTGGAGTTTGGGGGGTTGGAGCGTTGAAGGCTTGAGCGTGCAAAGCCGAAAGCTAAACCCTACATCCTAAATCCTGAAACCCTGAGCCCCTAAATCCTAAACCCCTACATCCTAAACCCCTAAACCCCTGAACCCTAAACCCTAAATCCTAAACCCTAAACCCCTACAGCCTGAACCCTGTACTAAACCCTGAACTGAGGGCTTCTCGCCGGCGAGCCTGAAGCACTCTGACCTGGATTTCCTGGCCGTCTGCCAGCAGCGCCACTCTTCCTACGGTTGGAGGCCCCCTAACAGGGCTTCATAGGGGAGTTTTGTATGGAATGTTTATGGTTTCTGGGGCTCATATTGGGCCTTACTTCTGCTATGAGGCTGCCAGGAGCATGTAGGTTTTGCTTCCGTGACATCTGTGATGACGTGAAGGCTCATCAAAGTTTCCTCGATGTGTGTACTATGCAAGGGATGTAGACCTGCCTATACGGGTCCCGGGTGTGCTGCAATTGCCGTATAATGGGTATAAGGATTTGCGCCCCTACCATTACAACCCTAATTAACAAACCTGAAAGTAATGATAACCCTGGATATTGAAGACTAGAGCCCTGACAAAGTAAGGGTGTTTAGGATCAAGGGTCGACGATGCTGCCTTTTTGTACACCGACACAACCCCCGTCATCTAATAGAACACCCAACATATCCACTCATGCGTATCCAGGAGGATCTCTAGATGCACTTGCTAAAGGCCTTCTACAAACCCACACAACCCAGCTAACTATCCTCTGAAACCCTATATAAGCCTCTTGTGGATTCCTCTGTATAGCTCAGGATAAACCTTATAACACCCTACGCTATTTTGAAAGGGCCTTATACAACAAAAACTGATTAACCACCCTCGAAAGGTTCAACACGTTTCTGGAAGGATGCATCTATCCACAATATCCCTTACAGAACAAACATTAAACCCCACACCCTTACATAACCCTCAAACCTTAAAACCAGTAAGCCCTACACCCCAAAACCATAAACCCCCAGACCCTAGGCCCTGAACCCGGAACCCCTGAACCCTAAACTCCAGACGCTCAAGCCCTGAACCCCCTTTTTTGAGAACGTCCTGCCAGGTCCCTCTCACGCAGCACGCCGGTGAAGTACCTCACATAATAAGGATGGTCTTTGGGGGCCTAATTCCATAATAGTAGCGTACATGGACCTTCTGGGAGTAAGGATGAGCAAACCTTCAGCTCAGCTTTGAGTTTATTTCACCTCCTAGTGGGCAAGGACGAGGCCCGCATTGCAAGGAAGCTACGGCTTTGGGGCCTATGGCTTTTGCGTTTACCTAAACCCCAAAAAGCCTACCTCCGAAAAGCATAGAAGCAAATCATGACAAGGAGCCCTACTGAAGGTGGGCCTTTAGAGGTTTCAGGAAGTTTGGGGTGTAGGGTTAGGGCTTTCCAACTAGGCCTGACATGGCTCTCCATGCTGTATAATGGTTGAGCACGGCTTCTTCAGGTTTTGAAGGGGTTTGTATCTAGTCTCTGAAAAGTCGTATTTGTGTTTACAAGTCGGTGGCTAGCAACCTGCAGCGGCAATGAAAAGATACCTTAAACTACCAAACCCTACTTTTTTGTAGGTTCTTATTATAAACCCTAATATGGAATTTATTATTTATAGGGACCCTACAAAAAAGTAGGTTTCGGTAGGTTAAGGTAAGGGTAATCGGACAAGGACCCTCATAGATGCTCCCTATCGCTCTAAAACAGGAGTCCGGAACGCTGCACGGTTCCCTATTTTCTGAAACCTGCACGTGCTTAACAAAACTATGGCGTCCCGATTGTGCGACGCGCTAGATCTCCCAAATACAGAGACACCCCCCCTGATTCTGCAAAACCCGTAATATGGTGCAAACAGACATTTAAGTCCATAAACACAGGGTCAATCTCAGTCGACCGTATCACAAAGACCACTCTTGCATTAGCACTATGTGCATTCGATTAAGCTCCCACTGCACCAATACCTCCAAAGGGCCCTGAGCCTACTCCTCCTCCCCCCTTGGTGCAGCTGGGCTCTGAGAGCCACTCCACTGAACAATAAACCCTGCAACTTTGCGCGTTGACCCCTGTACAAGCATAGGTTGGCTGGGAAGTGTAGACTATGGAGACTACAGGCACCCCCTCACCAAAAGCATGCGTAAGCCTCTATATAAGATCCTCCCAACCCTAAACCCTAAACACCCATGTTCTGACCGGGCCACTTGTCCTTCCGGCCTGGAACAGGGACATCCACCAAGGCCTCTTGGGAACACCCGAGGGTTTAGGCTTGGGGCAAAGTAGAAAGCTACCGATGCAGTTAGTTGTGTTGCTGCGCAAACAAGCCTGAGTGATTGGGGCCTGTTCCTGGGGCCTGTAAAGTGTACCTGCACCCTGAACAGTAGCACTTGCCTGTTCCCTTCGCTCTGTCTTTCGAGCAGGTCATTGTCGGTGACATGTTCTCATGAACAGAAGGACATTGCTCCCTGGCCTTCTCTGGCCAAGAACACGTGAGAAGATGTTATAGTCATGGAGTTGAGTAGGGTATCGGGTCATTGCTTTGGTGGATCCCGGGTCCGGTAGGGTGTCCTCAAGGTTTTGGCAAACGAAAGGTCAAATCGGGTTTGGCGTTTCCAGGCTGCTGCTTCTTTTCACTTGACGCCTTGAAGCTCCGTTTAACGGAGGTATGGGGTTACGGCAGGGTACACGGTCTAGGATTTGGGAATACTCGGCGGATTCGCGATGCAATGCCTCTGCCATCCTACAAAACTCTTCACTCTCGTCTGCCTGGCTCGGGATTCGAATTTGACAAAATTTCGAGTGCGACCCCCCAACTAAACCCCAAACCTTGAAAGATAAGCCCTAAACCCCAATACTAGCAGAGTAGCAGAGCCTCGGGGGACTACGGTTCAGACCCCAAATCAGGGTCTGGCCATCATGTGTATAAATAATTATATATACATATATATAGACATATATATATAGACATATATATATATGTGTATATATATATATATGTGTGTGTGTGTATGTGTGCAAAAAGATAAGTAAATAAATGCACATGAACTATATGTTGATAAAATGCCATATGACATCATAGAACACAACAGAACAGAATATACTAGACACGACTAAAATCTGATAGAATAGAATATGATACTATATAATATACTATAATACTATACAAAATTTTTGGCTCAACCAATTTCATGTTTGGGATCTCATGAGGTAGCCGCCAAAAGGAACTACAATGGAGGCTTCTTTCGCACCTGGTCTCCAGATGCTAAACCCCAAACCCTAAAACCCTAAGTTTAAACCCTAAAGCCATCCCCAGTCCCATCCCCGGAAGCCCGGTCAACTAAAAAAGGCGAACCTCGCTGGCTTTGCGTGTGTTGACCCGCCCCCTGAGCCTGGCGAAACTATGTTCCCAAAGACTCCAATATCACTTGTTTAAGGAATATACCTTACATTATAGTAGGATCCCTAATATGATTTGAGGTATATTGGAGTCTCTGGGTTGGCTTGGGTGCGTTTCTTGGGGTTTAGGGCGGGCTTCGGGCGTCGGGGCACAAGGAGTTGGAGTTTACACGATTTGGGAGTTTCCGAAAATAGGGGACCCTAATATAGTAACTACCCCTAAATAGTAGGATCCTTACGATAAGGACCCCAAAATAAGGCACCCCCTATTTTCGGAAACTCTAAACCCTAAACCCCTTTATAGAACCCTTATAGACCCCTTTAAAGGAACCCTTTAAAGGAACCTTAAAGGTATTTTCGGAAACTCTAAACCCTAAACCCCCTTATAGGAGCCTTATAGACCCCTTTGAAGGAACCCTTATGGAAGCCTTAAAGGTACCCCCTATTTTCGGAAACTCCCATTTAAGACCTCAAGCCTGAGCTCGAGGGTCTGGCTACAGGTTTAGGGTTTAGGGTTAGGGTTTAGGTTTTTTTTTTTTTAAGGTGCAGCGGCCTTTTCTGTGATAGGGTTTAGGGTTAGGGTTTATAGGGTTTAGGGTTAGGGTTTATAGGGTTTTAGGGTTCGCCAGCGCAGTGCTGGCGCCCTGATCAAATCCGCTTTCTAGCAATTTGAAGCAATTTCTGTTCTCTAGGGGGTAGCCCTAGCTTTAAAAGCGTCCGCCATAGTCAAATCCGCTTTCTAGCAATTTGAAGCAATTTCTGTTCTCTAGGGGGTAGCCCTAGCTTTAAAAGCTTCCGCCCTAGCTTTAAAAGCTTCCGTTTTGAACAGAGGGTAGCCCTAGCTTTAAAAGCATCCGCCCTAGCTTTAGAAGCTTCCGTTTTGAAGTTCCTATGGGGGTAGCCCCAGCTTTAAAAGCGTAGCCCTAGCTTTAAATTTAAAGCGTCCGTTTTGAAACACTTTGAAGCAATTTCTGTTCCCTAGAGTGTAGCCCTAGCTTAAAAGCGCAGCCCTAGCTTTAAAACGATCCCTGCCTGCCCTGCCCTGCCCTGTCCTGCTCCTGCCCCTCAGTGCGCTCAATTTACTTAAACCTCCGTTCGGGTGAATCGCTTCAATTTACTTTAAATATGTTGGTTGGATTGCTTATTGAAATTTATTTAAACTGCTCTATTGTATGTAAAAAAATGGCCAGTTTACCTAAACTGAATTGTAATTCTCGGTTGCTTTCCTTCTGCTCGTCAAACAACAACCTGCGCTGGCGCACTTTCGGCGCAAGCCGTCTAAATTTAGGGTTGGGGGGGTTTTCTGACAAGTTGATTGCATATATATATATACACACTCTATTTACATATATATATATATACACTGTGCCATCTATATCTATGTCCATATCTGTATTGAGAAAAATTTTGTTCCCCAGTATGTTTACCACCCTCAATCCCAAGCCTTAGCCGTCCCTACACAGGGAATTCCATAGTCCATGGCTTTCGCAGAGGGCTTGGAGTTTAGGGCGTTGTGCGTTGCTTTGAAAGGCATCTCTAACGTTGTAAGATTTTAGGGTTTAGGGCTTTCGGGTTTAGCACCTGAAATTGCGGAGCCTCATTTGGTGAACCCTTGTCAAGCTTGTCCTGCAAAAGCAACCTCACGTATCATCGAAACGATGAAGCCCCACGTGCGCTACCGCACTTTAGGGTGTAAGGGCGTGGGTTTACTTACAGCCTTGGGTTTATAGGTTTATAATGTCATCCCCATTGCCCATAAGTTGCCAGCCATGTAAAGCCAAAACACTCAGCTCGAAAAAACCAACAAATCCGAAACCGCGTCAGCACGAACCACTCAAGTTCAAGGCATCCCAGGATCATGATCAGAACATGCAAACCCTAACACCTCAGCCCCTCGAAACTTACAATATCCGATGTGGGCATGCCATAGCCTTGTGAAATTCCGACGTAATGCCTGAAACTTAAAGCAACAGTGGACTTGAAACACCCGGTAGTGGCAAGGTCATTCACCTGCAGAACTCTGCTAGCTCTACTTGTCCCTGTACTCCGGCTGCTTCATTCATATTCCTTGCCATAGGGATTAGGGTTTCGGCGCTCAACCTCGGACAAGGGTTTGTTTAGGGCTTAGGGTTTGATGGACACTTTCTCCCGAAGCATTTCACGAGGCACACTCGACCGGCTTCTGACATCGTGACATGATAGTGTACAATGCTCCCGCTGGTGTCAATGCTGACGATAATGGTGGTGACATGGCGACCATGACATGGTTGGTAATTGAATGGCAGCATTGCAAGAGAATTCGGAAATTAAAATACACAAAGGGTGAGGATGCTGGTGCTGATGCTGGTACGATGCTGGTGGTCATGACAATGCCATTGGTGGTGATGGCATACGGACATACTGCTGGTCGAAGAAGCGATACTGCTGAGAAGGGCGGGTGTCATCCTGATGTCGACTTTAACATCATAAGCGTGGCCGTTGTGCTTATTCTCAACTATTCCTCCTCTAAATTTGTGGATGTAGCATGCCGTTTGATATGCAAAACCTGAGCCCCTGATACCTTCTGAGGTTAAAAGCCCAAAAACGTCGCTCGCATCCTGCATGGCTTTCACTGTCAGACTCGAAACGCCGGAGTATGTGCTACACGAGCAAGACGTGATTGTTTTAATTCAATTAATAAACCTCCAGCGCCTAAACCTTATAAGTCACACCCGCTTAAACCCTGAAGCCCGGAACCCCCAAAAAAAACAAGCCCTAAACCGGGTTCAAGATCCCTAAACCCTAAAACCCTAAGTCCTAAACTGGGTTCAAGATCCCTAAACCCTAAGACCCTAAGTCCTAAACTGGGTTCAAGATCCCTAAACCCTAAAACCCTAAGTCCTAAACTGGGTCCAAGATCCCTAAACCCAGAACCCTAAGTCCTAAACTGGGTCCAAGATCCCTAAACCCAGAACCCTAAGTCCTAAACTGGGTTCAAGATCCCTAAACCCAGAACCCTAAGTCCTAAACTGGGTTCAAGATCCCTAAACCCTAAAACCCAAAGTCCTGAACTGGGCTCAATACCCCTCAGCCCTTAAAACCCCAAGCCCTAAACCGGGTTCAAGATCCCTAAACCCTAAAACCCGAAGCCCTAAACCGGGTTCAAGATCGCCCAGCTGGCCACACATCGTCCGGGAGCTGGCGAAAGGCAAGGAGGTCCTCTCGAACCACGGAAGGCGCTCCTGGGTCACTGGCTCAACAGGCCACAACTCTAGGTTTAGGGTTTAGTGCTAAGGGTTTAGGGTTTAGGGCTAAGGGTTTAGGGTTTTGATTTTGGGTTTGAGGTTAGGGTTTTAATTTGTGGTTTAGGGTTCAGGGTCACTGGCTCAACAGGCCACAAGCCTAATATAGCGGCCTTAATAACTAGAATAGGGCTCCTTTAATTAAAGGGTTCTGTAAGGGGTCTATAGGGATCTATAGTAGGGTTCTATATGGGCGCTATACCCTACCTGTAGCCTAAAAGACCTACATCTTTGAGGAACTATATCTTGAAACCATAATAAGGAACGCTGAAAAGGTAGGTCTTTTCGGCTACAGGTAATACAAAGGGCCTAAATAATTAGAATAAGGTCTCGGGGCATATTACACTTAACCGGTATTGTGAGGAGCCGGAGTCTAAGGGGATACGGGGTGTCCCTGAACTTATAAACCGCATCAGCATACGGCGCACAGTTTTCGGAGTCCCCGAATGTCATGTTGTACTATAGCTATAAGAATATAGCGTAAGGGCTCCGTCAGGGATTTAGGGTTTCTGGAAGCTTGATAGCAGCCCAAAATGCCCAAATACCACCATGCGCACAAAAAGGCCTCAATGACCCTTGGCCGTAAGCCTCCGCAACATGCCGCCAGGCTTCTGAGGTACTTTGGCAACATGGTCAGGGTGAGACGTCCGTTGCTCTTGACCTACTCGCAGGTGAACGGCTCAGATTTGTCGTTTCAACCTCCACTAAGTTCAGTGGAGACTATGGGGTTCAGTGGATTATGGTAATTGCCCCTCCTGGCTCTGAACTGAAGGTGTCCCCGACTCAGCTTAAACCATGGCGGAGACGGGGTCATGAAGACTTCAGTTCTTCACATCCGCTGTCACGTAAGCCCACACCGTACACAGAAGCAACACCCTTCGCTGACAAGCCAAGAACCATTTTTCCAATCGGCAACACCCTTCGCTGACAAGCCAAGAACCCTTTTTCCAATCGCCTGAACGTTTCGTCTGAGCCTAAACCCCAAACCCTCAAACCCTAAACCTAAACCCCTAAAACCGATAACCTGGATGCCAAGTGGGCGAAGATGCTCACCCGAACCTGGCACCCTGGGGCCCAGAACCCGGATCTGCCATGACTTGAAGTAGTTAGTACAAGTCTCCCATTATAGTCCGTACGTATGTATAATACACATCTATGTAGCTATCTATATATATATATATAGATAGATAGATAGAGAGAGAGAGGGAGGGGGGGAGACAGAGGGAGTCAGAGAGAGATGGGTAGACGGATGCATAGCTTCGGATAGATAGATGGATAAATAGTTAGATAGATAGAGATAAATAGATGTAGATAAACAAATGTATTATTTTAAATGTATGTATGCATATGTATGTATATATATATATGTATAGTATATAGATATATGGGTGGTTGTCAAAATTAGGGTCCCTTTTTGGGTACCCTCAATATTAGGTGCCGTATTATATTAACGACCCAAAAAGGGACCATAATTTTGACAACCACCCATATATACATGTACAAGGTTTACTAGGTCATAGGTCCCCTAAGGAAGCACCTCCTCCACCCACACGGTGACTTTCTGACCAGGCATGATCTCCTGATGCATGTTCGAGCTGTCGTCTCCATGGTAGCTTCTTTCTTTGGGGTTCAAAGGAAGCCTTAAAGGAACCCTAAACCCTAAACACCTGAACCCTAAATCCCTAAACCCTAAACACCTAAACCCTAAATCCCTAAGGGCGCTAGGGTCTCAGGAGTTTCGGGTTTTGGGCTCAGGACTTGCCGGGTTTTAATGGTATCGGGCTCAGGATGTTCAGGGCTGTAGGGGTTTAGGCGGTTTTGGGTGTAGGGTTTAGGGTTTAGAGTAAGAAACCAAGGTTGTAGGGTTCAGGGCTTTAGTGTATCAGGCTCATGATTGCTGGGCTTGGGCTTCTTGCGGCATTGGGGCTTTTATGCTGCAGCTGAAGCCGCGAAACATGCGGCGTTTGAGAAATCTGTGGGTCCCGATACAGTCATCAGGCCTCTAGCACTCTAGCACTTAGTAGGGTTGAATATCAGGGCGTACACCACAGAAAAGGTTAGAGAAGGGTTCCTCAGACCAACCTCAGGTCAGTCCAGTCGACAAGGCATCACGGTTGTGCCCTCGAAGTATGTCTACTGTTGAGCACAAGATTGAGCCCTAGACGCCTCTGCAAAACTAATCAAAGACCATGAACCCAAAGCCTCGTAGACGTCGGCGACGTACTTCTCCGAAATCAGCTGAATCGGCACCTCTGGCATGCCGGGTTGCGACTTTGGGTTCCGAGTTCCGAAGCCTTCCTCAAAACCTAAATGGACAACTTGGGAGATCCCTCTTCCGGGGGTGTTGGAGGGTTTGGGGTTGCGTATGGTTGCGTAGAAGATTCCAGAACTGGCGATTCTTCATAGTCGAGGCGAAGGTTTCTCTAGAAGCTCCAGGTTTACAAATACTACAATCCTATTACCCCTTGCCACCCTTAGATAAGGATACACATCTCCGGTTTCACATCGACGGATCTTTGAGGGAAGTCGGCTAGTGAAGTTCACCGATATACGTTCGTCCCCCAGCTTTGGCCGATCACAGGCCTGATATTTGGATGTTCCGCTTTTGCGGGAAGTTCCATGAAACTAAGAAGTGTCCAGTTGAAAGCTCGCCTGTTGCGTTCCAGGGCACCAAGCCATCGCGCTGGGCGCCGACATCTACGAAGGCGCCGAACCTCTCGATGGCCCGGACGATGCCCGTCCTGGGCTGATTGCAAGATGCTACTACGACGACGACGACGGCTACTACTACTACTACTGCTACTACTACTAGTACTAGTAGTAGTACTAGTACTAGTACTAGTACTAGTACTAGTACTAGTACTAGTACTAGTACTAGTACTATACTAGTACTAGTACTAGTACTAGTACTAGTACTACTACTACTACTACTACTCCTCAATTCTTGCTTCGTCTTCTGCTGCTACTCTGAAACCACCAATTGAGATGCCCCTGTCAAAGTCGAGGCTCAGTCGCTGTCCTGTTTGTAGCGATGAGACAGGTACCTCGTCAAAAGACGGGCAGCTTGGGGGCTTACGCCATGGGCACTTCATGCGACGTGCAAAAGACTGTGAATACCACTAGCCTTGCAGCCTATAAGCCCCGAATCCGAAACCCTAAGCCTGTAGACCCTACACCTGAAACTTACACCCTGAACACCCGGAACCCGAAACCCTAAGCCCACCTAAGCCCTGTAGACCCTGCACCCCCAACCTGACGCCCTGAGCATGGAAACCCGAAGTCGGTGGTTTTGGGGCCCAGTATACTATACTTATAAATAAGGAACTCCCAAAATCGTAGAGGTAATTATTTAAGCCCCTATACTATAGTATCCTGACAGTAACCCTAATAGGACCCTGTTTAAGGGCCCCTTTAAAGGAACCCTATTCTAATCACTTAAGACGACCATGGACCCCCTTAAGTCGGTGAGCCACGAGACCCTCTGGCTCTGCACTACACGCACCAGGTTCTTGGCGAGCAATCCTGCGATCTGACGGTCGACCTGCATCCAGAAAAGACAACGTAACATTTACGTGCATATATATATATATAGATAGGTATTACATGTCCAAAAAATGTGTGTGTGCGTGTTTTGTCAAGGTACACATACTTGTAATACCATGCGTGTCGATGTACATATATGTCTACACGCATCTTCCACCGTCGGTCTCTCTGTCTCTCTCTCTCTCTCTCCCTCCCTCTCTCTCTCTGGCGCTCTCTCTTGGCTGGTGCTTGCAGACCTGGCACGGCGAGATGCATACACCGGTCGAAACTCAGAGCAGTGGCTTAGGGCTAAGGGGTTCGGGGTGTTTGTTAAAATATAGGGGCCTTAACAATTAGAATAGGGTTTTGTGGCCCATTGTACTATAATTATAAGAAGGAAGAACGGAATAGTATTGGCAATTATTGAGGCCCCTATATTATGCCAACCCTATCAGCACAAAAACACACAAATGTCGTTCGGCAGCAGCCTCCGCAGAATCCTCCCAGGGTTCTTCCACTTCGTAAGCTTGTCGCCTCGACCTGATTGCTCCTTGGCCGGCCGCTCGCATGTATATGATTATCTTTACTATTAGTTACTACTACTACTACTACTACTACTTACTACTACTACTACTGCTACTACTACTACCCTACTACTACTACTACTACTACTACTACTACTACTACTACTACCCTACTACTACTACTGCTACTGCTACTTTCAGGGATCACAACCTCCCCTTGTTTAGCTGTGCCCCCTCCCCTTCGGAATCTTTCGCTGAGCCTAAACCTGGCTTGTTGCATCCGAAGACAATGACCATGGGAGTTTCTCACCACCAGCTTTCTCAGGCCCTGTTACAGAAAGGTCCCACCGAAGTCGTGAATCCATCGTAGGTCGGAGCCGCACTTGAACCTAAACCCTGCCTGTCGTATTTAAAACCCTGATCCCTAGCCCCCGAAACCCTGAACACCTGGGTCTACAATGCAGCTTGAAAGGTTCAAGCATCCAGAGACTTTCGCTGCAATGAACCCGAGCGCAAAGGAACACCTCAGGCTTTCTAAACGCTAAACAGCAGGGTCCCAGACCATCGCTGATAACCCGAAACCTACAATGACAAAACCTATAGGACCCTACAAGCTTTGCAACCGAAACCATGACCCTAAATCCAAGACTCTACAGAACTTTCTTGACTAAACTTCTTGACGCTAAACTCTAAATCCCACAACCTACAAGCCTTTTTTCACGGCTCCCTAGCTTATGCCATCATGGAGCCTGCATTGGTTCAGACTTGAATTATGGCTGCTGTACAGCGCTTTTCGCAAGTTTTGTTGTAAGGTTTAGGGTGTAGGGGTCAGGGTGTCGAGACAAAGGGTTCCAGGGTTTCGGAAGAGCTGTTGCCTAGTGGGCTTGGGGCTTGTGATATTTTCTGTGACGTCAAGGCTCTTTGCAACTTTAAGATACCTCATGGTCCAGCACGGTGATTGGTTTGGTTCAAGGTACTGGGGTGTTCTGCGAATACCTTCTGTGCAGGCGAAAACATTTCCGCACCCAAGCCACCTGCAAGCCGAATCCTCTGAAGTCATTTCTGCCAGTGTAAACCACCGAAGGTACCCTATAATCCTATAACCAAAGAAGATATCCTATACTCTATCCTATACTGCTATAATTAATACTACATTCCGCAAGTATGAACTCCCCGAGGAGCTGCAAAATAAAACCTCAGCCTCAGACCCTGAACACATGCACCCCATCTTTACCCCGAGCCCCTCCACCCACACAAAAATGCAATAGAAAACGCGAGTCCTAAACCCTTAAGCCTATATACTCTCGAGATGCGAAACCCTAATATCCCAAACTCTCAGCTCGTCTCTGCAAAAAACCCTAACCCCCTAATCTCCAAAACCTGAAGCCCAACAAACTTGCACTTGCTAAGCCTCGAAGCCCAATACACTGATGATCTAAAACCCTGAACCCCAAGACCCTAACACCCAAAGCCGAAACCCCAAAGCCCAAAAACACCAACACCCCAAACCCTAAAGCCCAAAAGCCCTAACGCCCGAAACCCTAAAGCGCAAAAACCCTAACACCCCAAACACTAAAGCCCAAAAACCTTATTAACACCCTAAACCCTAAAGCCCAAAACCCTAACACCCCAAAGCCCTAAAGCCCAAACCCTAAACCCTGAAGCCCTAAACCTTAAACTCTCACACCCCAAAGCTTAAACCCTAAATTCTAAACTCTCACACTACAAACCTCCATCCTCACCTCGCGCTTCTGCTGTCTGATGCCGGCGGCTGGCGCCGCAGGGCAGCAGGCCACAAAAAAGGATGCCTTGGGCCTCGAAGAGATCGGAGGGTCTATAGTCTAGATCTTTACATACATCTTTAGATAGATAGACTCTATATATATGATATAATATAATATAATATAATATTATATTATATTATATATATATATATCTGCACACACATACATACACCCCTGACAGCATGGAAATGCGGAAATACACATACATATGCTTGAGCGTTCCTTTTAAGGGTTGGGTGTTGCAGCCCCAAACCCTCTAAGCCCGGAAACCCTAAACACGGTAGTTAGGGTTTACAGGGTCTCGGGGCTCCTTCAAGGCGACAGCTGCGAGGCTCAGGGCCTTAGGGGTTTAGGGGTTTCGGGCCTTTTAGGGTTTAGGGGTTAGGGGTTTCGGCGCTCACACTCGGACAATCCAGGCGAGGCACATGGTTCGGAGTCTGTTGAGTGAAACGTGTCTAAGGGAGCCTTTATTCTAAGCATTACAGTAAAACCCCATAAAGTTGGAAACCGGATTAAGGCCAAATAGTGCTGGGATTCCCTATATATTGCTCTTGGGGATTGAGACTATGGGGTTTCCAACTTTTTGGCTTCTACTGTAATCCAATATGGCTACAACAATAAAGTAACTGTGCTCCTGGCAGTGTGCGGTTAGGGGCTTAGGGTTTAGGGTTTTGGATGGTTTTGGGGCTTCGGGCTTTTTTTGGGGTTTGGGCTTTGGGGTTTCGGGTCTTCTATCTAGGCTGTCTTCTCTGTCTGGCTCTGGGGCCGGGGATTAGGGTTTAGGGGCTTCTGGTGGTTATGAGGGCGCGTGGAAGCGGTTGCTCAGCTATGTGAGGTGTAGGGTTTGAGTCTTCTGGTGGTTGCCGTGGTCGGGTCAAAAGCTCGGCAACTTGGAGGGAGGCGGAGGCTGCCAAATTCAGGAAAATGGAAGTGGTCGTAACTAACCTCCACTAACCCTTACCCCTAAACCCTAAACCCTAAACCCTTGCCCCTAAACCCGAACCCCTAAACACCAACCCCTAAACCCCAAACCCCAGAAGCCCTAGAGCCCTGAAGCCTTAAAGCCCATAGACCCCAAAACCTCACTGAAGAGATAGCGCCTCTGGTCTTCCCCAATAAATGGGTGGTTTTTTTGGGGGGGCTTTTTTTTCTTCTTGCTTTTCCTTGGTTTTTCCTAGGAAAACACCAGTCTCCTTACGTTCTGGACGGATTTGGTGTGATTTTCCTTGGTTTTCCTACGAAAAAACATAGTCTTGTCCTTGATTTCCCTCGGGAAAACACTGTTTTTCTTACATTTTGGACGGATTTGGTGTGATTCCTCTTGGTTTTCCGCGGGAAGACCTACATTAACTTGCGTAAAACGTACGTTATCTTAGGT
>BGNK01000490.1:0-45636 GCA_003297005.1 Symbiodinium sp. clade A Y106 | reverse complement strand
CACCTTGCGTTTTTCCAGGGAATAAACCGTTTGCCGTACATTTTGGACTTTGCTTCTTTTGCTTGGTTTGACCCAAGAGAAACACTATTCAGCTTGCATCTTGGACGGATTTGGTGTGAATTTTCTTAGTTCCTGTCAGGAAAACTGACACTACCTTGCTGTTGTTGTTGTCGTTGTGGTTGTGGCTGTGGTTAGTGTTGCTGTTGTTGTTGTGGCGGTTGTTGTTGTTGTCGNAACTGACACTACCTTGCTGTTGTTGTTGTCGTTGTGGTTGTGGCTGTGGTTAGTGTTGCTGTTGTTGTTGTGGCGGTTGTTGTTGTTGTCGTTGCCGTTGTGATTGTGGTTGTGGTTGTGGTTGTTGTTGTGGCTGTGGTTGTGGTTGTGGCTGTGGTTGAGGTTGAGGTTGAGGTTGAGGTTGAGGTCGAGGTTGTGGTTGCGGTTCTGGTTGTGGTTGTGGTTGTGGCTGNCCCTCCAAAAAAAAAGACCCCCCCCCCAAAAAAAAAAGGCCCCCCAAAATAGGCCCTCCATAAAAGATAGAGGCCTTCATAATTAGAACAGGGTTTTTGTGGGGGGTATGTTCTACTATAGTTACATTATGGCTATTTAGGGCCCTATGGTAACCAACCCAACCCTAAACCCTTAAAACAGTGAAAGAAGCCTCGATAGCCTGCCGGCACCAGCGGACCAGCCAGGGCCATGGCATCTTTGGGAATTTGCTCAAGAAGCGAGAAGATGAGGCTTTGGGTTAGGGTTTAGAGTTCAGGGTTTGGGGTTTCGGGCTTGGGGGTTGTATAGTTACATGAAATTCAGGCCTGCGGCTCAGGATCTGTCAGTCGTTGAAGCTAGGGAACCTGGGATCGCCATGTGCTTTTTTGCGATGGGCTTAGGTCGGTAGCTCGGTTGCGCCCGGAGGGGGGGGGGGGGGGGCGGGGTCCAAGGACTCTAGACAGACGATCAAGCCCTCCAGATGAAGCTTGGAGTGTATGCATAGGTAGATGTAGGAAAGCAAGCAGGTTAGTTTTGAAGTAGGAAACCTCCATAGGCAAACATGTGGCTCTGCAAGAAACCTTTGTATTGCCTGTTCGGCTCCTTCTTGAGCCTTGCAGTGGCAATGTCCCAACGATGCCAATCGACGACTTTTCAGGACATGACACTTCCGCAAGACCTAAGTTCAAGGGCTGTATGCATTAAAATGAAAACCTTACAGCCCTAAGACCTCGTGCTGCGACTGCAAACGTTGGCGCCACAAACAACAAGAAATAAACTTTGGGCACTGCCCCCGCCCTGTAACAGTCTGTATTGGACGCCATATTAAGGGCTGTATAGAAATATCATATAAGTAGGTTACCGAGTGGAGGCAATACCCAAATAAACGGCCTAAGGTCGAGGCAGTGAGACTCTGCGAGATGTCCTCAGCCGCCACAGCGGGAGTAAACGTGGCCTGCAAGGGATTAATGAGAGACTGCGGTACGGTTACCATGAGTGTTCAAGTCTACGCTATATATGTATGCACATGTACATATGTATGTATGTATGTATGTATGCATGTATGTATGTATCTGTGTACGCATGTATGTATGTATGTATGTATGTATGCATGCATGAATGTATGTATGAATGGCTGTATCTATATGTATATCTATATCATGATCTATATCTATAACTATAATATCTACATTATCTATATCTGTACAGATAGGAGCCTTAGCATCTAGAATTGGGCTTTTGTGTGAAGAATAGGAAGATTTCCATGCTTTCCATGCTTTCCAATGCCATCGCTTGCCCATGCCCTCTGGCTGCACGCAGTACTTATTTGGGAGTTTCCGAAAATAGGGGATCCTAATATAGCACCCTAAATTCTAGGATCCTTGTTCTAAGGACCCCAAAATAACCCCTAGTTTTCGGACCCTCCCATTTATGGTCTCCGGTACATAAGAAGCCGAAGAAGGAATCAGAACCCGAGCATCAAACAAGAGTGTTCGGTCCTTCCTTTTGTCGTTGAAGGAACTCCAGGCAGTTAACAAATGATTCGGGCTATGACTTCCTATAAGTATGCTTAACCTTGAAGGCATCAGATCACGATCTGATTACTTTGTGGTTGCTACTGTAGCCGTTCAGCTGCCAAGCGCAGTGTCAAAGAAAGCCTCAGAACCCCACTCAATGCGCGTCTCTTTATCGTCCGGTCTTGACATGCGCAAGCAATCAGTCAGCAAATTAGCACCCTTTTGTTGGGCCAGAGTTTGGAGTCAAACCCTAAACTTCCCTAAACCATTGAAAAATCCCAGTCTAGCTTAACCCCAAAAGCTAAAAGTCTAACTAAACCCCAAACCCCAAAAGTCTTGAAAGGGTTTGGACGGGCTTTGGTGTCCAGCGCGCAAGGCTGAGAGTCCGGGTCCTTTCGAGACCCGGTGGCAGGGCCAACAAGTTGAGGGGAGCTCTCAGCTCAGAACACACCTACCAATCTCGCTTACAGAGTCTAAACTGCGGCACCCCTCATGGCAGCTTCGTAGACATCTACGAAGCCCTTGCACACACCTTCCACAACCTACATCCTAAACCTGAGTTACATCCCTTGCAGACCCAAAAAGGGACTAAAACCCTGAACCGTATAATTTAGACATAAGTTAGACTCCTGACCCTCCTAAACCCTCTAAACCCCAAACTGAGTAAATCCCGAAACCCGAAGCCTTAGGCTCTAAGGACTCATATTTTCAGGCTTTTGGGCCCAAAGACCGTACTATGAAAGGCTTTTGGGCTATTTAGAGCCTTAGGGTAAGGCCCTAAGCCATTCCAGGTTAGACCGGGCCTCTGATTGCAAGGACTCCTCCGCCTCCGATCTCAGGATTCCTTCGTCGACGTCGTCTTTGGAGGGTGACCTTGGTTTCGGGGGGGGGGGGGGGGGGGGGTTTGGGGGTTAGGGTCGGGGGTTGGGGGGTTGGGGTTCTATGGGGTTTGGGAACTTTACTCTAGGGGGCATATGGTTGGGTGGCACTTGTGTGTGTGTGGGCGGGTGTNGGTGTTTAGCGGTATAATTACTTAAGGGTATCAGGGGGGAATCGGGCTTAGGGTCTAAGGTTCAGGGTTCAGGAGTTAAGGTTCTATAGGGTTTAGGAACTCTACAGTTCAGGGCTTACTGTTTAGAGTGACCTTGGAGTGTTTGTGGCTGTAGCGGTCTCGACTCACACACTCGCACTGCGCAGGCACGGCTTCTGCGGAGGCTCAGAGTTCCAGGGTGAAGGCGGTGAAGGGTTTTCGGGCCAGGGCCTTTTCCGCCCTTGCTGGGCGATACCACTATGGGCTATTAGACCCTAAAGATCCATAGTAGGACCCTATTAAGGGTAGATTAAGGTACCCTTAAGGTCTACTAGCCCATAGTGGTAAGCTTAGTTGGGCTTTGATGTAATGTAATAATTCTAATTAGTATGACATCTCAGGGGGCAGTCGGGAGCCAGCGCGCAAGCTATACAGTGAACCCCAGAAAGTTGGAACATGGCTTTAGGAGGATCAGTGCTACGATCCCTTATAGTTTACCTTAAAGGCATGAGGAGAATGATGTTCCAACTTTCTGGCTTCTACTGTAGGGTTGGGGCAACCTTAAGGTCCTGAGCAGAACGAAACCCAACAAAAGACCCAAACCGCATCACAACCCCCGAACCCCTAGGACCAGCCCTCAGATCAACGCCCGGTTAGGGGTTTAGGGTTTAGGTGACGAACTTAGGGGTTTAGGGTTTAGGGTTTAGGTGACGAAGAGGCTCACATAAATGAAATCGGAACATCCAACAAGGCAGCCAAAACCGCAAAGCCTAATGACCCTGCTGCCCAGAGCCCAACCTCCTAACATGCACAAACCCTTATCGGTTGTGAAGTTTGAACGTAAGCCTAGCAAACTCAATGCCAAAATCACCCCTGCTTTCTTTTGCCAGCCAAGCGAGTCGATCCCCTCATCAGACAGTAACAATCCTCAACAAAAACGTTGCAACCGCCCTTGCATAGGACACCCGTGTAGTAATGAAGCCCAATAAGGTAGGGATATCCCTCTAAAATGCTTATGCTTATGTCACTTCTGGGATCCTGCAAGGGCTCCTAGGTTGTAATAGGGAGACCCCGAAAAAAGGGGTTTAGGGTTTAGGGCTTATGTCATTCTTCGGATCCCTAATTACACCCTTACAAACCTCCCTAGACCCTAAACCCTAAACCGTGAAACACTAAACCCTAAACTTCCTAAACCCTTTGTAGACCCTAAACCCCTAAACCCTAAACCCTAAACCGTGAAACCCTAAACCCTAAACTTCCTAAACCCTAAACTTCCCTAAACCCTATCCTTTTACACCTGGACTATGCATATGCCAGGAACCGAGGCGCCGACTGTGCTGTGGACTCGTGCCACACGGCTACCCCAGATTGCAAAAACTGATCAACTGGTCATCCCAAGCTTCAGGATGCAACGACCATGTGGCTACAACTCCAGGATCCTTAAAGATTCGGGAAGGAAGTGCAGGAATATCAGGCAACAGCACATCACCCCAACACTGACTGACGAGTATCC
Organism: Symbiodinium sp. clade A Y106; assembly: GCA_003297005.1. Lineage (NCBI taxonomy): Eukaryota > Dinophyceae > Suessiales > Symbiodiniaceae > Symbiodinium > Symbiodinium sp. clade A. The sequence goes on along the minus strand of BGNK01000490.1, from coordinate 41,090 downwards.
TAAACCCTAAACCCTAAACCCTATAGATCCCTTAAAGATCCCTTACAGGAACCCTTATAGAACCCTAAACCCTAAACCTTTCGCTTCGGAGCCAGGGCGGAGAAGGCTCCTCCTCCCCGTCCGCACCCAGGAGCAAAGCTCCCCACCTCGGTATAGGGGTTTAGGGTTTAGGGTTTGGGGTTGTGGGTTTAGGGTTTAGGGTTGTGGGTTTAGGGTTTAGGGTTTAGGGGGTACCTTTATAGTAGATACTTAGGCCTTAAAGGCATCCCTGTATAGGTACTTTAAGGCCTAAGTATATACTGTATGGGTACAGGGTTCTATAAGGGTTCCTTTAAGGGATCTTTAAGGGATCTATAGGGTTTAGGGTTTAGGATAGGGTTTAGGGATTAGGGTTTACGGCTCATGCTTGGTCGTCTGCGCCTGTATGCAAGAGTGGCCTCATGCTTGCATGCATGCATGCTTGCATACATGCAGGTATGTATGTATATGCATGCACTCATGAATTTATGTATGTGGCCCTCTCTGTCTGCATGTGTATCTGTATGTATGTATCTATGCAGGATGTATGTAGATAGGTAGTTCCAGGTAGATATACGTAGGTACATTGGCATGTAGATATTCAAACATGTCGGCATGTAAGCATGCTTGCATGCTTGCATGCTTGCGTGCGTGCATGCATGCATGGCTGCACGGATGTGTGTGCGCGCGCGCGTGTGTGTGTGTGTGTGGGTAGGCCCTTGTGTATGTCAGGTCAAGAGCAATACATGAAGACTCGGAGTAACAAAGAGAGGAAGAGATAAAGCGAGAGCGACAGAGAGATGAGGGGACAAAGAGTTTGTGAGTGTCTGAATCTGCGTGTATGTGCCTTTGAGAGAGAGCAAACCTGAGTGAGTGAATCCCCAAGTCAGTAGAACTACCCATCTCGGATCTTCCTGAGTTGCGTGCCCGAGCTCGTCGATGCTTGGAATCAGCTTCCTTGATGTCCGCTTTGATTAGATACTGCTGTAGTGTTTACTATCGGGCCCTGAGGGGCCCATGTGCCTCCACTACATACGTTGACCTTACAATGGGTTCCTATACAGGTAGGATAGAGCCTCAGGCATGTGTATTCGCATATGTGTATATACATAAACGAATATTCATTGATTCAACAAGACATGAAGAAAGCTTCATCATAGCAAACATATGCCACGAGCTTGAACCATAAACCTCAAGCATGTGTCATCTGGAGAACCGTGAACCCAGAAGCATAGCTAGACACTTGCCCTGAACTCCAGTGCTGCACGTCCAACCCGCTTTGACCCATAGAATCAACACAACAATTTGAACGACCCCTTGCGGTATAGTATAACTAGACAAAAATGAACTTTGAGAAAGGCCCAGCTTAGCCTTTTAGGCCCTTGAACTCTGAGGTTCTAAACCCGTCAACCACAAGCCCTATAAACCCTAAGCCTTTAGCCCCAAGCCTTAAACAATAAACCCTGAACCCGAAACTCTAAAGCTTCAAACTCTCAGCCTTAAGTACTTTTTAACTACCAATCAAACTCTATACCCTCAAACCCTCAACCATCAAGGCCCTCAATCCCAAAACTCTCAGATCCAGAGCCCTCAAATCTTGAACCGCTAGATCGTAAACCCCTACATACTCAAACCCCTAAATCCCACAGGGTCCAAGTAATGGTATAGTAAAAACCTTTTGGGGCCCAAATACCTACTATACTGGTACTTGGACCCTTTAAAGGGGAACCTTAAGCCATCTCCAACGCTCCCGAGGATCGGAATCGGCTCCTCCCCGCGGCGCTTCTTCCGGGGCGCAGAGCCACCTCGGACTTCGAGTGTAGGGTTGAACGGTTATAGGATCTATACGAGCTCGGGGCTTAGGGCCGGTGTAGGGTTTAGGGCTTAGGGTGTAGGGCTTCTAGAGTCTCCATTGTAGTTCCAATTTTTTGGTTAACCAAAATCTCCATTTTCGGATCCTAACCATAAAACTGGTTAACCAAGAAAAAGGAACTACAATGGAGACTCTAGGTAGGGTCTATACGAGCTTGGGGCTCAGGGTGATAGGGTTTAGGCGCGTTTTGCGGTTTAGGGTTTGGGGACTACAGTTACCTTGGGTGAATACCGGGGTTTAGGGCTTTCGGGGTAAGGGCTTTGGGGATTCTGGGAATTGATTTCCGGGGTTGGCTTTAGGGAAGGAAGGGGCCGATAAGATCTTCGTGTCAAAGGTTCCTGAGTAGCCCTCTTATGATACGGGTAGCCTTGTTCCTACTAGTCGGTTTTTAAGAAGGGGACCCTGAAATCAAAAGGGCAAAAAGGGGACCAGACAGGAACCTAGCTTCAGGTTGGGGTTTGGGTTTTAGGTTCGTTTGGGTTTTGGCTGCGGTACTAGGGCTGGGTTCGAGAGTGTAGTGCTGTTATTTTGAGTATATACAACAATAACTTTAACAGGGAGCCCTGAGGAATAACGTTGCTTATCGTTCAGGCTGCTTCGTTAGGTAACTCAGCGGTAACGGGGAGGGGATGAAGATCAAGATACCTTCAATCACACTTATCCCAAGAATCCAAGTACCCAATAATCATAGACTCTCCAAAATCCGAACCTACATAGCAACCCTAAAGCCTAAACCCTATAAACTGTTATTGGGTCCTTTGGACCCTTGGGGTTCTCATTGAAGCCTAGGAGCCCAACCCGACCACATCCCCAAGCCTCTACACGCCGTGAACAATCATACTATAGGGGCCTTATCATTCCTAGGGTTCCTTATTATAGCTATATAATATACTGGGCCCCAAAACCCTAGTCTAAATATTAAGGCCCCTATACTACTTCCCCCAAGCCCCAAGCCCAACAGGATCGACTGGCTAGACCCTCAATCCTTATCTGGGCCTAAACCTAGGGGTTTAGGCGTTTGAGCTTTAAAGGGCTTCAGGGTTGCGGGCTTTATAGGGTCCATAGTACAGGGCGTTTCGGCGCTCACACTCGCACACTCCAGGCGAGGCATAAGGGCGTTCAGGGCTTCGGGTTTATAGGGTTTCGGGTAGTGCTTCATCCGAACTGGTCGTCTTCCCCACTGCCAAGGATCGATTGATTTCCACAAGCAAAGCGAGGGTCAAGATGCCGAGGTTCCAGAGAAGCGTGCAAACCTGGCTTTGGGGGCTATGGTGCTCTGCGGGTCCCAAAGGCTCCATGTACCTTGATAGCAGATACTTAAGCCTTAAAGGGGTCCCTAGGTAGGTACTTTAAGGCCTAAGTATCTACTATACAACCCTAAACCATAAACCCTAATCCCTAAACCCTAAACCCTAAAGGGTACATGGAGCCTTTGGGGGTTTACGTTGGGATCAGCTCTTGGGCAAAAGCTTGGGATCCTGAAGTTTGGTTGCTTTGGCTTCAATAGGGTTTAGGGTTTAGGGTTTAGGCTTTAGGGTTTATAGGGTTTAGGGTTTAGGGTTTATAGGGTTTAGGGTTTAGGGTTTATAGGGTATAGGGTATAGGGTTTAGGCTCGCAAGACATGCAAAGGTTTGGAGTCAGGGTTATGCAGAAGGCTTGGCAGACGCATTTCAAGAGCTCACTGCCAAGCCAGCTCGTAAGAAATGCAAGCTCCAACCTTGAACTCAAAACCTGAATCCCAAGCCGTCAATCAAATCTCTGAACTGAAAACTGAAACCGAAGCCCACAACTTTGAGCGTTGATTTCGAAATTCTGAGTGCGGCCGCAGGAGCACTTGCCGCTAGCAACTGTTCCTTGGCTGCTTGTCTTTACACTACCCAGTATATCCCTTAATTGAGGAATATACCTTAAATCATATTAGGGATCCTACTATCATTTAAGGTATATTCCTATTGGAGTCTCTGGGTACACCGTGGGCAACTGCGTGAAGCTGTCGGTTCGGCGGCATTTCGGCTTATTCGATCCGTGCTCTCGAGTTGAATCTGTGAGATTCCGGGATTCGCCTCAATTGATAAAGAGACGTCAGCGAAAATCATAGTGACATATTCTTAAGTTCTTAAGCTAGAACATATACCCTAAACCCCTAAACCCTGATTCTTCCAAGCTTAGGGCAAGAGATTTCAGCACGAAAGCCCTCAGTCGGCTTGGATTTGGGGTCTCTAACTTCTGTCTGAGCGCTTTGGGGCTGTACCTAGAGGCTCATACCCTACCGCTTTTTTAGGACACCTAGTTTTATGGACAGGACCTGTTATCTTAAAAAGTAGGCGCCCCCAAAAAGGGGTAGGGTATGAGCCTCTAGGTAGTGTTCAGGGGCCTGTGGCAGTTTCTGGCCTTAGGGAGCGTTGCGCTTGAGTGGTCGTGATACAAGCTTGCTTGATTTCCACCTGCGGGAAGGATTTCAATCTTACCGCAAAGTTCACCCTGTTGAAATCACTCCCGCAGCAGCAGGGTTTCGAATCTCACACTTGCACCAGCAATAGCCACGACCCTCCTTGTACCCTGCATGAAATAGGGGTATATGGTCCCTCATAGTAGGTATTTGGGATCTAATAAGGGGCAGAAGGAGGGTCTAGGAAGGCTCACAAGATTCCTTGCTTGATTTTTCACCGACGCTTGTGTCCCAGCATCGCTTGATCAGGGGTGGCTGGCCGCTGTGCACTCTTTGCAAAGTGCCACCGGTGCTTTAGCCCACTTCTGCTGCCACTGGGATCTGAAGTAGCTGACATACTCGGCCATGGTGTAGATCTTTCCATCCTCCGCAATTCGCCTTTGTGTTGCCCACCTTGCCTCATGCCAGTAGGACAACCAACCTCCCTTGAAGTAATCATGGAACTGTGAAACAGAGTATGCCCTGCCATCCCTCGCCACCTTCTGCGCCACTGGGCTTGCCGTCCACTTTGCCATCCAGTTGCTCCCAAAGTAGTCCTTGAATTCGGAGGCCGTGTAGTACTTACCATCCTCCGCATAGCGGAATGCTTGATTGTCGAAGGAGGCCGAGACTGCCTCAGAGATGACCCTTGTCCTCGCGAACTTCTCAGCTTCACAGCCGGCAGCAGCCACCTCCATTGCGGTGTCTTGAGCCTCCCTGTCCGGAAGCCACGTTTTCATAACCCGGTAAAGATTGCTGAGCTCGGTGGGGGACGCACCCTGCTCCAGAAGCTCCGCAGCTCGCGCACGGGCCTTCTGCCCACCGAGGTGGCTGCCTGCCAGAACGTGGTACATCGCGTAGAGCTGGTTTGGGTCAAGCTGCTTCGTCGCATACGCAAACATCAACCCAATGGCTTCGTTCCGGGAATAGGGGATCGCGAACCGGTGGGTGAGCACCGAGTACAGCTGCTTGAGATACCAAATCGAAGCGCCACAAGTCTCCATGTACCACCACTCCTTCGTTGCCCACGACCTAGCATCCGAATGGCTCAGCCCCAAGCCCCCCGAGCCACCACCGAGCCAGTTCTCCAGCTCCCACTGTAGATCGCGAGCTTCTGAATCCCCGCCCTCCATGGCGAAGATGTCATCGTTATTCCGGTGTGCCGTTGCTGGAAGCACCAGCATCAGCACAGCAACCACCAAGCTTGAACGGACCATGGTGGGATCGACGAGTAAGATGTGCTTGGCAAGAAAGCAAGAGAGCTATGCCTCAGTGGCATGAGTCGAAATCTGGTCTAGCTTCGGAGCATTCGTGGCGGCAGGACAGGTCTCTGTCTATGAATCCCGTCCCTTGCATTAAACCCCACAAAACCCTGTAAGCCCAGCAGAAACGTAAACCCAGTATCCGCTACATAGCCCGAAGACTCCAAATCTCCCAAAGTAGGCACTACTTGTATACTTGTAACCGGGACGTGGTATCATCCCCTAAGAGTCCATGTACCCCAATAGTATAGAATTTGGCCCTAAAGTACCTATTTAGAGGCTACGTTAAGGCCAATGTGTATATACTATATGAGTACATGGACTCTCAGGGATCTTTTGCCCTCCATGAACCCTAAACCCTAACCCCTGAACCCTGAATCCTGAACCCTAAGCCCCAAACAGCGAAATCCAAAAACCGCCCGGAGCCGGTCCTCGCTCCTTCCGCAAAGCTTCAAGGCCCTGAAAACCCAAACCCTCTCATATTGGTTGTGAGGGTTTATGGTTTCGGGCCTATTAGGGGGTAAAGGGCTTAGGGTCTATAGGGTTTATGGTTTAGGGTATAGGGCTTAGGGTCTATTCCAGGACCCCCCAATGGCCTTTTAGCCCTTATGGCCCTTAAGAGTGGGTAATTAGGGTATAATAGAGGGTAGTTGGGGGGTGCTGGTTGGTTATGTATGTCTATACGGGTTACGGGCTTGGCGGCTGCGGTATGTATGGCGATCTCAGGATGGGTTTAGAGTCGATACCCCTTAAATCCCCTTGAACGATGTGGACAGGAGGAAGCCCCAGCTGATACCGGGCATATCTACTGCGCACCCGAGACCCCAGACCTTGAACCCTGTCTTTCTTGAGAAACCATAGAAGGGATACACCCTTCTCATCTTCCCAAGGGGTTTTGTGTAAGCCGCTGGCTTGATTCTGTAACCGCGCCGCGCTAAACCCATGCCAGGCTGAACCCCAAAAAATCTTCCTGCGAACCCAGCACACCGTTGGAACTCGTCTCGAGTAACCCCCCCGCCCTACAACACATCCAGAATGTTGCAGACCTCTTATAAAAAAGGCTCCAACCCCGCGAACCGCAGCCTTTAAACCCTAACTGCCAAACCTTCTAAAATCCCTGTGCAGGCCCTTTATAGAAGGAAGCCCTTAAAGGAACTCTAAACCCCTAAAGCCGAGTCTAGACTTCCGTCCGAGGCCCTATAAAGCCACGAAAGCCCAAGGCTCCGAGAAGTCCGACAGTTGTGCCGGCCGCATCAACAGGCCCGGACTGCGGACCTGCTTCGAGTTCAGGGCCTTAGGGTTTACGGTTTAGGGCTTCAGGGGTTTAGGGCCTATAGGGGTTAGAGGGTTCGGGGTTTAGGGGGTTAGGGTTTAGGGCGTATAGGGTTTTCGTAAGGCTTGATTTCGGTATGGGTTCTTCATAAGGAGTGCATAAGGCAAAAAAAGTGTACGAGCTTTTACAAGGATTTGGAAACGTTTACAACGGATTGCTACAAGGTTTACAGGGGCGTTATTCGGGGATTCCTCCAATCGTTTTAAGGCAAAACCCAACCCCCAAAGTTCGAATCAGTGAACACAAGCACCGACAGTGAGCGAGGATTCTTCGAGGCTTCCCGCGGAAGCTCGCCGGGTGGAGGATTCTTTTCTTTAGGATCCTGCGGATTAGGGTTTAGAGTGTACCTTAACCTACCAAAACCTACTTTTTTGTAGGGGTCCCTATAAATTCCATATTAGGGTTTATAATAAGAACCTACAAAAAAGTAGGGTTTGGTAGTTTAGAGTGTAGGGTTTTGGATCGGGGTTCGTTATTTCGGAGACTCGCGACCCCAGGTGTCTTCTGCGCTTCGGGCCTCAGAGCCTCGTCAAGGAGCAACAGCCCGTGAACATACAACAAGTCGGTTTAGGGTTTAGGGTTTAGGGGTTTAGGGTTTTAGGGGTTTTTAGGGTTTTAGGGTTTAGGGTTTACGGGTTTAGGGTTTTAGGGGGTTTTAGGGTTTTAGGGTTTAGGGTTTAGGGTTTAGGGGCTACAAGGGTATTCCTGAAAATTGGATATCTGGCTCAGGGATGTTAGAGTCTCTGAACTCCTAGAAACTGCAACACAGGAAACCCTTCTAGTAAACCGTGTAACTCAGGGATGTTAGAGTCTCTGAACTCCTAGAAACTGCAACACAGGAAACCCTTCTAGTAAACCGTGTAAAAAGATCGACCCTCCTCCTCCTCCTCCTCGAAAACAGGTATAACCCCATATACCTAGAGGCTCATACCCTACCCCTTTTAGGATACCTACTGTTCTATATAACAGCTCCTAACTAAAGGGGTTGGGTATGAGCCTCCAGGACTCTAGGTAAGCCATATAAAATCAAAGTTCCAGTAGAACCATGAACCTCAAGGCTCCATGTACCCATATAGTATATCCTTAGGCCCTAAGAGCATCTGTATAGGGCACCCTTTGAGGCCTAAGTCTCTACTATCGGGTACATGGAGCCTTTGGGGAAGTCGCGGCCTCCATGGGCCGTCTGCAAGATAGGCTGGTGGCACTTCGAGGTGCGGCCGTCAAGCCTGTGCTGTTGGGGCTTTTTGGCCTTGGGGTCTACAAAGCTTTAATATAGGGGCCTGAATAATTAGACTAGGCTTTTGGGGCCCATTCTCTTATAGCTATAGTTAGTAAGGAACCCTAGGAATGATATTGGTATTTATTTAGGCCCCGATATTACAAGGGTTTAGGTTTAGGATCTGGAGTTTGTTCAAGGCCTTGGAGCTTTGGGGTTGCAGGGCTGCAAGTAAGGTCTGTGGGGCTTAGAGAAAAAAACTGTCTGGTGCTTCGTAGGGAATGGGGGAATGGATCCCTATAGTAGTCCCTATATAATCCCCAATAATAGTCCCCATAACCCATTCCCCCATTCCCTACGCAGCACCAGACAGTAGAGAAAAAAACAGGTGCCAAATGCACGCAGCTCATCGCAGTGTCCCAATACAGGCACCAAAACAGAATTGGGATAGGCTGATGCGGAGGTATGGTAAGGGCTTCTATACCAATGTAACGCAACAAAGGAAACTATATACGTAGCTTTGGTATAGGAGAAGTAAAAAACGACTGGGATTCTAAGCTGGACCATATAATGTATGTCTACAGGATGACACCTCGACAAACATGCTTGTGTGAAGCGAGCTGGTTCTGTGTACTCTTGCAGTCTTGCATGCTCCCACATTAAACTGACTGTTTATGTACATTAGGCAGAAAAGCACGCTGAAAATAGTGCATGCGTGTACCGAGAGTGTCTGTCTGTGTGTGTGTGTATGTGTGTGTATGCGTGTATGTGTGTGCATGTACGTACGTACGTACGCATGTATGTATGTATGCCACATGTACTTACATATATATATATATATATATACATGTATATATTAATGTATTTATATATGCGAGTCTTTAGCACTGGCACTGGACGGGGGTCAGGTGAGGTTTCAGGCCAGGACAGCATCCATGAACAGCAACTGCACCGCAACCATTACAAACGCAGCATGTTGTGAATATGTACGTATGTATGTATATATATATATATATATATATATACACATACATATATATATATATATATATATATATTTTTATACACATATACTTTTACTACTTATTCATGCTACTATGTATAAACATATACATAATATGACGTACACAATGCAACTTAAGCCCAAACACGCGCACCACGCACAGACACACACACACACACACACTCACACACACACACACACGTGCACATATCTCCATGTGTGGCTACGTATGTACATAATGTAACTAAGTGTGTATGCACGAACACATGATGCACATGCTTTTTGCATGGCCTCACTCACTTTGCGCCCACCGCCCCTCCTGAGGTCACCTCTGATGCCCAGCTGCGGACAAAGAACAAGCTCTGAGTCTCTCTGAACCTGGTAGGATCGGTAGGACCCTTACGTACTAGGATTTGGATGGATTTGGGAGTTTCCGAAAATTAGGGGTACCTTATTTTGGGGTCCAAAAAGGATCCTATTATTTAGGGTACTATATTATAGTATTGGGGTCCCCTATTTTCGGAAACTCCCATTTAGAGTTTAACGTTTAGAGGCCTTTACCACGTTATCAGTGTGTCTGCTCTTGCTATCATTGGAGCGCTGATATTCGTAGTCCTACATGACCGGGCTGGCTGCAAAAGGAAGTGACCCAGAATTGAAGTCAACGGTAAGGAAATCTAAGTTTAGAGGACCTGTTTAAATCCACCAGAACATCCAGGGGGCGTAGCCATTTTATGGCTGCCAACCCTGAACCTACAAAAAAAACAAACCGCAAAGAAACCGCCTCTCACTGCTTCCAGGTGGCCAAGCGTCAGTGCCCTGGGCTGGGCCAGCATCGATGACACATCCCCGGCTCTTCGGGTGGCCACGCTAAGCCCTTCTCAAGACAGGCACTCCCCTGAAGGCTCCACGTACCTATATCGGATCTACTTAGACCTTAAGCGGCTTCCTATGTAAGTACATTAAAGCTTAAGTATATACTAAAGAGGTACATGGAGCCTTAGGCAAGGAAATTAGTTGATTTCCCTGCGGAGACGGCGCAAAAGAAAGACAAATTTATAGCTGTGCGTCCTTCTGGTGGGCGTTCAGAGACTAGGGCTTTGGGAGTTGGGCTCGTAGGCTGATGCAACACGGGTGTTCTAGAACTAAGCAACCTGCAGTAAGGTTACGAGGCTTTGGATTCGAGTTCAAGGCACCGAAGTTTCAAGAACATCAACTTCCGAGGGCCCGCTAGATTGATGCAGGATCCTCCATCATCAGAATCATTGGGGTTTAGGGGGTATGTTTTGCTGTAACTATACATACAAAGGGACTCGTAATGAATACGGTTACAAGTTATTGGGGCCCCCAGACTGGGGCATGGAATCCCAGACATGGAGCCGAGCCAGGCCCTGGGAACGCGCTTCTTAAAAAAACGGCTCTGCGGGTGGTGCCAACGGTAATTCAAGTTCCCTGTGTTGGCGCAACAAAAGCAACAGTGCTGGAACCCCAAACCCTAAATCCAAAACCCTATAAACTCTAACCGCAACCCTAAACTAAAAGCCCCAAACCCTAAACCCAAAGCCCCAAACCCTAAACCAAAAAGCCCCTAAACCCTAAACGCCTTTATAGAACCCTTATACAACATCCCTTTCAGGAGCCCTTATGGATCCCTTCAAAGGATCCCTATGTGGCGAGCTACAGGCCCAGGACTTCCGCCCGGTCTACAAGCTAAAACAGCCGGAGGATGAGCCGGAACCGCGAAATCGAACCTAAACGGGCTGAGGGTTTAGGCTTCTGAGGTGTTATTAAGTTTATTCTATTCGCTGTGCAGTCTCAAAATGTGGTGCTGTCAAGAGGTCAAGCCTCAACTTTCATAGGAACTGAGGGCCTTCGCGACGTGAGGGTTGTAAGGAAAGTGCAAAGGCTTCGCACGACATGGCCTCTGTTGCAACCCGAAACGACCCAGTGCAAGAGTTTGATGAATGCTCTCGAACAAAGGTGAGCCGTTAATGACTGCTTCTAAGTTTTACTTGTCAGGTTGGCTTCGAGGAGAGCTTCAATGGGCGAGTACAAGACCGAGCTGGGAAAGTGCTGTTGTTACACTGATGATTTCTTCACAACAACATCAATAATCTACAGCAGTGACAATAGAATCTACGGCAAGCAATGTAAAAAAATCATCAACAGGAACGTGGTCACTGCCAGTCGGTTCACGCTAATTCGTGAATCTTGTCATTAGGGTTCTAACCTCCAAGCGCGACAGCAGCATCCCTTTCATCATCTGAGCGAGCTCTGGCGTTTCGAGAGTGCTTAGAAGCGGAGCTTCTTGCGCATGTAGAGCACGTCCTCGTAGGCGAAGTGGACACCCTTCTGAATCATGGTCCTTTTTAGAGCCCGCCTCCTCCGAATGCAAATGCATTAAAGTGACCCGGAGCTTGGACAAGCAAAGAGCCCGAGAGCAAAACAGACCCTGAAGAGCTTAGGCAATAGGGTTTCGGCCTTGGGTGATACACATACACACACAAACACACACGTGTATGTGTGTATATATATATATATGTATATACTTAAACACACATACAAACATGCATACATGTATCATGTATCGTTGTAGATGTACATCTTGTATACATAGTGGTTAAGCTGTTGGGGTTGGTCTTTAGTCTGAAATCTAAGATCCTGAGTCACTGAAAGCGATGCTCAAGACATACAGCGAGGGTCCAGTGGGCTGAACAAGCTGGGTTTAAGGGTTTCGGCGCTCACACTCGGACAATCCAGGCGAGGCATATGTTTCGAGGTCAGATGGGTGAGACTGAACATACTTGGGTCTGGGTTAGGGGTTTAGGGAGTTAGGGTTTTGAGTCGCACAATCGCACAGAGCAGGCGCGGATCTTGGTTGTAGGTCCGCGCCTGCCATCCTTGCTTTCTCTCGTTCTCAGACCAACTTGCTGGATTTAGGGTAACAGATGCTTCGGAGAAAGAATTCGAAGGTAGTCCCTTTCAAAACAGTACCTGAAAATCCAAAACCCTACTGTTTTAGGGGTTATACCCTATACGTACGGGGTCATGACCTTCTATTTTGTAGGCTTTGGGGATACAGGTAACCCTTTTTGCCCAAAACACCTCCAATCTTCAACCGGCGCTGAAATCAGTGCGACTGCACAAAGCCTGCAGTTCCCAGGCGCACATGTCCGAAACCATGGGTATACCATCAACAGAATTAGGTCGTTAGGCGCACCAAGGAATGCAACTACGAATCGTCGTTCAGGCCTGTACATTACACCCTAAAACCATGAAGCCCTCCAAAACGCCGCAAAAGCCGTTTAGAACCCGCAACTTGGGAAACACCACTGGCCTTGGAAGGGCGGCCGGACTTGTCCAAAGGCGGCGCCTGGAATTTCTCCTGGAAAAGGCCTTGGTACAAACAGCAAGGAAGGAGCATTAGGCTCAAGAGTCTATAGTTTATAAGTGGCTTCTGGCCCATACCACTGCTTGCTTGTCGCTATCTCTCCAGCTCTCCGTACCTCCCTGGTGTTCTCTTACTTTCTCCCTCCCGCGCTGTCGACATTCTATGTGTTTATATATGTATATGTATATGTATATCTATATCTACACATGTATTATGATGTCTTTACGTATCTTTAAACATCAGTAGGTGTGCATGTGCATACATGTATGTCTGTATGAGTCTGTATGTACGTATCTACGCAATGCTGCTGTTCTGGGAAGTCGGAGCCTCCTGGAAGCCAAATAAGGATCAAGCAACTCGTGCCCTACGGCTTTGTGGCCCGGGATTTCGGATTTTAAGGCTTGGGGTGTGGGTTTGGGAGCTTGCCATTTTCGGGTGAAGTCCTTTATCTTCCGAGCTGGCGCTATCAGCTTGGCCCTGACTGCTGCTTCATGCTGTAATGAACTTTAATGAACTTCAATGCTGGTAAATCTTTGCTGTTTTGACATCAGCCTTCTTCCTTCAACCATGAAGCCAAAATCCAAAAGCCCCAGAGCCGGAAATCCTGAAATCCCTGACTAAACCCTAAACCCCGAAACCCTTGGTATAGACCCCCGGTGCGAACCCCTCAGAGGAATCCTAAACCCCCTTAAAGGAACCCCACCCTACAGAAAAAGCCTTAGCCAGGCCACTCTTCGCGAACTTCCGGGCCTCGACACGTCCATCGGCCGTGTCCTCAGCGCAGCTTCTAGGATTCGGGTCTCGATTCCCCGTAACCCCAAACAATCTATCTTTACCTGTTCTTACACTTACTGCGCTTTCGCAATATGAACCCAGGACTAGGGCTTTTATTATGATTTCGTATTTTAAGTAGTACCCTAAACCAAGGTAGGTTATTTCAGGCTTTGGCTTCGAGGCAGGGACTGGAATTGAAACAATACCAACACTAAGCAGAGAGGGGGGGGCCTCAATAAGTAGACCAGGGATAAAGTTCTAGGGTTTAGGCTTCCGTGACCCGTACTGTACGGGTTCCTTGAAAGACTTTTTTTTTGGGGGGGGGGACTAAGTATAGGAAACTGATATAGGGGTTTATGGGTAGTATAGGCCTGTGAGGCCTACTCTAGAGGTGGTAGGGCGGCTTGGGGTCTAGCTTAGGGCATTCAAACCTCCGGCTTGCATTAAAGGTCTATCCCATAACCATTGGGTATTGGGCTCTGGGGGTTTGGGCTTCTTTTTGTGGGCTAAGCTTTCAATGCTCGGGTTTAGGGTTTGGGGCATGGGTTTATGGCAGAACGCACACTACCTTACGGTGTAGCTGGCCGCTCGTCATTCAACCACGGCACTATCACATGAGCTTTCCGGCCGGTCTTTAAACATGTCGGTCCCCATGACCATGTTGACCAAGCATGCCAGTGTTCCTTGCATGCCAAAGAAACCAACAACTATCTAAACTACAATGGCTTTTGCCATCATTCCACTTGACGTGTTGCTGGCTGCCACTTTTATTTGCAATCATTGCTGCTATCTGCATCTGTCCTGCTTCTTGTCATTATGGTTCAGTTCGTTCCATCCTTGATCCTTGGTCTGTCCTGCCTCTGCTTCGATGAACTTCCATCGCTACTATGCTGCACCTTACTGTAGTTCGCTGCATTCGCTGTGGTCGCAAAGCTGGGGTCTAAGGCTTGCCAGAAGCAAAGTCCGATCGCAAGCCCACGTTCCCTTACCAGTATGACCAGGTGAGATTTGAGCGTGAACCCTGCGCTTGCTGCACTGACCGGCTCCCCATGACAAACAGCGGCACAGCGGCGACCGAAAAATCTAGTCTGCACCTAGACCTGCCGCCAGTCGGTATAACTTTTTGCACCTGAGTGCTAGGCACGGCAGGTTGCCCTGTGCCAACACTACTTCTGCCCAGGGGCACCACACTGGCAAGAATAAAAGACAACCCTGAGGCCAGGGGGCCATCTGCTGGTCGGTGCAGATGGTGCCTGGGGACAACTCGGCTGGCACCTGGGCGAATTGTCAAGGCTTATGGACAGGAGGCGTGTCGGGGTCCCAACTCGCGCGCACGGCCCAAGAAGCAAGTTACAGTAGGAATAACATCCTCCTATTATAGCCACCGTTGAAGCATACCATAATCCGCCCGGCTGCCCGGCTTGTATATACACGACAACATGTTCCAAGACCATATTCATATGATTCAGGGTCCTGAACTTAAACCGTATTCTTCCAAGCAGCATTGTACCGGGTCGGCATGATGTGGTTGTAGTTCACATACTTCACGAAAGGCCTTGGAGCTTGCTTCCCAAAAAGCATCGAGAACCCAAAACATTCATCCCTACAAAAATCTTAGCTTAGCTCTACGTAGACCCACAGCCCGAAACAGTCTGCATGGACCCCAATAAGCATGGAAAGACTACAACCTACACAGAGCCTAATGAAGAGTATAACTACTAGTGTATGAAGCCTTGACACTTAGAACAGGGTTTTGCAGTATGTATTGTGGCATGAAGGAACTAATTTAAGGAACCGTAACCCAGAGGCCCGAAGGTACAGTATTTAGTAAGTTAGGCACCTGTTGTACGCCACATCCGAAAACGCGGGGGCGTGGCTTGACCTTCGTGCGCTTGGTGATCTTCTTCTTGGACATCCGCCTCGCATGCAGAGTTCTTGCAATGTTAGGGTCTATGGTTTCGGGCTATTAGACCCTAAAGATCCCTATTAGGACCCTATTAAGGGTAGATTAAGGTACCCTTAAGGTCTAATAGCCGTTTAATAGCCCATAGTGGGTGTCGGGCTCAGTGATTCTTGAAATGGGGGTTCCCGGGGCTGAGGGGTCCAGGTACGCAGCCGGCTGTACTCAGGCATTAAAGGGGCTCTCTACCTACGGAACTAGAGGCTCCATGGCAGTTCCTTTTTGTGGTTCTTATTTAGAATTCTATAAGCTAATCCCCAAAAGGAGCTACTATGGAGCCTTATGGGTATTAGGCCCCTATAGTACAGTATCCTTATGGACCCCTTATAGTAATTCTTATAGGCCCGGATAGGCCCCGTAAAGGAACCTTCTTATACAGCGACGTCAGGGTTTGGTGCTTCAGGTCGCTACTGGGGTGCTTTGGCTTATCGAGCGCCAGGCACCTTCACTCGCTTGTGCAGAGCCCCTGCCAGGAGAAAGATGACCTGAAGATGAACCTCCTAAACCCCGAAATCCTAAACCTCATAAACCCGCAAGAATTGCTATTCAGATCGCTGCTTATAGCCATTTGCCAACGCATCCGTGCGTTAAAGCTTCAAGCTGATGTAGAGAGCATACAGACTTACATGCTGAAGCCGTTAGCAAGACCATCAGCCTCATATCGCTTAGGAAACACAGCGCGAAAATTGAGAAGCCGACTGACATGCTCCTAAAATTTCACAGTAGCGCCATTAGTTTAGGGCCCCCCCTCCAATAAGGTAGGGATATCCCTATACAATGCCTATGCTTATGTCCCTTTTTTGTCCCTCCTGATCAGGGAGTTTCCGATAATAGGGGACCCTAATGCAGTACCCTAAATAGTAGGATCCTCATTATAAGAACCCCAAAAAAGGTACCCCAAATTTTCGGAAACATCCATACAATGCTTATGCTTATGTCCCTTTTTGGGTCCCTGATATTTGAGAAACCCGAGCCTGGTAACCTTCAGCGGTGCGCGGTTGATGCCGGCCACCAGGGCATGACCAAAGGGACGGGCCTGGTGGGATTGAAAATCTAAGCCCCAAGGTTTTTCGGGGCTCACTACTAGTGTTAGCTGTTCTGTGGGTTTTTAGGTTGCAGTGTTGAGGGTTGCAGGTTAAGGCCTTTGCTTGAGGTATAGGGTTTAAACTTTTCGGGTTAGCCTGGCAATCAAGCCCAGCTTGAGCACCAGTACATCGGGGATACTTGACATGACATTGTCAAAACGGGGGCACCAACCAAGATATCTGGACTTCTCTAAATCTAAAAACATGCGAGAGCTCTCCGTGTGAGGTTGAGCATTTGCTGGCTTAAACTGGCTTGTTTGGGTGACGATGACGATGGTCATGATGTTGGTCATCACCATCATCACCATCAGCATGATCACGGCCATGATCATGACGAAGATGAAGGGCATGGCGAAGTTGGCTTAAAAGCTGGTGATGGCGGCGACGATACGGATGAAGATGAGGACGAACAGGTTGGCTTTAAATCTTTTTCCGAAAATAGCAGCCGTACTCGCACTCACAGCCATGGAGGATTCTGCTGACCCGGCTGAGCGGAAGCAAGGTTCAGCCTGCGAAACTCGAAGATCGAATCTCAGGGCCTTCAACACTAGAATGAGGTCTTATGGAATTGTTGCAGGGGTTTAAAATGATGTGAGAGTGAGAGTCCTAATTGTTGGAACAAGGTTCTTTACATGCACATATGTATATATATATATACATATACGTAGATGTATGTGTGCAGTGTTTATGCTGACACTACAACTAAAAATACCCCCGAAACCCTATTCCTATTCCTATTGTTGTTCTAACTCGGACCCCCAGCCCCTAAGCGCTGCCCTAAACCCTAAACTCTAGACCCAAACCCTGACCTGCCAAAGCCGGAACCCATCACGAGCCAAAGGGCCTTCGAGCCGTCATCGAACGCCTTGACCACGATAGCCTGAAGTCTGAGATCTAGACAGGTTCTATACGCTCTATCAGAACCCTATTATGAGGGTTCTATGCTGTAGCTTTCTATATGGGTTCTATACAGGAGAAGCTTTGGCCAATTTCAACTTTACCAGCTCCTGTTCCACAGCTCTTGCTCTTCTAGCCCGCTCCCCAAAGCCCGAGCTGTCGTGTTTCCTTGTGACGGCCGAAGAAGGAGCCCCTTCTTTCTTGTCGGGACAGCATGGGTCCCACGACTTACGGGCACGAATGATAATCATGCAATTGTCTTAGGTTGTACATGTATATACATCTCTAGGGGTATATAATATACTTACATATGTATATATATATATATATATGTGTGTGTGTGTGTATGTGTATGTACGTATGTGTGTATATATATGTATATATATATATATATATACACGCCCGTTAACAAAGAAAATGTGGAACGAAGTGCGGATACTAGCACCAAGTACGCCCGTGCAGACGGTCTGTCAGGGTGTATTGTGTATTATGAACTCTTGTGAACCCCTATGTAAGCGTAAAGAGAGATGTAGATGTACATCTAGAATCATCTAGAGGTGCATTATCCGTAAAGCGGCCTAGGAGTAGAGTATATATACTCTGCTCCTGGGCCGCTAAGCCCATGAAGGGTTGGCAGTGGTGTAAATGAGAGCTTTATTCGAAGATACCCGAGAAACTCCGAAATTAACCCAGCCTCCTCGAGTGGGACGCGACGGGTTTCCAAATTTAGGGTTTTGGATGGTTTAGAGTTTCTTGGGTACACGGCTCCATACATTCCACTGTTTGGGGGCCTTGGGGGTTCTCATCAGCACCCCAAGATCTTTAGGGCTTAGGGTTTAGGGTTAGATCCTCTGGCATCTCCTGGCCGGATCCACCCTACTCAAGAACAGTCTGCATGCACTTGCGACCTAGCGCCGCACTCTACGTTGACATGAATTTGCATTTGGCGCGTTGTGGGGTATCACACTGGGTTGCTGGGGGTTCGATAGAACCGAAGTGGTCCCACATTTCCTGCAACAGCTGCACCATCGTTACCAAATTAAACTTCTGAAACCCCAGAAATCCCCCCACACTCAAACATTCCTGACCCCTCTACAGAGCCTGTACAAGAGTAATATAGAACCCATGATAACAAAACCCTTCCAGCCTTCTTGCCGGCGTAGCGCCCCTCGGGAAGGATTCGGGCACTTTCCCCGTGCCACCAAAACAAGAACAGCCAGTGTAGATCAGTATAGTAAACCCCAAGCCTTACAAAACACCCGCGAACATTGTGTAAAAGCTCCACAAGGCCCTTATAGCTTTGTGCAGGTTTGTATGCTGTGCGGCGGAGACTCTAAGACCCTCGCGAAATCCCGGCGCGCCGACTTGAGCGCTCAAGCCCAAGCAATTTAGGGTCCATTTCCATCTCGCGCATGAGATCTTCGAGGATGCATTTGGAGACTTTAACCTTTCTGTTCTGGCCGCCCGTTTCCGACCGAGTCTAGGGTTTAGGGTGTAAGGGTTCAGGTACTACTGCTACTGCGAGTACTGCTGCTGCTTCTGCTATGGCTCCTACGAGGATGGCTGCTGCTACATACAACCCATCCCCGTCCAGGCTCAAAGCCCTCAGGTGTCTAGCGTCGGCTTGCCCCACACAGGCATTCGGTCGGAGAGCAACAGCAGGAGGAGGTCATAATAGGAACCCTGGAAATTTCACATGAAGGACAGCCATGAAGGACTGCACACCGCAAGCACTAAGAACACCCTAATTCCAGCCCGCAAACTTTTCAAACCTTGAAACACTGCGGCCCTTCACGCCCAAAGCCTTCCAAACACCGAACCCCTCTGGGTGCCTGCAACATCACGACCACCCTCCCGGCTTTCAGGAACTTTCCTGAGATTCAGGCATTATGCTTTAAGATAACTTTAAGAGTCAAAGGGCCTATGAAGAGTTTAGGGTTAGTTAGGGAGCCATCCTGATACCGAATATCTTGAAAAGCATATGCTCACCAATACCAGTCGTCCCTTACCCGACTGTGCGGCACAAGGTTGGCAAGCCGGCTGCACGAGCAAACCTACGCCAAGGTTCACTAGTTTGCGTTTAAGACTGGGCCGTACATACAACGCAAACCCACAGGCTGAACTCATTCAAGACCTCCAAGTCAGTTGACAACCCTTGCGGCCTTGCGAAACCGTATACAACCACCATGAAGACCTGTTGAAACCCTTTCCAAAGTCAATGTATTATGATACAACGGCGTTAAGCCCGGGTTTTGGTGTATGTAGTATATTATTATCAGTATACGAGAAGGGGACATTTGCACAAAGTACTCCGACCCCTGTAGTAACTTCAGGCTCTGCATCCTTCATCTTATCTCTTTGGGTGCCTCAGGGTCCACGTGCCTGTCTGATAGATGCTTGGGCCTTCTGGGGGTGCCTGCATAGTACCTTCAAAGCCAACTTACATGCTCTGTAACCCATAACCCTAAACCCTGAAACCCCCTAAACCCTGAACCCTAAACCCTAACCCAGAACCCTAAACCCTGAACCCCCGTAACCCTCGACCGATAGGGCAAGCCCAGCAACGACCCGAAATCCGAAACTTCAAACCCTGAGGGCTTACCACTATGGGCTAGTAGACCCTAAAGATCTCTATTAGGACCCTATTAAGGGTAGATTAAGGTACCCTTAAGATCTAATAGCCCATAGTGGTAGGGTGCAGGAGTTTTTGGTTTGGGAGTTGTGGATAAGGGGTTTAGGTCCCGACATAGCTCCAAGTTTTGATGTCTTGGCCTGACGAGATAGGTGCACTCCGTGCAACAACTCATTCTTCTTCAATAACCTGTGATGCGATACCATAGAACTCAAACTCTGAGTGGAAGGACCCAAAACGAATAACCAAGATAGAAGCATAAAACCCGACGCCGGATGAGTATCGGAACTCTGAATAAACCCTATCCCTCGAACCCACCTTTCCTCTATGTCCACTTCTGATGGTTATTCCTGCCTAGAAATGAAAGACATAGTCTCAAACGACCCTGGGACTGGTACTCTTAACAAGCCTCCCTTCAAAACCTTTGAATGCACGTCTGGTGGCCCATGCTTGTAACTGTGCGAGGGCTACCTCTTTCTCTCCGCCTGAACTCAGCTAGAGCCTGAAAAGCCATCGAGCAAGACCAGGCCTCTCCATCTCGACAGGCTTCAGATTTGGGGGAGTTTACTGTAGGGATTAGGGGGGTTGGGTTGGGACTCGGTCTCTTGAGGCCTCCGGTTGGGGATCAAGGCCCCCCAGCACGACGACATCGCCACCACTGTGATCACCGCCCAGTTTCGTCATCCTCGTGAGTACTGTCGCCATGACGCAACACCATTGCCTGTCGTCGCGGCTTGGGCTTGATCGCCCTCCTTGAAACAAGCCCTAAACATGGCTAAACCCTGAAACCTAAACAGCATCATATCCAGTGTCATCGCCATAACCCCTAAACCCTAAACCCACGCGTCTGTTGGACCTAGGCCCTCGGCGTCGTCATCATGATTCCCTTTACTCGGCTCTTTTTCATGGCCGAATCATGCCCAGCTGCCGGCAAGCAAAGGCAGCAAAGCAGCGTTCTTTGGGCCCTTCATCATTGTAGCTAGAGTTCAAGATATCACCAGAACCGTTCTCGCAACCCTTAACAACTGAAGGAACCCTTAGAAGGAATCCTCTAGTTCTGAGGGGCCCCCAACCCCCACCCCCGAAAGCACATGCCCTTCTTTTCACGGCACGCGCGCGCGCGACCGCGCGACCGCGGCCTTCGGAGGGGCCCTTGGGGCCGGTGACCTCGGGAAGTCTCGCAGCCAGACCTTCCAAAATCCTTTAATTTTAAGGAATACCTAGAGGCTCCATAGTGGTTCCTTTTTGGGGTTCATATTTAGAATCCTATAAGGGAATCCCAAAAAGGAACTACTATGGAGCCTCTGGGTATATATCCAAAAGTAAAAGTAGGATCCCTGAAATGATATAGTTGTATATTCCTTAATGACGGGATTTGGAAGTTCTGGGCTTTTGGGGAGCATTATAGCAAACCACAAAAAGTTGGAAACCGGGTTCAGGACAAATAATGCTGGGATTCCCTATACATTACTCGTATAAGGATTGAGGCTACTGCGTTTCCAACCGTTTTGGGCTTCTACTGTGATAAATATAGAATAGGGTTTTGGGGTAAGGTAGACTATGACGATTATACGTAGCCCCTGTCAAACCTCAGACGCTGAACCAAACCCCGGAATTTGGAAGAAGCCATCAGCCTAACCTAGAGATTAGTAACTATCGGCCGTGAAGGTCTCGTGGAAGGCATCTTGTTGAGGGTTTAGGGTGCCCAGGGGCTCCAAAGTAGTTCCTTTTTGGGTGTCCCCTTTTTTTTGGTTAGGGACTCTAATATACTACCCCAAAAGGAACTACTTTGGAGCCTTAGGGTGTAGGCTGGGCGCAAACATAATGAGCTTTGGAACACACGCCTTCGTTATACAAAGAGTGATGTCTAATTAGGCTGACCACGGCCACACAGGCAAAGCTAGCGCCTTCGTTACAACCAATAGGCCAGGAGCTTAAGACTCTCTCCATGAATACACCATTACTCATCCAAAACCCAAGTAGATACTCATATGCGTATAATCAGTCTTAATATGCGGACATGTAATTTGCGCATGCACTCTCAAGAACGCATAAACAGAGACATACACACACACACACACGCACACGCGCGCGCACGGCGCATACACTCAGACAGCCCGAAGGATTGGCAGTCCTACTTGTACCATGCTGCTTCGTTGGAACAGGCAGCTGTCAATTGTCACGAGCCCGCCCTTTTCCCGCCTGTACTGATGGACAAATATCAAGACAAGACAACCCTGGCGAGCGGGCGAACATATAGGCACACAGGAAACAAAAAACACACTCCACACGCACATCTCCACGCATCGGACGATATAACTAGTCATGATGTGCAAATCTGTCGGCATGAAGCAAGAGCAACTCACCCTGCCGAAAAATCGCGCAACACCATGCAGAGCCTCCATGCCGGCAACGACAGTCAAGCAAGTCATCGCAAGCCATGTAACCTTGCCGGTGTCATCAGCGGCAGCTCAATTACCTGACGGAAGTCGGAAGGGTCTGAAGCTCCAACGAGTCTCAGTTGTGGTTACTTACATGACTCCTCGTTCGATGTTGAAAGATGTCTGCATGCGGTTTCGGTAATTCAGCTAAGTTTCAGAATGAGAAGCTGCAACTGCTGGCTGGGTGGAGTCTGGAATATCAGCGTGATTATACGTAGAGTTCAGGAATTGGAAAGCTAAAGAAAGTCTCGCCAAAAACAAACTCTGCCAAGAGTCGCTTGCGCTTCGTGGGCACCTGGGGCTCAATTCTCATGCATACGCTGGGAAGGGAGGATCATGAGCGTCTGGATCATGTTGTTCGGAACATATCGAGCATGTGCGACCTAGTGAGACCAAAATACTAGGGACGATGACAGGCATGACTGCCATTCTAAGCAAGCTCCTGCATTATGAGTATCAAGTAGGGAACAGTATAGGGCTGATAGAATCTGATAGAACTGATTTGATTTATGGCTTACCAGCAACCAGCGAGGCTGTGATGGGGCGCAAACGACAACGTCACCCTCGATAATCTTTACGAGGGCAGGCGTGACGCTGCCAGAACTAATCGTGGTGAGGCTCCAAGTTCCGGGGATACCAAGACATGACAGATCCAGGGACTGCTGTTGCCACCACAGCCTTCTGAAGCTGCATGCCCCCAAACCTTGCGAGCTAGCTTGATGGCTTGCATGCATCATACAGCCGAGCCGCACTGCAGAAGTCCAGCTCCTGCTGCCTTAAAGGCTCTCAGGTCGAAGCCAAGCCGAAAATGCTACAGGGCCGAGGGGGCAGGCGAAAGTGAAGGGCCCTTCCGTTCAGACTCAAGACTCAACAGATCTGCCATGTTCTCAGTGTCATGCACCTTCAACAAGAGGGGCTCCGCACAGATACATGTCCGTATCTGTGCCGGTCATTCCAGCACTCCGATCCCAAATACTAAACCCAAGGCCCCAAACACTCTGCAGCAACAACCCTTAAGGTCCTGAAACCCCTAAACCCCAAACCCTCGCAGTCCCATAAGCCCTAGTTCTCAATAGCCCAATCAACCCAAGTTACCCAAGTTAACCCTAAACCCTAAATCCTAAACCCTATAACCCTGAATCCTAGATCCTAAGCCCCTTTGCCACCGCGTTGCAGCTCACTGAGGTGCATCGCCCCGAGCTCCGAGCTCAAGCCGTCTCGCCTTCGTCTGCGGCTTTTGGATTACAGGACCTTATTTTGGCTCTTAACAAAAAGTTGGGGGGGGGGGCATTTTAGTCTGCACTGTGCAATCATTCAGGATTCCTCCCGCAGGGTCCTACAGCTTATTACCCAGAGGCTCCATAGTAGTTCCTTTTTGGGATTCCCTTATAAGATTCTAAATATGAACCCCAAAAAGGAACCACTATGGAGCCTCTAGGTAGATTTAGGACAAGCAGAGTCGCCACAAGTAGTATGGCACCAGGAACTGATCGCGCTGGATGTCGTGAGACCTCGGCTGGGCTCCCCCGATGTGGGAGTTTCCGAAAATAGGGGACCCAAATATAGTACCCCAAATAGTAGGATCCTTATTATAAGGACCCCAAATAAGGTACCCCTAATTTTCGGAAACTCCCATATTGCCTGGTCTAAGTATTTAGCATAGCGGCTGGCATGTACGTGCGCAGTCCGAGACGACTTTGGCCACAGCGACTAAGCCGGATGAATCTAGAACTTTTCACGGTAGGAACAACAACCTATGAACGACAGCATGCCTGAGCACCAAAAGCGCAAGCCCCAATCCTCCGAAGCACTAAACTCCACCCGAACGAATGCCGAAAGACAGGGAGTGAGCGACCTATCTTTCCTCCAATTCTGGCAGCCAACTTGTTAGTGTAGGGCATCCTTTTTTTGCCAAGATCCTTCAACTCATTCTGACACCTACAACTCCACGTGTTCGGTGCTGCATGTTGTAATATGCACATGTACACCATAACATACTGAACCCTACAAAACCCAGGGGCCCTGCAGGGTCCTGAACCGTAAACGCTGCCTCAGAGAGGACCTAGACGAGAAGGTTTACCAACGAACAGGCACCATACATCCGAAAGTCCTCAAGTCTGCGAGAACAAAGAAGCAACATAGAGGCCTAGAGGTCTAAACAGATGGCAACTGTATTTCTCTATAGCCTATAGTCCATCCTAGTTTAAGACAAAGAAGCAACATAGAGGCCTAGAGGTCTAAACAGGTGGCAGCTGTCTTCCCTCTTTTGTCTTATAGTCCATCCTAGTTTAAGTAGACTCTGATCTACCCCAACATCCTACGTATTCCAATTTGCTAAGACCCAGTAGTAATCAACCATCTGGTTCTCAACATCTCACGGCGGGGATACCTGAAGACCAACACCTAGGCACAAGAATGGCGTTATCTTTCAGTAAACCCCAAGTTAGAGCTGCCCAAATGTGTGGTGTTTTGCTTGTTGTTTGTTGTATGTATGTGTGTGTACGCGTGTGTCTCTGTGTGTGTGTGTCTGTGTGTGTGTGTGTGTCTGCGTGTGTCTGTGTGTGTGTGTCTGTGTGTCTGTGTGTGTGCGTGTGTGTCTGTGTGTCTGTCTGTGTGCGTGTGTGTCTGTGTGTGTCTGTGTGTGTGTGTGCGGGTCTGTGTGTGTGTCTCTGTGTGTGTGTGTGTCTGTGTGTGTGTGTGTGGGTGGGTGTCTGTGTGTGTCTGTGAGTGTCTGTGTGCGCGTGTGTGTGTGTGTCTGTGTGCGAGGGTGTGGGAGTGTGCCGATTTTATTGTTTGTTGTTATTTGGTGTGTGTGTGTGTGGTCGGCGAGCCGATGCTATAAAGGCGGCTGCTGGAAGATCTCCATCAAGATCCCTGTCAAAAGTAACTAGTATGGCTACTGTCTTCATCCCTACCTGTCGCTACTGCTCATTTCAAGCACTTGCTCTCTGGTCTGTCATAGCAACCGGAGCCAAAGGGCATGTTGTATGTTCTCTCGAATGCAGTCTTCACATCCCCTGCGCGCTCGTGATTCAGGTTCCGGAAGATCACGCAGCTTTCGAAGTAATGCAGCCTTTCCAAGGCGTTGGAGGTTCGAGCTGTTCGAAGGTTCAATTACAGGGTTTCGAGGGTTTCGGCTGGATGGAGAACAGCTAGCTCCTTTGCTATGGCGGCCGACTTTTCTCTGAGGATTTGTCCTTGACGGTGCCTTTTCAGGGTCTCTGGGAGTTGGCCTTTTTTCGCTTATAAGGGCCTATGCCGTTTGCCTTCCGCTCCTTGTAGCATATACACCTCGATGCTCCGGGAGAAGCATTACTACGATGTTTTGAGACTGTAACATGACCTCCTCAGCTGACACTGAACACAACCTGCTCTAAACTACCCCAGGGCTCCAGTTACCTAAATTACCTCAATAGTAGGTTACTAACCGTATAATATGACAACCAGTAACTCATTATTTAGGTAGCGGAGCCGCTGGGCTAGACACCACGATGAATATCAGGGCCTACGGATACAGTTGGCGCAGCGATTCCCCACTAACTAGGGTTCCCGCACCGGCCAAAGCTCAAGATCTGTTGGGTCTGATATACTAACCAGTGGTTTTGAAGGAGCCTGTGTGGGTTTTTAGGGAATCATATACCTCCGTTACGAACATGATCGCGCTTATGAACTTCGAAGAACGAGGCAACGGTCGGTTTTAATAATGTAGGAACCTGATTAAGAAACCCTGGGACTGTAACACCAAAATAGTAGGATTCATATAAGGAACCCGAATAAAGGCCCGAGGTTTCTCAATCAGGTTCCTACATTAAAGGGTCATTCCGCTGAGATCGGTGTCCTGACACCCTTCAAACCAGAAGCCCGTAAGTAGCCATACAGCGACCCCCTAAACCTCCACCCCAAACCCTGAACCTCTACAACAAGGGCTCCATCCTCCAATCATAGCCCTAATTCCCGAAAGTACTTAAACCTCAAACCTGTTTGCCCTAAACACCCCGGACAAACAACCTCTGAAAGTCTGGAGGATTGATATGTTGTCGAAACAGATGATAACAAAACCAGGCTTTTCAAACTTATAGGGTTTTCGGCGCTCACACTCGGACAAGGGTTTTAGGGTTTCAAGGCCCGGACGGAGTGAACGGCTTTGTGGCGTGATGCATGGTAGTCATCAAGTCCTGCCACACGGCGGCTTTCGGTTTCCGATTCTGTAGGTGTTGAGTTGACGTGCGTCCTACTGGCAGGGAAGCAGCTTGACAAGAACTGTAGCAATGACGGTTAGCATGAAGATTTCAGGCATCCGGGGTCCCGAGGGCTGATTCTGACAGATGTTTTTTTTGGTGTGTGGTACCTTTCCCTTAAACACAAGCGGGGCCCCAGCGGACCGCTGGTTCCGGGAACCCCAAACCTAAGACCCAAAGTCAATTCACAACTCCACTTCCGGACTTGGATTTGGATCTCCTATAAACTCTCATATAAACACAGTGCGAGCTTTCATGCTCGAGCAGTGTCGCGGCCTCGCACACTACTTACAGGGAAGGCAGGGCCTGTAAGGTGTAAAGCTCATGAGTTAGCACATCTGCAACGATCACGTGTTTCCTGAGCCCTGGGCTAATATAGGGGCCTTATAATGATCACCTATACTAGACATACTATTCTGAGGGTTCCTTATTATAACTATGGTACAATATACCCCCAAACCCTACTCTAATTGATAAGGGCGCTGTTTTATTCCAGCTGGAGCATGGCACGGGCCTTCCAATGCTCGATATTCTTGCGTGAGGATCGAACATACTCCGGACCTCCGAAAGAACACTAAATAGCAGCTGGGACAAGGGGTTCGGATTAAGGATTTAGGGTCACTCACTGGTGTCCAGGAAGCCAGGATCGTGTTATCTCAGGATAAACCTTTATTGAAACTCCTGGGTGACTGTAAGGGTCATGTGCCCAAATAGCATCTACTTCGGCCTTAAAGTAGTCCTGTATACCAAAGCAAACATGCACATATGATTTGGGTATGGGGCCTTTTGGTTCGCATACTTGTAGAGCTCCATATCTGTCTGGTTCTTAGAGTTCCTTTACAGGGGTCTATAAGGGCTACTATAAGGGTTATACCTGAGAGGAACACTCGAAGAGGAACTTGTCACTTTAGAGCCGCCAGGAAACAGAAGCATCTTTGGGTTGTACTGGGGCTCATCGGGGATAAAATACTCAACCCAGATGCGGCTTTGCATGCTCCCATTTTGGGCAAAACTTCTTAGGTGTGGAGCAGTCCAAGCTTCCGCAAGTCTGTGACCTCTGCGTTTCCATCAGACAGGCTGAAACCTTGAATCCTGCAAACCCTCAAGGCTCTCAGCGTCAGATGCGGAATAAGAGCACTTGCTCACAAGACACGCATACGCATGCCGACCTGCGATGCCTCACCTGATCCTTCTGAAGGCCGGCTTCTGTGAACCAGAAAGAGGCTTTAGGGTCTCCGAGGGATTTGCGGCTTTGGGTTACTTCAAAGTGCAGGGCTTGAGTGAGAAGGCCCATAATCAGACTAGCTATACTAGCTGGATTTCTCTGCACATAGACCTGCGGAAGGTGCTCTAAACCGGACATGCCAGTACCCAGAGCCTTCAAACAGGGCTTTCGAAATCCGAAATCCCCGAAAAAACCTGAACCCTACGGCCCTAAACCCAAAGGAATCATTCTGGAAGAAGCTTCGGCGTCTGCTCCGAGGCACGCTTCGTCAGCATGTCGTCCATCTCCCAGAGCATACCTCAGCCGTTTCTGTGTTGAAGCCCTGCCTAGAGGCTCCATAGTAGTTCCTTTTGGTGGTTCTAAGGTCATCCCAAAAAGGAACTACCATGCAGAGTATGGGCCCTTTCCATCTTGCAGTCTCTTAGTATTGCGGCCTGTTGAAACCCCTGAGGATCCCGAGATGCGAAATGCCAAAGCCTGGGAGCCCGAGCGGTGAACCCGCAGAATCAATAGAATAGTATATATATATATATGTATACAGATAGGATTTGGTAGAAGGGCCTTAATACCTTAATAGTTAGAATAGAGTTTTGGGGCCCATAATACTATAGTTATAGTAAGGAACCCGCACAGTACTATTGGTACTTATTTAGGCCCCTATATTAACCCTAAACATCGCACATCCAAAACAAACATAAACCTGAGCTGCAGTCGAACGCGTCGTTGTCACAGTTCCTCCAGTACCACTTCCTTGGCTACAGCTTCTGAGAAGAAACCGACATGGCACACATAGTGTAGCAGTGAAGACGACGACCGCCTGCAACAACATCGAAAGCCACGCCTGAGAGGCCTTCCACCGAAGTTTTGCAGGCTTTGGGCATGCCAAGCGTCAGCATCAGCAGCGGCCTTTCGTCGGCAAATTCGAGCAAATCGAATTGAACTAGTCTTGCGTCTGAGGCTCTAAGGAAGCTGCATTTCAACAGTAAGACAGGCTTCAGACGACTGCGATGCATACACAAGCAAGTCTTCAGAATGTCCTTCCACCTGCCCGTACTGTCCCAGGATTCCACAGAAACCAAGTCACCCCCACATGGTCTCAGAAATGCTGGACACACCCCCGAAATGGGGGGCTGCAAATTCTGGGCCGAGGACTTGTTGTCGTGATTCGAGAGAAACTCGGGCAGCTTGTGCAAATTGATCGTCATATCGTGATCCTGAGTGCATGACTAGACTCAGCCAACCTACGGAGCGGCGCAGAGAAGTCTGTAGAACGATTTGGGTCGAGACATGTGCTGGGGATGTGGGGGTGTCTTGATGACGATTTCTGACAACGCGGGACTGGCTTTATTGCATCATCTAAGTTGCCGAAATAACTAATTGCAAAGCACATGGGGCTCCCCCCTGCCATAACTCAGGCCCGTCTTGAACTCCCTACCTGAAAGATCGGGCCGCAGAGGGATTGCGTTGGGGCAGGACCCACGCTACATGCATTGAACTCTGAATTTATCAGGCCTAACGGCCCTCGAATCTTTTGCCCGTTTCTTCTCTCCTTACCGACAACTCCTCCAACCTGAAGGCTAGATTTCGTAACAAGAACATTCAAAAAAATAAGGAGGAATCTGTTCACCTCATCAAACTTCACTGTCACAAGGGCGCGCAACCGTGTAGATTCAAATCACAGTGACGCTACTCCATCGAACGCCCTATTTGTCAAAATGCTCCTGCCAATTCACTGAAGCAACGAACTCCTAGATCCTGGCTGAAGTGCGTGCACCCCATCCTGAAAGGGATGCGGAGGTAAAGGGACTTGTTCCACCTGGAACTGACTTAGACATAGCTGCAATCTTCTGCGCTCAAGCAGCATAGCCAATCAGCCAGTCCCACTTGCCCGACAGAAGCCAGGAGGGAGGCGCAAACTTCAAGGACTTGGAGGTAAGTCTCTCCTGAAACAACCAACATGATCCCTTTTCCATGCAGACTACTTGCATCCTATTGAATGCGGTTTAAGGTTCGTGTCGAAGGTGTTGGGATTCCAATAATGTAGGGGCCTTAATCATTAGAACAGGGTTTGGGGGCCCATTATACTATAACTATTAGAAGGAACCCCCAAATAGTATAGGTAATTATTAAGGCCCATATGTTAGGGTGTGGAGATTCCTAGATCTCAGAACAACTGCTTCCTGGAGCACCTCTGCCTCGCTAAGCGACCATCATGTCAGCCCGAATCAGGGCGTGTGTGCCTGTGTCATGTCATTTTCCCTTTACCGACTGCAAACCTCTGCCAGGGAAAGAACCGCATGAGCGACGATATGTAAATTTAGCGAAAGAGCAGAGAAAATGAAAAGATTGACTCAGATGGATTGAAAGAACACAATGCCGCGGCACCGTCGAAGTACCCCGAATTTGAAGAAACCCCTGAATCCTCCATGTTTGGTAGTAGGGTATTCTGCCCTCAATCCCTTCCAAGCTGGAGGTTCGGGAGTCCGTAAAGTAGGCCCTAATAGTGCGGGGGCTTCTGATCAGGACCCGCAAAGGGTACGGTTTAGGGTTGAGGGGATTTTCTTGTAGGTTAAGCAGCCCAACTGAACCCACCAATATCAATCTAAACGTGCTGGGCAAGTCACAGCTGACACCTCAGATGCTCAGCATCGGCAAGAATCTGAGGCTCCAAGACTCAACAAAAATCAGAACAAAGAGAAACATCGTGAAATTTGGTCTTTCCGTCGTGTGTTCTGAGTTGAGTATCGGCAGTAGGCGACAGTAACAACCGACAACGACGGAATCCTCCGAAGTCATCCGAAGGCTCGTCCGGTGCAACATAGTTGGGTCCCAAACAACCCGGATAAGGCAAACAGGTACTTAGACCCCTACTGATTTCCCAAACCCTGAACCCCGGACTCCCTAAACCTACAGGCTGAAACCCAAAAGACTGACCCGCGAAACCAACAGAACATGAATCTCAGTCTAGTCAGCGAGTCCTTTTAGCTTGGATTGCTCTTATGCCGGAAGCCACATCCCGCACTCGGCACGAACATCATGGAGCTCCGATAAATGCAGGCACAAGATAAAACTCCATTCAAGCAGCATAGCGCGTGGCCTTCTCGAGTGGGACGATCTTGATCTGCCAGCCTCTCACCCTAAGGGTCCAAAAAGGACCCAATAATTAGGTACTCGGGTTTAGGATAGTAGTTAATGTAGCTCAATATTTAGGAGAGTATATGATTCTTAGGTACTTGGACCCTTAGGGTCATCTTTAAACCCTGTGCCTTGCTAAATCTAAGAGGGTCCTACCTAGACTTCATGTCAGGAGAGAGAAGGTGTGGGGTTCCAATCCTTGCCGTGTGGCTTCA
Organism: Symbiodinium sp. clade A Y106; assembly: GCA_003297005.1. Taxonomy (NCBI): domain Eukaryota; class Dinophyceae; order Suessiales; family Symbiodiniaceae; genus Symbiodinium; species Symbiodinium sp. clade A. The sequence goes on along the minus strand of BGNK01000490.1, from coordinate 9,963 downwards.
GTCTTTACATACAGGTTCTACACTTTTTCACCGGCTGAGTTGGCCAATACAGTGTAAACCTTTCAGCATGGAAGACTTATGCACACAACCTGGAGCGAGTAAACGCTGCCCACCCAGCTACCGGCCCCTACAGGATCCATGTACTTACTGAAAACATTAATAATAACTTGCGCCTGAAAGCACCGATATCAGGCCAAAGTATGTTTTTTCCCTCCTACCTAGCAAGGACGAAGCCCGCCAAAGTATGTGTTGTATAGGTTTTTTTAAAAAACATAGGCTTTTTTAAAAACCCTATGTTTTTTTAAAAAACCGGTGCCTGGATCCCCATAGTCTCACCGACTCACCTACGACAGTACGCCTGTGCCTTTGTGATCAGAGCAGGGCTTATTTACGATTTCGCTTCAGGGCTTTGCGGCGTGGAGGCTGGGTTGGTGATTACCGGTACAGCCGGTAGGGTTTCGCATCACCCTCATATGCTGGACCCTGCTGGACCTTGAAGTCCAAAGTAACCAACAACTTCAACCTACTGTTAACCTCCAAATTAAATCCTAACCTTGTCAGAAGCTAGTGTCCACGCCTTGTCGCTGCCAGTGCGTCAGTGCCGCCTGTGCAATGTACTTATATGCCAAGGGCCCAAGGTGTGCGATATCGAGGCAGCTTTTGGGCTTTCCGTGGCGGTCGTGGGGCTGAAACGATTCGAACATGTTGAAACCTTTTTTGTGTACGAACACACCTCTACACACGAACCCCTTTAACCCTAAACCCTAGCTTGGTGATCACCCGAAAGAAACACCGCTAGCCCTAAACCCCTAAACCCTAAACCCAGACCGGACATGCACTTCCTGCGCAGCATGCTTGGGATTCAGAATTCCCGGTGAACTTCTGAAACTTGCAGCCATTTATATCCAGCGAAAGCCGAAAACAGAAACACCTGGACCGGAAGTCCTTGACAAAATCGAGCCAACCCCATGACATGCCTTGACATGCTGGCAAAATCCCTGTTCACTGGTAGGTTTGAGGATCGCGACTGCCCATAACTCAACAACACTATTACCTTGGACGGGCCCTCAACCTTGACGCCAAGCCCTGAAAGCCTAAACCCAACCCAGCGATGTGACCAGAACGAATTGTGTCAGAGCGGCGCGCCTTCGGGGCCTTCTTTTTAGTGGTCGCATCCAGAAACAAGAATGCATCCACCTTAGCTAGTATAGGGAAGCCTCTGCTACTAGATCCCAGAAACCTACACAAATTGGGCTTCGCCACGAACGTCACAATAGAATGAAACGTGGGCACTAAAGCCGCATGTCCAAATCTGCAGAACCTGACAAAGCAGCAAAGCTGCATGAAAAGGGTGGGAAGTTGTCATTCGAGCAAAGCAGCAAAGGCTAAGTAGGATTATGACTTCGAGGCCTAAACTGCTACTTTGGCTCGGGAACCCCACACCAAAACCTCAAACTTTGAAGCTTAGAGTCCAAAGCTTCGTTCGATCCAACCCAGGACACCCTGAAAAGGATTTAGGGTTTTGGGTTTTTTCCGTCCTACTTATGGGTTCAGAGTTTAGGGTTTAGGTGCACAGAGTTCTTCCCTGCCAAACACGCAAAAGGCCTGAACAAAGCCTGACATCTGTCATTTCCTAAACCTTGAAACTGCAAATGAGCCAAGCCTGACTCCTGACGCAAACTCCCAACAGGGGCAAGAGGAGCGTTCTACTCGAGGGTATCTATCCGAAATCCCGCAGTGAAAACCTCCCCATATATAGCTATATGCATATGTTTACACACATATGTACAGACATACATAGCTATACAACCAATCTTGGCACAAAAGCACCCAAAGCTGTATATGCACAAATAAAAGCACTAAACAAAGGCAAAGTTAAAATCCACAAACTTAAAACAAAACAACCTAAAGAGGAAGAGTAGTCGCTCAGTGCAGTGGGGCTGCGTTCGACGGCACCTGGGCAGCTTCACATATTTTACTGCAGTTTCAGCCCTTCTTCCACGATTCTACATACTTCTGTATGTAAAGAAACACATATGTATGTAGGTATGTGCGTATGCATGCATGCATGCATGTATGAGTGTAGGTGTGCATGTGTATATATATATGTATATATAAAATATATATATATATATATATATATATATATATATACACGTACCCACACATATCCATGTGATATGTATAACAGTATAACATTACCTTACTGTATAGTCCTATATGACCGTGCAGAAGCTGCCATCGCCCCCCTTCAAACAAAAACAACCCCTCCTTCAAAATTTGGATCAACTACTGTGATCTTTGAGACTGTACGAGCAAGCGGATCCGAATTTGTCCTTAGAGGCGGAGTTCCCTAGCCCAAAAAAGGGTAACCTTTTGAATTATGGTCGGATTATATATGCCCCAAAAGGTTAAAGGATACCCCAAAACCCTCATAGTACACTACCCTTATAGTACCCTCATAGAATCCTTAAAGGAACCCTTTATTATAGTATCCTAAACCCTAACCTTCTAAAGGATACACACTCCGCCCCCCAGTGTCACACGTCTGCATTGCACCCTACCTGTTTAAACCTGTGGAAGTCGTGAACCTGCCGGAACACCCGGACCTTCCAAACCCCCTTAAGTAAGGAATATCCCTTAGATCATATGAGGGATCCTATTACAATTTAAGGCATATTCCTTAATTACGGGATTTTGGAAGGTCTGGGCATGACAAAGTTCAAAGCGCCAGCAGGACTTGAAACTCACTCATACACGCCCCACCCCACAATCAACGATCAGGCACTGACAACAAAAAAATCTTCCATGCGAAACAGCCGAGTACTAAATAGCTGCGAGCTGCTCCAAGAGCCTCTGCAGCCCTGCCCCATCCAAAGCCTCTGGTCAAAGCCCACGTATACGAACTGTCTGTACCCTGAGACTTTGGGCTGTCAAACTTACGACCCTTAGACCCCTTAAAGGAACCCCTTATTCTAGTATCCTAAACCCTAACCTTTTAAAGGTTACACTATATAAGCTAGCCTTTCAGCCGGGGAGCACAAGGTACTTGGCGACTACGCGGCTCCTCGTAGCCCCCAAGGTTGTACGTGTAGACGGCGGCGCCTTGCTACTAGTACTTAGTATAGGGGCCTAAATAATTAGAATAGGGTTCCTTTAAAGGGGCCTATAAGGGCTACTAGAAGGGATCTATGATGTAGGGGCCTTCATAATTGGAATAGGATTTCGGGGGTGTATAATACTATAGCATAATAAATAATAAGGAACCCCCCCAAAATTGTATTGGCAATTATTTAGGCCCCTGTAGTAGATGTGGTTTAGGGTTTAGGGCTTCTTCGTCTCTCACAGGGCTTTTTGGGGTTCCGTTAAAGGCTCTACTATGGGCTACAATGGGCTACTTGCACTTTAAGGGTGTCGGATTCAAGGTTTTCAGATTTGGGAAATCAGGTATGGATAGGTTCGTAGAGGTCAGGAAAGATTCAGGATATGCACACCTCGAACAAACCAACATCAGTTTGCTTCCGTGACCTGCTTTGGCTCGAGGGGTTGTGTCAAAAGGCTTCAGAATTGCAGCTTGGGATGCGAGAGGCTTGTGCTTCAGATTTTGTAGTGTAGGGTTTTGGGCTGGGATTCGGCATAGTTTGGGTCGCAAAGCCCTAAACTCCCTAAGCCCGAAACCGGGGCTGGACATGTGGGTTTCTGCTGGAGTCATTCGGACTTCCGGTTGATGATTCCTCAAGACTCCAAGTATACAAGTAGTACATGCTTCTAAATTCTAAAAAAGTACCTACTGCGAGCTATTCTATTGGGAGCCTTAGGGATTCGGGCTGGATCTCAAGGAGCATGAAAATTCAGTAACCCAGGGACTACATTGTCTACAAGCGTCGAACTCCAACCCTGCTGACTGAAATCTGGCTCCTCAGGACATAGGCCCCCTACTTGGAGGATCATGGGACTTAGTAACTGGGGTTATAAATAAGGTATCCATACTTATAAGTACTAACCCCAATTAAGGTACTTATATGCTTACTTACTAAGTCCCATGATCCTCCAAGTAGGGAATCATAAGCCGCGCAGTTCTTTGCAAGAGCTTTCAACAAATGTCTTGGGCCAGTGCGAACTGGCGAAGTGTCCTCCGGCTCTCGCGATCTCTCACTGCAGCGAGGATTTCTCCTGACGGCTCTAGCTTTCGGGAAAAGGGTGTTTGTGTTGGTGCTCGTGCTTAGACAGAAAGATGGCTGTGCAAATTAACCGAAAGGAACAAGTGCGCACCCACACATGTAAACGCAGCGATGCATCCAAATATCTGTCCAACGTACCTGCATGTCTTTTATGATCGAATACTCACACTACCACTACCTACCTATTTGTCCAGCTAGCTACTTATCTACCGATCCACATAGACATACACATACATACATAATGTATGCACATGCATATCAATGTAGATGCTATGGGAACAGGACTTTTCGTCCATTAGGGGTTCTGGTGGCTGTTACTCCATGCTAGGTGTATCGTTAACTGTTTGGGTTCAGCTCAGTGACTCAAGCCCTTGAATCGCAAGCTTTCAGACAGGTTTTCACCCGTGATTTATATAATTAGAAACTTGTTGCGAGGATTCTGTACAAGACGCCAAGTTAAGCAATAAAAGCGAACTATACATTGCCACGTTGGAGACTATGGGCACTACTGGACTTTCTGAACAAACGCTCCTGGCTCCACAGTTGGGGACGCCGCTACCCACACTCAGCTCCAGCAGTGATGTCGGGCTCGGCCTCAACTGAAACGGGACTTAGGCTAGGGTCTCGGGCCTAGAGTTTAGGGATTACGAAGCAAGCTCAAGTTCAGATCTAGTTCAAACCCTTGGAGGAATGTCGAAACGGACTGCATGTAGGATTCAACTCGAGCTCTCGGACATAGGAAATGGAGCCCAAGTAGCTCAGAAACGGCTCGACGAATGAGAGGTGCAGAAGCACCTGAAAAACAATCGGGTTTGAAGCACTTGTGAACCTTTCGCATGGCGTACAAGGCTTGTAGGGCTTGAGGATTGGTGGCGGGAGGCAGGGGCGGGGGGTGCGAGTTTGGGGTTGGAATGTTGAAGACTTCCGCGGTTTTCTGGCCCCCAGCCAGGTAAGAATCAGGTGACTTCCCCCCGTGTTCAAGTGGTCTATGAATTTCAATCGGTCGATGAGTACGCTATAGGGGCCTTAGTAATTAGAACAGGGTGTTGGGGTACGACATAGTATAAGTACACATAGGAAACCAAAGGAATAACATTGGACATGTTTAAGTCTTAGGGGCTGAGTACCATAGCCCAAAAAAGGTTAACCTTTTCAATTATGGCATTGTTATGTGAACCTCAGAAAGTTAAAGGTTATCTACTCAGCATTAAGAGTCTTTTCGAGACTGTCGAGGCTCCGACGCCCGGTTTCTGCATGGGGCTAAGTACTTCGAAACGAGACCTTGGGAAACCTTAATATAGGGGCTTTAATGATTAGAATAGGATCTGGGAGCCCATTATACTATAGTGCTAATAAAGGAACCCCAAATCGTATAGGTAATTCTTGAGGCCCCTATATTAGGCCCATACTTGCAAGATCTTCTCCCAAGGAAGGAACCGCACACATAGATGCTGAACAGCAGGATCCTTGTGGCCACTCATAGTGTGAAGAGGACACTCGGGCCTCAGAGGAAGTAAGCTAGCGATACTAATTTGACAGCAAGTAAAGGCAGAACGAACGAGAATAGCAGCAAGAGATCTAAGCTCAGTGACTTGCGCAAGAACTGCCATCGAATTAAGTCCTAGATTCCCTGGATGGGCTGCTGTCGAGTTGTGGCATGTCAGCAGGATTCAGTAGGATCCCCTAGCTCTCAATGCCCAAGGGTCCAAAGGACCCAATAATCAGGTACTCGGTTTTAGGATATTAGGTTTGTATGTTAGGATTTTGGAGAGTATATGATTATTGGGTACTTGGACCCTTGGGGTTAATGCCCAAGCTAATTAGCCTATAGACCCTAAAGCTGATGAGCCTAAACCGACAAGCCTCAAAATCCTGTGAAAGAGCAAGCCCAAACTGGCAGCACCTTTGGCATTGCACGCCCGTTGAGCCGAAATATGTGGTAAACCGACATCACTCCTCAACTCCGAAAAATCCTCAACCAAAATCGCACAATAAACTCTGTGGACCTGCAGCTGCTCGAAAAGCCAAGAGCAGTCGCAACGCATGCCAGAGCCTCCACCAGCTCCGTGCACATGCTGCAGAAGGCTTGACACATGTTGCGGTACATTACGGTAATTATAGTGCGGAAGCCCAAGGTATAGTATTGATAATCATCTGTAAGCCTAGAGGCTTAGAGGGTTTAAGGTTCAAGGTTCATTCGTGCCTGGTACTTGGTCTTGAAGGCTTCAAAGAGGAGTTGCGCAGCCCCTAACAGCAATGTTAATAGCAACAGCAGTAGTATTAGTATTACTGACAAGAAGGCCAGCCTTGAAGGAACTCCGAGTGCGCGAGTCATGGAGTGTGGAAGAGCTTATAGCCAGCTATGCAAAGACCCCTCCTAGCAAAGTCTCAAAAGAGCAGGCCAGTTGCAAGACTACTCAAAGCACCAAGCGTCTTCACCTTATTTGCTACATGTACGGCAGCTGAGACGACGACGCTGACGACTGTTCCTGCTGTTGCCAGAATCAGTACGACTATTGACCGGTTTGTGGAGATTGACAACTGAACAGTGCATACTGTCCTTGTTACAGGTATGGCCAGAAAATGCCAGAAATTATACAAATGAATCGCATGCAGCTTCTCGCTACCGCAATGGCTCTAGCTACCGTCTATTCCGATCATTCCTGTTGCGAGGACTCTTAGTCTTGAATATGACTACTCTTGCTATTGCCGTTTAAGGTTATGCCTGCAGACTTGATGCGGCTGCGCCTACCATCGTTACTACAGTTTGTCAAAGCCATGGAACACCAAACCTTCAAGAAAACAAGATAAACAACAGCAGGAAGAACAACAGTTGTAATTTTAGCAGCTATCACCACAAGTGTCATTGCCACTTTTATCCCGTGGGCGACAGTTAAATCCCAGCTGGGTGCAGCCAAGATACATGGTTCGCCCTCACCGAGATCGGGGTGGCAGAGAAAGACACTCCGGTTCTTTGTTGTTACGCATCTTGAGCTTAACATTCCGGGCTCCTGATAGTCGCCGCTGCATGTCTTGATGCTTCAGGGGGGTCTTGGGCATGTGGCTCGGGGCTGTGTTGAAAGGCGGCCTTAAAACTTCTTGATCCCCTCTTGCCGCCCAAAACCTACAACCTTCAATCATACTGCTGGAGGCCTAAACACCTCCTTGCTCCCCGCGAAGTTGGGGAATATAGACAGGCCTGACCTGAGAAAAACTGCGGAAAACAGCTGCCGTCCATAACACCAGACTTGAATTTCAAGTCTTTGTAAGTCAGTCTTTTCTTCGTCTCAATTGACAGAGGGTTCGAAAGGCTTTTCGGGTGGGCGTTACGTGTTAGCACAATACAAGTGTTTCAAGCTCAACTATCGAGTAATTGTTGGGCTTAGGGCTGGAAGGCCCCCACCCTACCATGGAAATTGAAGTGCATGTTTACTAAACCAACACCAAAGCCTTACCAGTGATGTCTTTGGCCCGACTCCATACGAAATCTGGAGCCTATATAGTCGTCTATAATGCAGGGCTGAAGGAAAACTGAATTCCAAATTCAGCCTTTCAAAAGTTATTCTCAAACATAAACCCATCCAAGCAGCCATCCCGATATCCCGGACTCGAAACCCGAAACCTTGATAATCCATTCTGAGGCGCTTGACAACGTAGGACAATCTGACTTTCGCTCTAAAGGAACAGGGTCTATAGGGCAAGGACTTTTTGAACGGCTGACAGCTGTTTCGCCTGAAGTTCGAAAAATTCAACGCAAACGGAATTTCTTGTGCTGCTCTTCTGCAAGCCCAATGAGGGTTCCCAACGATAGTTGAGGACTAGAAATCCTTAAAAAATTGTGATTGAGGAATTTAACTAACGACCCGCTAATTTCTGCAGGCTCCTGTGGAGACTACCCTAATGCTTAAGCCTACTCGAAGCACTATAGAGCCGCTAAGCCCATGCAAGGCCCCACATCTCCCGTGCACCGGCTCGGAGCCCTTTTCCTGTCAGTCGCCGGTGCCGGCGCTGGCGGCACCTGGCGTAATCTCCTGATTCTGATCCCTAAACCCTGCATCCGATACCTACATCCTTAATCCGGCAAACTGTGCACTCTGAACCCCTCAAGCATAGGTTGGTTTGTCGAAGCTTGTATTGTTCCACCACCAAGTCCGATTCTCTTCTGAGTCGTTGATCCTTACCTGTACGAGAATTTACCTGCCAGTGTTCCTTTGTCCTAAGTCTTTCGATACGTACGTAGTTAATTACACGTTTGCTTTGTAACTTTCGCTATCTGGCAGGTTCACTGACAGCCAAGTCTCAACATCTCGCACAACTCTTCACCAACATCAAGGAAGCGGCGCTGCAATCTCGGTTTCAGGTTCGCTGCCGTGGCATGTTGCGATGCGCGAAAGCCAACTGCAGCGCTAACTCAAACGTGCAGATCCGGATACTTTCAGGGTTCAAGTTCCGAGCTTCGGACAGAGATGGAGCTCCATGCGGCTTGAATACGACTGCGGCGATGCAGGGTCTCCCAGTCCAGATGCACTGCAGGTCACGGCAAACACGCGGAACATGAGTATTCCTCGCGGAATTTTCGCGGGACGCGGTCGTGGGCAGGTGTCGTTCGCCATGTAGGGATGCGGGACTCATCCTGAACTGAAACTTAGAGGCTGAGTACCCTAACTTTTGAATTATGGCAGGATTGTATAAGCCCCAAAAGGTTAAAGGTTACCTACTCAGCCCCTAATGAAAACCCCGGATCCTCTATCAGGCTCATTGTCTTGCCAACGAAGACCTGTAACTATCCCGAGAAGCCCAGCCACTTGTAAAAAAAGCAGGCGCGAGTATAAGCAATGAACAAGAACACTAACCCACACCCGCACACATATACATATAGAAAGGACGAAGGAATGATTGCAGGAGGTTAGATACTTATCTAGAGAGAGAGAGAGAGATGTGACAACATGAGAACATGCACAGAACCACATTCCGAGAAGCATTTTTGCTCCAGCACGGAAGATGCCAAGAGAGCGAGAGAGAGAGAGAGAGGCAGACAAACAGACGGACGGACGGACAGACACGAAGACAGATACGGGGACAAACACACAGACAGACAGACAGACAGGCAGGCAGGCAGGCAGGCAGGCAGGCAGGCAGACAGACAGACATGATCGACAGACAGACATGATAGAGATAGAGATAGAGATAGAGATAGAGATAGAGATAAAGATAGAGATAGAGATAGAGGTAGCGGTAGCGCTAGAGATGGAGGGACGAAGAAACAGAGAGATAGAGAGACAGATCGACAGATAGATAGATAGGCAGATTGATTTATTGATCGATTGATTGCTTGATTGATTGTCGGATTGATTGGTACAATGATAGACAGAGAGATAGAAGGGTAGATAGGGCATACATACTACATATGCACGTAAAACAGACCGGCATGTAGGTGCGCATATGTAAACAAACACGTATGTTGATGCCTATGTATGTGTATATATACATACACACACATATATATAGGCGAAGGTGTAGATGCATACAGATGCATGGTTGCTGGCATGAGTGCACGCAAGTATGGATGTATCCCGAAGAAGCCCAGGCGGAAACAACACCGACATCTGAAACCCAGCTTCAGGACTTCACAGGCAGGTGGTGCAGGACGACCCACACCCTTAATTCATTGGCCGTTTGCACCGAACCAGAACAACAGGGATTAGATCTACAGGGCTTGTTCGACAGGATCGGCAAATTTTGACAAATAAAGACAAATTAAAGACAAATAAAGACAAATAAA
>BGNK01000489.1:43499-230635 GCA_003297005.1 Symbiodinium sp. clade A Y106 | reverse complement strand
TCGGCTGCACACTTCGTCTACAGCATGGCTCTGGTACCACTGTACAGCGAGGTCCTCGCTCCAACACCACAGTTCCTGTGGCATTTGCTGATCAACATGTCGACGGAAGTTGCCTCCGGCGTAACCTTCGTCTACAAAGCGGGCTTGGTCCCGTTGTACTGTCACATACTGGCCCCGTTTCCATGGGTCTGTTGCAAAGTTTTCGGGGACGTGTTCTGCGGAATAGCTTGGGGTGCGCAGTTGCTTCACAGCATGTGTCTAATCCCTCTTTATGTCAACGTATTGATGCCGGCACCAAGTCTGACATACTATGCGGTAGGCAATCTGTGGTTGGGAATCGCTTGGGGTGCCCAGTTCGTCTGCAAGATGGGCTTGATGCCACTGTACTGCGATGTGCTCGCTCCAGCACCAGAGTTGTTGTGGTATGTTCTTGTCCAGATTTGCACTGTGGTGGCTTCTGGCATGCAGTTCACTTACAACATGGGCTTCGTTCCTTTGTATTTGCACGTTCTGGCCCCGATGCCGCAACTGTTTTGGAAAGCATTGGCTGAGCTGTGNATTTGCACTGTGGTGGCTTCTGGCATGCAGTTCACTTACAACATGGGCTTCGTTCCTTTGTATTTGCACGTTCTGGCCCCGATGCCGCAACTGTTTTGGAAAGCATTGGCTGAGCTGTGCTGCGGAATCACAACTGGCGTACACTTCGTCTACAGCATGGGCGTGGTCCCTCTCGGTGTCCACGTACTGGCTCCGACACCGCAGCTGTTACACTATGCCATGCTGCAGATGTCGTCGGGAATGGCTTCGGCTGCACACTTCGTCTACAGCATGGCTCTGGTACCACTGTACAGCGAGGTCCTCGCTCCAACACCACAGTTCCTGTGGCATTTGCTGATCAACATGTCGACGGAAGTTGCCTCCGGNTCGGCTGCACACTTCGTCTACAGCATGGCTCTGGTACCACTGTACAGCGAGGTCCTCGCTCCAACACCACAGTTCCTGTGGCATTTGCTGATCAACATGTCGACGGAAGTTGCCTCCGGTGTAACCTTCGTCTACAAAGCGGGCTTGGTCCCGTTGTACTGTCACATACTGGCTCCGTTTCCGTCTCTCGCATGGACTATATTAGTGCAGATCTCTTCAGGCGTTGCTTCCAGTGCTCAGTTTGGCTTTTAATCATTGTGCGTTTCTGTTGCGGACATCTTCCGCAGCCTGAGATCGGCTAGCAATCGGCCAAAGACTGCGAGGGTTTGCGAATTCGGCAGTGGTTTCTAAAACGTTTGGCTCGCTGAGGACACAGCCCACGAACCGCACAAACCGAAATAGTTGACCTCACCGTGCCTGTTACTCCAACTTGAAAGCGGATCTTTGGTCTAGCGCGCCAATCCTGAAAAGCTATAAAGCCAAAACTTGTACTTCGTTTTTGTTCCAAAACAGTGAAATTACCTGTGGCCACCTGTAACTTCTTCAGCTCGAATCCGATAAGTCTTGCTTCCCAATGCCAGAACTCGTTTTGGTCATGCCAAGAAAAGATGCGTCAAGTATGCTAGCACTCCGATCCATCATGGGTTCTGTAATGTGGCTTTGATGAGGTCATCCTGATGTCACGCTACAGTGGAGGCACGCTCAAGGCTGACGGGACCGTCTAGAAGCAGCCCATTGGGCATCGGTTTCCTGAGCTGTGTCCCACTAGGCCACCTTGGGTCCTTTGCCAGGCAGCATTGGAGCGGGTGGCTGCTGTGGTCTTCGCTTCGGTTGTGGGCCTGGAGCACAGGCAAGGGAGGTCGGTCCTCTCATAGGTTTGGGGGTTGGATGTATCTCTACCTTGTCTTACATGGTGCCTTTCCCGCATTTGCTAGTAGTGGATGCTGCGCTACAGCACCCAATGTTTGGTGATGTCACTTTCGATCAGAAGGTACAGCTGATGCGATTGGAGTTGATTGTCAGCCAATTTCTAGCCGATTCTTGTTACTCACGGTAGTCGTGAGAGCTTGAATTCAGGCTTCTCGGCCCGAGGGGCTCCTACAATTATCTTGTTAGGGTTTCTCTTCTTGCTATTGCTTGTATGATTATTTATGGTTCATGTTGTTATCATCATTGCTATTATCAAGATTATACTTATTATGGGTATTGCACCTCGCTACTATCACTACGATTACTACTCTACTGCTACGACGTCTGAGGTCAGGTTGGTTTCGTGGCCCTCGGCTGGTGCTCCGACGTTACAAGGACCTTGATGGAGGTCTTTCCATAGCCCTCTATGTGACTGCATGGTGTGATTCATGACATCCGTTTCTAGTCAAGGCCTTAACTCAAAGGCAAAGGTTTGCACTGGCATGTATCGTGTCGTGACGAAAGAGCTCCTTGAAGTGGCTGGTCTTCGCAGGATGCTTACGGTGGTTGTGGTGTTTTTCGTGACGTGGGGCTTCATGCTACCTGGCGGGACATCGCGATAGAGACTAAGCAAAATTCAGAGTCATTTGGACTCATCTCAGGTACTTCACCTACGATGGAAGTGAGAGTTCGAAAGGAATCGCCCAGCGTCTGGCCGCTATCACTGCTATCTGTCTGCAATTTGCGAAGCTTCTGGTGAATCCACCAGGCACGCAAGCCACAGGGGTCTCGGGAGCGGCAAGGTCTCGTCTCTCATGTCCGACTGCTCCGACGAGTCTGGCACGGCGGTTACCTACTCCAGCTCCTACCACTCGCTCAGTGAGATCATTCTTGGCGCCCGCGCATGTTTGAGACTGGAGTTGCTTTTCGGAATTTCGAGTGTGCAACTTCGGAAAGACAAGCTGATTGTAGATCAATCCCATCAGATTGCTGCACACGATGCCGGGTGGAGCAGCAGCAACATCTGCCATTATGCTGGTTTGAGGTGTTCTTGTGATGACCCTTTTCGACACCTTGTTCGGAGACGAGCCTGCCGCATCACAGGCAACGTGCTTAGAAGGTGCTTCCATGTCTGTCTTTCTACCTATCTACTTATCTACCTATCTATCTATCTATCTGGCTGTCTATCCATCTACGAAACACCTCTTCGCATCTCTGCATACGCATGTACACATGCGCATCTACTGTACATATTTGTATCTAAGATCATGTCATGCATACAAAGACAGTATAAACACATACACATGTAAGTACATGCATGCATACACCTCACAGTTTCATGCTGCCCCTGCAGATATACGAGGCAGCAGAGGCTCTTCAAGATGCAGTCGAAGGCTACCGCAAGGCGAGTCTCTTGGTTTTTTTTACCTGTCCGTGGGGTGCGGGATTGAACAGTGTTTAAGACTCTTCTCCCGAGCGACGAAGGCCCTGATATTCCTACAATCGACCTGCTGGTTCCGAACTTGAAGCGTTAACTATGCAAGGCTGCAGACGGATCAGTGCTTCCATGTGCTTCCCTCATGCACAGATCTTCAGGCAGAATCAGAGTCACTCTTGCCCGGGCTCTGCGCATGTCTTGTTCCCAGGATATTTCAAGTAGGTACCGTGAGTTCAGAGTCGACAGGGACTGCTGGCAAGGTGATCTGGCAGCAAGTCCATCACACTTGCTTTGGAGTGATGCCACCATTTGTGCGCAAGTCACCAAGCACAGTCTGCAGCGACATGAGAATGAATTATGCCAGGTCTGTACATAGCAGCTATAGCATGCGTGATATCATGCAATGGCGCAGTGTGCCACAACACATCCTTAAAAGCGAATCGCAAAGGTTCTACATCTCGTTATTTGCATTTCGAGGAAAACAAGAACATGGAAAGACTTGAGGCACACCGAAAGCGAGGAAGAAGGCGGTTTGACCAGAACGGATGACAGAGATGACGTCTGTGGCGTAGCCCGGCTATCCCAGCGCCCGTGAAAGTGCAGTTCATTGTTGCAGGTGGCCAGGCCGGAGGAGACGTACATTGTCTGTATAGGGACCTGAGGGTATGGTGATTGAGAACATACCACACAGTACTGTAAGTCTGTTTTGTCAGAACCCCCAGCAGGGATTCTTAATGCATGGAGACATGCGGACGGAAAATGCCTTCAAAATAAAACCCTTAGCCTCAATCCGAAACCCCAAACGGTGCACCTTCAGCCCAAAGTATGCCATCTCATCTCACATCACGTTGCCTCTGGCTCTTCCGTCGTCAATTAAGGCAGTGAAATCAAAAGGTTTTCGCTCTCTTTCTACGGAGTGTGCCATGTTAATGTGCTTCGTTGGAGAAGCGTCACAGGGACAGGTGCAAGTGTTGCGAAGATCGGTTCGCGAACTTGCCGTACCGAAAGCGCGTGACAAGCTCTAAACTTGTCGAGATGGCGTCCGTAGCATCTGCTTGGCCACTCGACTTTTCTGAAAATTCAGCAATCCGGCACGCAGGGATCAGAACAAGCTCCGATAACATTTCTTCAGACTGGCAGAACCCACAGCACGATGGGAGGTGTTCATCAGATACTTCAGCGGTGAGATCGACGACACGCAGTTAGCTGGTGCTCTTGTTCCGAGACGGCATTGACACCAGTTGCTTTTGTGCTGCCGGTTTGTGTCCACCGGATCACGGAGCTTGGGGCAAAGTGGTCTATATCCTGTTCTGTTTCAGTCGCTGCAGCGTCGCATGTAATGAGTTCTGGTGGGTGACTTGCCATGGTAGTGAGCCATTCTGTGGTTCTGCGTGATGTGGTGCTATGCTACTTCACGCAGTCTTAGAGTTTGTATTGAGAGGATTGTTGCGGTCCTTTTTGCTGCTTCTATATCTTCGATTATCATGCTTCTCATTGCCCTTGATATGTGATGTCACGGCTTTTGTCTTGATTCCACTACGCATAGTGCTGTTGCTGAGCTGTTGCTGTCACACTAACTGCTGTTATAGTCAATAAAGTTAGTTTCCGTGATCTTGATTAGCAATACTGTCACTTTGTTGCGGTTGTCATCATCACTATAGGTATTTATTTTCTGTTCATTATGAGTATTACTGCTGTGATTGCCACCATGTCTATTCCCGAAGCCTCAACCCTAAACCCTACCGTAAACCCTAAACCCCCAAACCCTAAACCCCCAAACCCAAAACCCTAAACCCCCAAGCCCAAAACGCAAAACTCAAAACTGTAAACCCAAGACCCTAAATTCCCACCCGGACCCCTGGGGCCGCTCCCATACCGGCACTGGGCCAAACAATGGGTGGAGCCTATGGAGAGGAGACCCAGCCCGAAACGCCCTGGCCCCAGGGCCCCCTGGCCGCCTTGGCCCCCTGCTCGCCTGCCTGCCCGCCCCCTTAACTGCCCTGTCTGCTACCCTAACATGAAATGGTCTGGGTGGTTGCCTGTGCTATCATCACAGCGGGCGGGTTTAAGAGAACTTCCGGTTTCACCGAGTTCTAGGACACATGCAAGGAAAGTCACTTTGCGCGTAGTATGCCGCCACCCACAAACCCTGGTGTGAGGTGGCGCCATCCCAGCATGGATTACCAGCCACTGTGCAAACCCTAAACCCTAAACCCCAAACCCTAACCCTTGCACCCGAAACCGATTATCACGACTTCCAGCGAAGGTGGGGCCTCAAGCCGACCTAGCAGAGGCCAAGTCTGCCGCCGGCTTCGCGGTGATGGAGCCGAGGCAGGCTGAACGTGGTAGACACCTCATGTTTACCCTAAGTAAGTAATTCACATATTGTATATATGTATATATATATATATACACATACATATATACATATATGTGTATACGGTATATATATTTATATGTATACATACACAAGTTCTAGATCTGGATCTATATCTAGGTCTAGGTTTTTTCTTTACCTATATCCATATCTATACCTATACCCATATCTATATCTGTGTCCGTACCTATACCTATGTCTTCATCTGTATCTGTATCTATATCTGTATCTATATCTGCATCTGTATCTGTATCTGTGTTTGTATCCATATCTCTATCTATACCTATATCTATATCCGTATCTATGTCTGTACCTATATCCATATCCATAACTTTAGCTATATCTATATCTATATCTGTATCTGTGTTTGTATCTGTATCTATTTCTATTTCTAGATCTGGATCTATCCATGCATCCATCCATGGGTAGATCTATCCATCTGTCTATCTATGTATGATTCAGAGTTTTGAGAAGATTTTTGCACATTTACGCATCTTCATGCCTGCACACGCATGGCAGGCTTAGGCAATAGGCGAAACTGTATGCATCTGTGTGCATGTAGAAGTATGCAGATGCAGGTCTATGTTTATGCAAGTATGGAACGATCCGCACACAAATGTAAGTTGAGCATGCTGTCTACCTTCTGCATTTGCATGTGAGGTTCTGGCGCCCGACATTCAACAACACCCTCTATGAACAGGTCATCGTCTCTTGCTGCATTGGTGATGTAGATTGACAAGCTTTTGTAAACCAGCCCTACGCCCTAAACTTAAACTTTAGTAAACCCAAAACCTTATAAAGGGTTTTAATGTGGGATAGTAGAAGGCTCAGGGAACTTCCTGTCCAAAATGCATGCACGTATGTCAAACCGAGGCGGCCTATGAGACTTTCTTCGCCGAGTTGAACAAGTTGCCCGACTGTGTAGGGTTTAGCGCTTCAGGGGTCAAGGGTAAAGTGGAACAAAGCTTCTCAAGCGTTGGCGGTAGTCGACAGGGTTCTCAAATTTTTGGAAGTTGTTGCTTCATCTTTGAAATCCACATCTGCTCGTTTTTTGATCAGCTGCCTGGAGAGAAGCGGATGGCCCTTCTCCCTCAGGATCAATCGTGTCCTGGAGGATGACAAGGGGCTGCTTCTGGATGCGCTGCCGTGCTACGCTCGTCTGAAGCGACTGATCTTCAATCAAACGCAGTTTGAGAATTCCAGACAGGTGCATGTCACTGTAGTGGTGTCCAGCTGCTCAGGGCACAGATGTTCGGGATCCTGGACCAGACAACGGGTTTTGTTGTGGCGAGCATCCGGAACCTTGGCAGCAATAATTAGTTCGTGTGGAAATCATATAGGCGGCGATGGCAAATGGCCTGAGGCGAGATGGAGAGGAGTTGCACCGCCTGGCAACTGAGAAGAGCATGATCGAGCCGACGGTGATTGATCCTTGAACGCTGTTGTGTATCATGGAGAACATCGGCAGTGTTGTGGTCCAACAAATCGACAGAACTTTCGCGGCTCCTGCTTTCATGGCAACCTGCTCACTCTTCCGCAAAGTAGGTGTGGGTCCGGATTTATGTCCTTCGCTCCAACTGTAATCATCACCATCTCCACATTGCAGTTGATGCGGCAGCCGAGGGAATGTTGGTGAACGACCGCCCCTCAGACATCAGCCCCTCCGGCGGCTTCGGCGTCGCAGCCTGACTGGACGTTCCCAGCTATTGCTTCTGAGGATATGAATGCGCAGCGGGAGGAGCCAAAGATCAAGGCCATGCTTGCAGTGTTTTGGGCTTCCCTCTTGGTGTGTGGAAGTTGCAAGAGTATCTGGGGAGTCCGGGATCCTTGATTTGCAAGAACTCCAGGTTCTTTCGCTCAGATGGCGGCCTTTTCTCAACGTAGGTATGGTTCATTGTCAACGTTGCGGAGTCTGAGTTTTTTTGTCGTCCTTGGATCTGCCGACTCCACTTCTTTCGTAACTGGTAATCTCATGCATTGGCCCTTCAGAACCGTGATGGTGAGATGCCTGTGGTGGCTGACAGCCGGCGAAGTGCTTCTTGAATGCATTGTTCAATTACGCTGGGCACCTCGCAGAGCTTGAGATTGGCATGAAGGCGTTTCATCTACCAACAATGGCTTCAGATAGGCTTTTGCAAACTTGGGACTGCCAGCCTCAGTACCCCTAGTTCCTCAAAGGGAAAACGTGAAATTGTTTGGGTTTGTGCCTTTTGTCCTTGTCAAACAGTTTGAACTTTTGGGGCCCTGGCTACTGAAGAACAGAGTACATCACGCGGTGAGAATCGGACGGAGGGATTGCGAAACGAGGCTGTCGCCACGATGATTCAGCTTCTCGGCATATTCTCAGACGTATGTTCAGTTTGACTGTCTCCTTGAATATGGAATGCCCCTGCATGCCACCTGGGATCATCAAGGTCTCTGGAGAAGGCTTGCTTGGCAGCACATTTTGTGGTTTTGACTGTGGTAGCCGCCTTTCTCCACCTAACTGCTCGGGCTTGCCAGGGAATGGGCACACTCCAGCGCGCCTGCCGAGCACCCAGTTGCAGCGACTGTTGCAAGCCGCCAGCGTGTTGTCTCACCTAAAATCCAAGCCATCTTTGGTACAGACAAATGCCCTGGTCAACACCAGAATCCACTTTCGCTGAAAAGCCGGTCTGCCTATCACGTGGCCGAGCCTTCTTAGCGCTTGGCTCTGCGGCCAACTGTGCGAAACTTCAAAGTTCGGCTGTTGCGTCTCATGCAGGCACATGCATGATCTCCTGTCAGATTCTACCACGGAACGCCAGGGACATCTTTTGCTTTGAGGACCTTGTGCAATTCACAACTCCACTCGACGCTTTCGTTGCCCTTTCGTTGGCAACCCTTGCAGCTAAGCTTGACCTCGGCAGGAGTCGGGTTTTTCTCATACCAACACCGCCTGCCTGCTGCCAGTTGTCACAGCATGCAAACTATCCCGAGAGAACACAGGTACCTCCAGACACTCCGCATTCTCTGGCGTATATCATCAAGCCACGCCAAGACATCCGCAGATGCGAGGCAGTTCGCATGCTCAAAATGTTTTGGGCATCGTGACAGAACCCCAACATGGTTGTTTTAATTATTGCGCACCTTTCCCAGCGATATACACTTGTTAGACATCGGTCTTCACGCCTCGACGGGCTCGTCAGCCATGTTGTCATTGCTGTTGTGGCGGCAACGGGTGGCAAACGGCAGCAGAACTCCCACAACAGGGCAGAGACGGGCAAGGACTTGGAGGAGAAACGATCAATCGTCGTCTTCGCACCCTGTCTTGATTTCCTTTGCTGGGGCTGATCTTGGTCATCTCGTTCGTGGCTGGCGAGCTATCGGAGCGTGCGAGGAGCGTTTGAACAGGTGTAGAATGCTGCAGGAGCGAGTGCAGCAAGTAACAGGAGCTAGACAAGTGAACTGGAGCTGTTTGGGTGGTTGTCAAACTCATGGTCCCTTTTTGGGTACTCTAAATACTAGGTGCCGTATTATAATAATGAGCCAAAAAGGGGCCCTAATTTTGACAACCACCCGTTTGCCAGGGTCAAGTTAGGAAGCGCTGGTTGAAAACGGCACGTGGGGATTGCTTCATTGCCATTCGTCCGAGTGCTGTTGTGTCAAGACTTAGGTGTGAAGGCAAAGTATGCAGCTTGAGCTGCAGACGAAGGCTCCTAGTGCTCTTGTAGTTGTGGTCAGGAATACTGAAGTATGCATTCTGTTTCGGCGGGCTTTTGTGCAGAACGCGCCAGGACCTGTGTCGACTTAGACCTGAAGGCTAATGCTGAGCGATATGATATATTATGCTGCTATGTCTTGGCAACACGGAAATTGCTAAGCTGTTCGCGCTGTGTGGCCGCGCGGGCAGGTAGGTCAGTATACCTTTGCTCCTAACAGCACCCTTGAAATGTCGATCACTACCTGCCATGCACTTCCCACCGGCGATTTGCTTGATTGGTTACACAGTGCCTCGCTGCGGACATAGATTCCAGCACCACTGTTCCGGAAATCTGTTCTTGCTGAATGCCCATGGCTGAAGTGACTAATTACTGTGGTGGATCATGCTAGGCAGCAATCGAAATGATTTCGACTCTGATCTCCGCAGCGATGAAGAGGTGAGTTTCGTGTAGCTCGCGTGGACTGTAAACTTGTCCATGCTGCTGACGCAGCACAAAGCATTGGATAAAAGAGCATGGTCTGCTTGTCCAGCGATGGTGGACTACATTCAGACTGACAGTCATGTTGGGTAGAAGCGTACATTCTTGGCGGCAACAGGTTGTACCTGCCAGCAGCCGCTAGCACCCGCAACAAGTATGCAAGTTTGGGATACGTACCTCTGCCACTCCTTACTTTGACCTCCCAAGCGGTCACCGTAAGCTTCTGGTAAACCTCTTAGACATGCAGAAACGAGCGGAAGTATCGTGAGATGGGCTGTGGCAATGGTCCGAAGGCCCAGTCCTGAATCGAACGGGCAGCGGTTGCCAAGCTTAGCCAAGATTCAAGCGCTAGCCGCTAGCGGCCGCTAGCGCTTGTCTGTTTGCTAGCGAGTGCTATCCATATCATCACTGAGATTTTATATCGATCGCTAGCGAGGTTTCGACCTCTTCCGCTCCTCTTCCTGGCGCCCGTCTTGGCGCCCTGGGCCTGGCTAGGCAGGGAAGTTGTGGCAGTTTGTGTGGGGATCCGTTCTCGTGCCGCCGGAACGGCATAAGAGTGATGACATGTGATGACGATGGTGATTCGGAGAATGATGTAGCTTTTTCCATTGTCAGCACTGCTGCGATTTTCCCTACTTCTCAATGTCCCGTTTCTGATAGCAGCTCGCGAAGGAGATCATGTGTACAGCATGTTGCACATGCCAAGAAAGCAGCATTTCATCAGCCGGCCGTTGTCGCTGTGTTCATCGCTGCGCTGGCGAATGATACGATTGTTCCCGGTTATGGGTTCAAGGTCCATCTAGACCTCTTCCTTGACAGGCCCCTCGCCCTTGGGCCGGCTCCGGCTTCAGCGGCTGCCCTGCAGAGCTCAGGCTATCCGGCCCGGGCTTAGGGTTGAGGGTTTAGTAAGGGTTCAGGTGTAGGGTTTAGATGTCTTGAGTCTCCGTGTGAACGAACCTGAGTTTGACGACAGCGAGAGTAGAAAGAAAGGAACGTTATTGACAAAACGAGCTGTCGCAGCAGCAGGAGCTTGTCGGACTGTGTAGGAAACATATCGTATGCCACTATCCCACTTGCTAGCAACTGCACCGGGCACGGATTGCACCTCATGCAGGAAGCACGTCATCAACATTTGCACCCCCCTCTCAACCTCCGAAGTTTCTGACTGTCATCTTATGCAGATTGTCTATGTTGGTTCGACGAGTGTGTCTGGTGCTCTCGCCTGCTGCTCAAGGCAGCCGAGAAATCTGATGGGCGGGCTCCACAGCTCTCATTGCGACAGTGGCTTGTGTTTTTCTTTGGTCTGGCTTCCTTGCATGTGGCAACTGGCAGGCAAGGGTTTATGTGAGTAATCCTAAACCCTAAACCATGTGAGTATGGGCTCTCGAAGCTTGGTAAATTGCGAGCGCAAGTCCAGACCCACTTTGGCCTCTTAATCCTTGTGCCCAGACCCAAAGAGTAGGACTGCCAGGCGGCATGAGAAGTGCTTTCCTGCCCAGTTACGGCTGCCAGAAATTCTCGAGGATGTCGCACTTCCTCCGCCAAACGGTGCCGGTTTGGCACGGCCTGGCGGGGGAGGCGCGGGGCTGGTCGCCCGGCTCCAGAAAGCTCGAAGCAACGTGGAGACGAGGATCCGGAAAGCCGGTCTGTGGGGGAACTGAACAACGGAGATCTGCTTTAGAGACTTTAAGAGCAGACATACCCAAGCACGCTTGCTTGTGACACATGTCCCAGTGGACGATGATGGTGTCGTCGATGATCAAGAAGCCATTGATAAGTCACGCTCGGGCAGGAGTGGGACATCTTAACTGATGTGGGTGGTCTGTGGCTGAAGGTTGCTGTATGTCGGAGGCAGTGGCAAACACTGCCTTCAAGTGTCCCAAGTGGCATGAGCTCCCAGTAGTGGGATGTGCTCATGATTCATGCCTGTGCTAGCCGGGTGTGCTTCGTGTGTGAATGTGGGTCCAAATCTTGGAGGGTTTCTCGCCACCCGGTGCTCAAGCATCCTCTGTTCTCAGCATGGTGGTATCGATTCCAAGGTCTTGGGAGCCCAAGGACAAGATCTATTCCAACGCGATTCGGTCCCTGCGATGGCCCCAGTCATGCCCAGTGGAGCGACACATGCGGAGGGCCTAATACTGACAGGCCAGGAAGTGCGACGGCATATCGAAAAGTGCTACCTTTGGGCAAGGCAGGAAAGCAATTTCACCTAGTGCAAAGTTTACAAGCAATGCACGCGGTTTGCATATCTTCGTTCGCTGTGTGCTATTCAGGCAGTCATCCGCAAGCGCGCCAAGTTTGCTTGGCTCTCAGTTCCCGCTCTGCTAGGCCACGGAAGAGGAACCCGTCCACAGTGTGGAGCGAATATGTGCCGCTCAGATTCGACTCTCTCTCTCTCTTTCTCTCTCTCTCTCTCTGTTTAACCGAGACGAGGTGAAGGAAGAGCGCATCTCGCGAGAAAAATCCCAGAATGTGGCAGAGGAGCTGGCGAGAGCCTCAGTCCTCCGAAGCAAAATTCTTGAACCCCAGGCCTTAAACGGCTTTCGCACCAGTGCGAGGTTTCAGTGATGCGTGGACCGAACTTACCTGGTGCGCAGCTGAGTGTGGAAAAGTGCTTGGGATGACAATTCCTGGTGAGCTTTCTCGAGGCAGAACCTTCAAGGGAGGATTTCTGACAGCACCCCACCTGGGGACGCCATCGCGTCTGATCGTGTTGGAGGATGCTACCCCTGATCCTAGCTTCATATCATTAAAATCGATGACTGCGAGGATCCGCCAGCCGGCGTAGAAGCACTTTCAGAGACCGAGCAGGCCAACCGCCTGCGGCTTGACTGCGGCTTGCGCACTGACGGCATGGAACAGGTGGAGCAGGGACGGCTGGAACCCTTCCCCTGCAAGGCCGACCGAGCTGCTTGCCGCTGCTTTCGTCGCCGTCTGATTCTGCAGGCAGTGTTCAACCCCCAGCTGCGCCCGACATCCAATTCAACCTCCGTGTACTGGGAGAGGGACCCGAGCGTCCCAGGCATCGGCAGAGCATTTCCAAAGTTGGGAGCATGCAAAGTTGCATGTGAGCTGCTAGAGTTGCTATCAGTTGCTATTCTTACATTAGCGTCAGTGTGAGGATTCTGGCCAGTATCGCTATGTCACGGGAAGATGCGAGTCGAGCAGGCTATCGGGCCCTCGTTGAGCGGTACAACGAAGTGCAAGTGTCAGGCCGGGATTTCTGGATTTTTCTGGACTTGTTGTGGGATGAACTTGATCTCTATTTGAGGCATCAGCCATTAGCCTTAGCCCTCAAGCTGAAAGGCCCCCAAGTCCTCGAATCTTTGCTTCCTGTGAAGGCTTTGACCCTTCGGGCAGCGCTGTTGACTTCGTTGCTCGGGGCTGGCAGGCACGGCTCTTTCAGCAGGCCGGGGCTCTGGGATGCGCTGTAGAAGGCATTCTTCTGGTTCAGGAAAGTTTAGGTGTGTCAGGGTGTATTTCTGGGAAGACGCGGAGCTGCACAGCCTGTCTTCGCAGTGAGAAGATGTTTTTTCCAGGCTGCGGACGTCCTGGATGGCAGCCTTTTCATTGACCGCTGCATCATGCGATCCCTTTGTCACCTGGATGCGCGCCCGCGACTCGTGTTCCGGCAGCGGCGTATTGTGATGTTCAGACATGTTTCAGCTTTCTAAGTTTGCCATTCTGACCGCGGACCATGTTTCATGTGGATATGCTCGAAAGGCAAGGACAGTTCTTGCCCCGTCACATCCTTTGTTCCCTTCGTAGTGATTCATGGCATGGCAATGGCGGTTAGCTCCTACAATCTCGGGCACGTTGTCCACATTCAAATGACTGCGGAAGTTGCCGCAAGCATTTCCCTCGCAGCTTGGACACACCGACAGTCCAGGGCAGGAGTCGGAGATGCCATAGACATAGTGTAGAACTGCTGTTTCTGGGCTGGCGCTGCTACAGCAACTCAGCGACTTTTCGGACCATCCGTGCCTTGTTAATGTACGTTGTAGTTCAGAACAAGGTATCGTATACGAGGGTATTCTCCACGTTTGGCGAGATCCGATCGCTGAACGTGCAAAGATGCAAAGTTGACGGCACTGCGACCTGGATGTCTTAGACAGAAGCCTTTTTGTGCAAGTTTATAATTCCTCAAATGTGCCAACTTGCTGGCACACTCAGCAGTTCTACTGTCCGCGAAGATCCCGTAGCACTGAGATTACTTTCCTTGTGTAAGCCAAGAGTCCGGCTTCAACAGCCGCAGTATATCTCTAAAGCATTCTCCGAGCCGGAATTCGAGGATTTGCTTGTGTGTCTGAACGAGCAACCACGAGAACCGTAAACAACCTAAACAGTCTAAACTCCCAATACCTCAACACCCTGAACATCTTAAATGCTTTGAAACACCTGAAAACCCGACCCAAAAGGGCTTGAGGACCCTAAATGCTTTAGAAGCCATGCAAGCCTAGGCACTCCAAACACTCGAAGCATCTTGAGATGCAGATCCTTTCAGCCTTGAAGCATCACCCTGACACCAGGGCAACCTCAAGCCCCAAAAGCCCTAAACACCTAACGCGCTGCAAGAATGCTGGAGACAATACCGAATGCTCAACAGACCGCTGAAAACCTAAACGTTTGACTGCACTTGAACACGCAAATGCCCAAACAGCCTAGCACCTGTAAACAAAACTCCCTAAACCCTAAACCCAAGCACCCTAAAGACACTCAAACTTTTTGCAAACCATCCACCCTAAGGCCCTAAACACTCCAGACCCACTCAAAACCTCAAACAGCCTCAGCACCTTGAACACCCGAAAAACATCAAAACGCTTCAACAACTGTCAGCACACCAAAACCTTTTAAACCCACCAGAAACCCTGCAAACAAAATGAAACACTCCACACCCTTAGCGCTCCACCCTGCTATGAAACAGCAACCAAGGACCTCCAAAACGGAAAGAACCTTGAAGCCTGCAAGCGCGATCATAAACAGACATGAAATTTCCGAAGCCTTGACATCCCCCGCGCGCGCAAAGACCATCTAAGCATCATAGCACCAAGAAGCATGAAGACAACACTCACTCAGAGATACCAAAGCCGCAAACACTCTAGACAACCACTCAAACTGCCAAGGAGACACCAACCCCATGTCCTAAACTGCCCTAAACCCCACAGCTTTTTACAGGTGGAAGTTCAGTTCTTTGAAGAGGACGCTGCCCGAGCACTCTGCCATCATATCGATAGCTTCTTGGTTAACATTCTACGGCCTCAGGGTTTAGGGTCTAGGGTTTTGGGTCTAGGGTTAAGGGGTTTAAGGGGTTTTGGGTTCGGGGGTTTAGGGGTTCAGGGTTTGGGGCGGTTTGGGAGGTTCCTTCTACAAAGGTTCTACAAAGGGTTTGGGGCCGTTGAGGGTTTCGACTTTTCAGAGCAGAAATGCATATCACCAGGCGCTACACTCTCCAGAACATCTAGAATTCGGGGTTGCGCCAAACAGTTTTATAGGGTTGCAATAGAAGGTTTAGAGTCAGAGATCAGAGTTTGGGATTTAGACTCTAGACTTTAGGATCAATTGGGGGAATTGGGCTTTACAGTTGCTGGCAGGATCAGAAGTAACACTAGTAGAAGTACCGGAAGTAGTATCAGCAGCGGAAGTAGGAGGAGTCGTAGCAGCGCCAGTGGTGGTGGTGGTGCTGGTGGTGCTGGCGGAGTTGCAACAGCAGCAGCAGAGGCAGCAGTTGTAGGACTAGTGGTAGCAGTCGTCGTTCGCGGAGTGGTGGCAAGGTAGTTGTAGCTGAAGCTGAGAAATCTTCGTGAAACTGGGTTTGCATCTTCACAGTCCACTCCTGACAAGCCATCGAGGTCTCCATGGCTTGAAGAGCGATGACAGTGCTGACGCCGACTCAGCCTTTCTTTCTGGCTCTGCTGTTTCAATTCCTTCACGTGCAGCTCCCGCTGGAGCGGTTTGACTGCAATTGACGCAACTTTTGGGGGTTCAGGGCAGTTTAGGGTTTAGGGTTGTGCCCGGTAATGGTTTATGTGCTCGGAGTGCAAATACCAATCGAGCTGTCTAACCTTGAGAGTTCCCTCGTGACTTCCTTCAGTCATGTTTGAGTCGTTCACGCAAAGATAGATTGAAAGGCCTCCTTTGGAGATGTCGCGGATTCGAGCGAGCCGCTTTTTCACAGTCTTTAAGAGTCTGAATCATCGCCAGCGTCGTCGTGACCCACAGATGTTCTCATTGCGCATATCTTTTAGGATTCAGGGTCTCTCGCGGAGTTTCCAATGTGGCGGAAACTTTAGGTCGGCGATTTCTGCAAAATGTGACCTGCACTGAGGCTGACAGAAGACTTTCTACACCAGATGCGTTTAATGTCGACGACGTGTGTCTTGCTAGCGGTGAGGCCGGAATGTCATTTCGCTGTGAATGCCAGCATTCACAACTGTTTCAGCATTCTACCTATGAAGCTTCAGTCTTGCACGTGAGTACTAATCTTTTGAGGCTGTAGCTGCAAGCTGATGCAACCTTGCAGCCATGATTGCCGAACGCAAAGAAGCACCAAAGATAGTAGCAGCGCTGAGCGAAGCGCAGGATAAGGCCACTAATCCTCAGCTCCAAGAGCTAAACCTCACCTTGGAGGAAACCAGGAGCTCCATCATTGTGGGTCAAGTTCCCAAGGCGGGGAAGCCATTGTAGGATTGGAGGCGTGTGCAGTTGAAGGTGTAGGGCCAAGAGGCTATGCATCATGTGCCCACGCGCTCGATCCCAGATTCTGCCAGGATTGCAGTGCCATTACTTTCCTTGAACAGCTTCAACTCCACAATATCTTGGAGCACATCAACTTTTTCTACATGCCAGTGGACAAGGCCAAAAGGCCAGGCTGCAGGAAAGCGATCTGGGCGTCACTGAGCATGGGCGGGTGATAATGTGTTGTTGAATGTTGGTGCAGCAGTGGTGGTGCTGGCGGTTGCTGACGCTGTTTCTGTTTCTGTTTCTGCTGCTGCTGCCGTTGCTGTCGCCGTCGTCTCACCCCACCCTCCCACCTCCAACCTCCCACCTCCCACATCCGCCCCACCTCCCACCTCCCACCTCCGTCGTTGTCGTTGGTTCCAGAGCCCCATGTAGTACGAGCTGTCTCCTGCACATGGGGTGCCAGGCGCTCTTGCGGATATGTCTTCCTTGATTTCCGGCATACCACGGGAGTACTCAGGCCGGCTGGGTTGCACTTCGTATCCATCTGCAAGCAATTTTGTTGGCATAAAGCACTACCTAGATGGGCAGCTGCGCAAGCTTTTGAGGTAACAGCAATGATTTCGCTGGCCGCTTCCAGGTTCAAAAGCAAGTTGAAGAAGATCGGAATGGGCATCGGAGCAGCAAAGTCTGCGGGCAGCACTTAGCTCTGCTCCGACGCCCGGAGCCGACTGAAGTGGCACTTTTGCGGGATTCATATCATGAGAGGACGCTTGCATCTCTTTGCACCTGATTGGCAATCTCAGGAGTGGTCGGAAACTCCATGTGCATTTTGCACATATGCAGGTTCGGGCAACTTCTCAGGGCAATTTCACAGAGAGACCCCAGCTCACCGTTTGCTGGATTTGGCGTCATCACGCGGCCTTTTAAGTTTGGATTCGGATCTGGCGGTTGCTTGATTGAGGGAGCTTCTGCCGACTGCATGGTTGGAAACGGAGTGGATTATTGCTCCTTGTGTGTGTTTGATATAAGGGCCTTAATTAGAGTAGGGTTTGGAGTTAGTATACTATAACTATAATAAGGAATCCCCCACAGTTGTATAGGTAATTATTTAGGGCCCCCATATTACAGTCTGAGCTGCCAGGGGTGGAAGGAGCTGCTGGAGCGCTACAGCGAACCGGAGCAGCTTTGCGGATGAAACCTTGGGATTTCAAGGTTATGGATAGGGCTTCTTGCGATGTGTTAGGGTGTAGGACAGTGTAGGAACGTGTGTGTGTGTCACCATCTCACGTCTTGCCTCCAAAACAGACGCGACGCTCACGGGCCTATCTATAGACATGGGGGGAGGCTGGCACGAAGTTGTAATTTGCATTACTATCGTTGATGTTGTGTGGGCGCACCGCCGCGCAGCCCACGTCGATGCCACGATCCGAGTGACAGGGAGACGAGCAACCCTATGCGCAGAGGGATGGGGGGATTGCAGCTCTGGATCATAGATGCGACGATTGAGGGTAATTTGGGCGTTTTCGAGCCCTGCCAAATAGTCGCGTTTCAGAACCTCAGAGGTAAAACATCCAGATGCGAAGCGTCACATACACAAACTCACATCTACACATCTACACCGCCCACACTCACCCACCTTGTGATTTGTATCTTATCAGCAGTGGCTGGGTGCAAACTTCTGATAGATAACACATCTTTTTAGTCTTGTTGCTATTCAGCGAAAAGTAGCATTGTTATGTTTGTTTTCACCGAAGGAGTTCCCTTCGTCTCTTCTGGTGTTAAGGGAAGAGCAGCCATGTCATGCCGGGCATAAAACGTACGAAGATCCACAAACTCTACATGATGATCAAGCTCGGTTAAGACATGATGGAGTTACCGTCTTGACGCAACAAATACAGATAAAGGCATGATCTCATATTTCTTCCAGGGATAGGAGCGCAAAAGCCCATTTAGTCACTGACAGAATTTAGGAACTCTGTTGTTTCTGGACACTGATAAAGATGATTAGGATTTCTTATGCTTCTCTGTGATGAACGCAGATATCCCACTGAGAGGAGCTTCTTGTTGAGAGAACAACACTGGTTCTCCAGATGTAGAGGAGCTTTGGGAGAGTTTCTGGTTCGCTGCGCTATCGAGAAACGAGCAGTAGGCACGCAAAACGAAGCGGCAAACAGAATCCGTTTTGGGGTTCAGGTGATTTTCACATCGCACAAATAAGTAAAACAAGCAGTGGTAAGATGCAAATACCACCGTAAATACCGATGGTTTCTAATCTCGGTAGACAACAAACAGAGACGGAAGATGTTGAAGAACAGTCGGCGAGAAGGCTGATATGGATCATGGTGTGTGTGTGTGTGTACACACCTGAACATGGTGACCGAGTGAGCCTTTTATGCAGTCATTTGCAAGTGAAATTTCAGGCAAGAGGGGCAAGGGCTCCAGTGATAAGCCTTGCCCAACGAAGCCAAATCACTGGGCCCCCTGTGGCACTGGAGTAACCAATACTAGAGTGACGGTCTGCATGTTTGCCGCAATCTGATACATGTGCTGTGGTCGTCTTGGTCTGGGTCTGTCAGTGATTCTTCGTATCAGTACGTGCCGAGCCAAAGTGTGTGTCGTTCTGGCTTACCCGAAATTTGGGGCCAGATCAGAGTGGGCAAACGCCCAAGCCCGCATTCGCGGATGTCAACGCCAACTCTGCTGAAGATAACGTCACAGGTCATCCATCATCATAGGTACAGGCTTCATTCTGCTTGAGTCGATGCCATCATTCTGTTCATGAGCGACTGGCTGTGATCTGAACGAGCGGACGTCTGCATGCCTGGGACAGTGATGTTTTCAGAGGGTTGCTGGTTTTGGGGTTAGGCAACGCGACCCATGCAGGCTTCATGCAGTGAGGGTCTGAGCTGTGCGGGATCTGCTACTGTTAGTGCCCGTAGGAGCGTCTTGCCAGTGTGTGATGCTGAATGCCTGTAGATCTCAGTTCTCAAGTGCCTGAAGCGGATTTCTTATCCTGTGCATAGGATGCTCTTTGACTCCCGCACGGGACAATGCATCGGGCCTTGTGCGCCCTCCTTCGCCACTTTGCCGCCTGCCGCACCGTATGCTCCTCTTCAGTATGCGCCGGCACATTTTGCATCTTTGCCAAGCAGCATCCCATCCGAGATGCCCAGCAAGAGCAAGAAACCTTCCTCATCCGCTTCATCGTCCGCCCATAGCTCCACCTCTACCAATACCCTGCAGCGCAAATTGCGCAAACGTGAGAAGGCAAAGGCACGGACAAAAGTCGTGCCAAGCAGTCAGCCCGGCGCCGCCGCTCACGAGACAAGCAATCTCATGGCGCTTCTTCCAAGCAGACTGCTCAGAAGAAGGCCCGCAGTCCTTCGCACAGCATGGACAGCAGATCTGCGACCAGGCAGGCCCACTTCTGACCGGGATAGGTACAGAGCCAAGCCCGGGCCCTCAGGTGCAGACTCCAGGCATCCCTCCGGACAGGACCGCAGCCGCAGTCCACAACGAGCGCGTGTGATTCTGGTGCCAGGCCCAGGCGACACAGGTGCACCGCCAGGACAGATTGGTATGCCCAATCCGCCACCTCCTCCAGCTCCTTCCAGCTGGCAGCCTTTTCATCCACACCCAGGGTATCAGCGCCCGCCTCCGGCTCCGTACGGCTATGGGTCTTGGAATGTTGGCATGAGTTCATGGCAGAGCATTGGCGGCCAACAACACGGTCAGGCCGCTCATCTTCT
Organism: Symbiodinium sp. clade A Y106; assembly: GCA_003297005.1. Lineage (NCBI taxonomy): Eukaryota > Dinophyceae > Suessiales > Symbiodiniaceae > Symbiodinium > Symbiodinium sp. clade A. The sequence goes on along the minus strand of BGNK01000489.1, from coordinate 210,397 downwards.
CAATCATCCTCCTCAGCCACCTAGTGCCCGCCACGATCGCAGACAAGCCCAGGCCACCTGGACTGACCCATAGCGTCTTCGCAGTCAAGGATACCATGAAGCGTGGGCGGCCAAGGCAAGAGGCAGCCGCTGCTGCCAACTCACCCAATCGGGTGAAAGCAGCTGCAGAGCTCTTACTGCGTCAGAAGCCACAACTCTACGCGGTGGACGTGGACCAGTCTGAAGACCTGGCACATGAGTTTGTTGAACTTGGGCATTTATCCCTGGCATCCCGGATAGCAGGAGGTGCATTGCAGCTGCAGGCGACAAGCACTTTCGAGGTGTCGGATGCCTACCAGTGCATCTTTGTGCCGCTGCAGGCCCAGCAAATGCCTGCATTTGGAGCCACCGCGGGCCACGCGCCCGGCCATCATTACTCATATGTGTTCTGTCACGGCACGGATCTGCCCACGGCAACAGCCATATTCCGAGAAATGGTCATCAGGCCAACAGTGCCTGGCATTGGCCTTGGTGCCAATTGCGATGCCGATGGCATTGTGAAGACCACCAGCCTCGAGCGGCGGTGTGTTACTGCCCAGTGCTGTACCGTAACATGTTGGACGGCACCTTTTGTATTAAGGCCGTGTTTCAAGAAGTGACACAGGATGTTGACGGAGAGCTGCACAAAGTCCAGCAGGCAGCCAAGCGTGCACTTCAGCGTCGATACCCCTGGGCTTTTCGACGCACACCCAAAGTGCAGTGCCGACTGCATACGCGTTGCCCAAGCGCAAAAAGGACTTCAAGGCCGGCAGGCCGATCATTTCCTTCGTCGATGCATTCATAAGACCTTTGCTTGAGGCCACCTCAAAGCTGCTGCATCGGCTGTGCAGCTGAGCAAGGCACTGCCGAACCATTGCGATGCCGCAACCAGGATTTGGCCGGATTTTTCAATTCCATTGCCAAGCCACGGTTCTTACGGGCATGGCGCATAACCTTGGAGTTCTACAGGCAGAGGCATGGCATCCAGCCGGACACAATCTTTACGATTGATTTGAAGGGAAGGGCACAACAGCTGCGCATCTTCCGCGGCAGGCGGAGGGCTAGGGCGGCTAGGGCAACGAGAAAGGTGCGCATCTGGACCGAAGACGTCCCCACCATCATACTGCACGCCCTTGCTTTGCAACATTTCAGGGTGGCGGGCCGTGACTTCAGACAGGCACATGGATTTTCGATGGGATCTCCCTGTCACCCGCACTGTGCGGCATGGTTATTGCGGCGCAAGAAGAAATCTGGCGCCGCACCTTCAGCATTACATGTTCAAGCATGAGTCGCAACCTGCTCAGTCTACGGTACGTTGACAATCGATTATGGATCTCAGCGCGCAGGTTCGAGCAGCTACCAGGAGTCCGACTGTTCTTGAACAGCCGATTTTACGGAGGAGACATCATTTTGGAGGACGAACCAGCGTACGACTTTGTGGGTTTTCCCTTGACTTGCACAACCGCATTCATTACAACCGGGCAAGCCAGGCCAGGGATTTGCCCCAGCACCTATTCGGCATCCCCAGAACAGTGGCCTGTTGGCAAGAGCCCACACCATCAAGAAGTGTGCTTATCCCAAGGCACACGCACTCACGGATGTCCATCTCCGACCAGTACTCAACATCTGAGATGATGATGAATGGACATCTGAGTGCGACAGCAAGCGCACAGATGCAAGCGCAGCCCATTCGTTGCACAGGTCGCCGCAGTCTACTCGCCGTTGCACAGCGTGTGCCAAACTGCTCGTCAGGGCGGGACTGAGGTGCCGCTGCCTTTTTATATATGTTTCACGCTGTCCTTTCACCGAGTTCGCACCAGATGCGGTCGACAGCTTGCGCAGGTTGACCGAGTGAGCCTTTTCTAGCAGCAGTTGCCAGCGACTTCTATCAGACGAGGGTAGCCTGCCTTATAATAACACTAGGTTCGGCAAGATGAAGCCCTGGAACACCAGGGCTTGTGTGTGTGTGTACACACCTGAACATGGTGACCGAGTGAGCCTTTTATGCAGTCATTTGCAAGTGAAATTTCAGGCAGGGGGGCAAGGGCTCCAGTGATAAGCCTTGCCCAACGAAGCCAAATCACTGGAGTGGATGCAATGGCTGATCGCCACTGTGTACCTGCTTTCGGATTAGCCAGTGGGCCGCCTGTAGCACTGGAGTAACCAATACTAGGGTGACGGTCTGCATGTTTGCCGCAATCTGATACATGTGTCGTGGTCGTCTTGGTCTGGGTCTGTCAGTGATTCTTCGCGTCAGTACGTGCCGAGCCAAAGCGTGTGTGTGTGTGCGCGGGTGACCGCATGTATATATATATATATATGTATATGTATATGGCGCCATATATATATATAGATGTCATAGATAGATATGCGTACATATACATATGTACTCTACTTGTTATATATATATATATATGCATATGCATATATATATATATATGCGTGTGTGCACACATATTTACACACATATTTACAATTTGGCAGCTGCTTTTACGTGGATGTGATTACATCACATGTACATGTGTATTTGCAACATGGCGTGCGTGCAAGCATATACAGATGCGTTGAACGTGCATACATGTGGATATCTGTATATACACATGCATCTGTGGTTTGCGTGTGCATGCGGATATGTTTGCATGGGCCGTTTCCGTGTCTGATTCGCATATGAGTTTGGGGTGCTCTTCGACATACTTATATGATACTTATATTTGCATGCCTGCACAATTCTGCTGGCGGAAATGTAATGTGAGCCTTGCTACGTGCATAAATGTATACGTACATGCATACCTATGTACATGTTTTCCCGTGAATGCACATAGGTACCAAACGAAAATATTATGTGTAAGCTTTCATTTAGCGGGCCGGAGCTTCGCCGCTTTTTCAGTTACAATTGGGATGGCCCGCGAAGGTTTTCCACAGAAAAAAGCTTCTCAGCATCCTTTCTTGGTTTCCGAATCCCGCTATCCGCGAGCGAATCCTCAGCAATCTTGATCGTTGTCCTCTCAAGAAAGGCTCCCATGTAATGTAGTCGACCCGGATCCCTGGCGTGCATCTTGAGGGGCAACTCTTAGCGGGCTTGCAGCATGTCCTCGCCCCTTTCTCTCCCATTGCCGACTCAGCGTGTGCGTGATTTGATGATCGATCAAGCTGCATGAGTGGGTAGGTTTGGAGAATTGCAGGATATGAGTGTCGATGGGTAGTCGATTTGTTTCTACTGGCTTGGGGTATGTTTGAAGATATACCTGCGTCACTTGATAAGGACCGGTTGGCTTCTCATCGCTGGGCTTGGTAGAGTAAGGCTCGGGATAAAGAGAATTCTGTGGACGCGAGATGTAGAGCCTGACCACGAGAATAGCTGCTTATGCATGCGGGTCGGCGGGCAATCTGACACTCTATGGCATGGGCATAGAGCTTAGTAGCAGATTCCTGCTGTGCTACTTGAGGACTGCTATGCCGCCCAGGTACCTATTTCATCCAGACGCTAATGAACGCCCACAGCTCTTCTTCCGCCGTCGGATTAGGGCGACGGAGCCCAGCTTTGAAGATCTTCTGCCGCCGGGGCCGGGGTCGCAGTGCTGGTGGGTTCCTCCAGTGCCTCTAGGCAGCCCGTCAAGTTCCTGGGCCCAAAGTGCACCGGACTGACGGTCAGAGAATCTCTCGTAAAGCGATGAGTGCTTTGCCGACACTCCGTCTGCGTAGTCACTGCTTGAATTCAGACAAGCAGCAGGCAAAGTTCCGCGATAGTGCTTGCTGCCGGATCGCTGAGGAAGCCCGCAAAGAACAGATGGGGCTGTCAGTCCCAAGCTGCAGAGGCTGACTGTTCCAATACGAGCAGTCCTCGCGAGTTTCAACCTGTGCACATTCGCAGTATGCATGATACACATGACAGGTCACGCATTGATAAAGCATTCTTTGAATTGTTTGCAACCAACCCGAGTGCACAGTTTTTTGTCTCTGGATAGGAGTTTTGGACGGCATTCAGCGCTCGTCCCCAATCAGCTCTATCAGACAGGCACAGAGGCAGTGTTGTGTTGTCCATGGAAATGTGAAGTTGGTGCCCACGAAGTATCGTGAAGTTGTGCATGCGGTAGAACCAGCAAAATCTGTGGAGCACATCCCGGGAGAAAGGGTCGTGCTGACCATGCTTCCCTAGTTTGTACAGAACAGGGTCCAGGCATTTGGAAAGTGATGAGTTGTGCCCTGTGCGCATCAATGCTGAGAATCTCCTGAAAACCCTGCAGACATCACATAGGCAAGACAAGACTTCAGGTTTTTAAATCATGGTGCAGCTCTAGGGCACAAGAAGGCTGCAGATGCAAAGATGGGAGAGTGCCAGCATCAGCCGAGCAGCGGATTCCTTCCTTTACGCGGGAGAATGTGCGCTTCGGGTCCTTCCCATCCGATCTGTCAAGATGCAGAATGCATTTGAATCTTCGGTTGATAAGGATTGCATCTACGGGCCATACCTGAGTAGTCAACTCCCTGGTTGCAGTGTATTCAAGAGTGTCAGTTTCGTGGAGTCGACTGCTCCGGATGCTCTGAAAAAAGGGCGAGTGGATGAAATCCACAGCGCAAGCGAACCTGACTCCCCGAGCAGTATCAAAAATCGAGAGCTTGTGCTCACAGCTAGATTCAATTTGTTACTATTGGGGTCTTCCTATTGATACTGTTATTGTTGCTGTTACTCGTATTGTTACTAGCGATACTGCTGCTGCTGCTGCGCTGATGCCGCTGCTGCTGCTGCTGCTCTTACCACCCCTACTCTTACTCCTAGTCCTTCTCCTACTCCTTCTCGTACTCGTATACACTTCTTCTACGATCTACGACTATTACTACTCCTGCTACTGCTATTACTACTACTACTACTACTACTACTACTACTACTTCTTCTGCTACTACCACTACCACTACCACTACCACTACCACTACCACTACCACTACCACTACCACTACCACTACCACTTCCACTACCACTACCACGACCACTACCACTACCACCACCACCCGGCGCAAAGCCTTACCACCGACGGAGCTGCTCCCCCTGATCCAGAGCATTCAGGACCACATCCACCGCGAGACGTTGTCGCGATTCCACGCATCGAAGAAGCTCGAGGAGGAGACGGAGGGCGAGACAGTTCGACTCTTCATGGACATTGCGTTCAGAGCCCCGGAGGCCAACACTCTCTTCGAGAAACTGTCCCAGCTCCAGGGAAACGCGGCGCTACAGGTCGCAGGCATCCAATTTCGGCGGGAGTCACTACAGCGACCACCTGCGCTGCAGCAACTCATGGCTCTTTCTTGGGGTCCCTGGTCCTCAATAATCCTAGCAATTACTGCTACCTTAATTCTGCTATCCGTGCCCTCCTCTGGTCGCTAGCTACAGACGACCGCAACCGCACTGAGGCTCAGGCTAGTTCTTGCCACTGGGGATTCACAACAGCTGGTCCGCAGGCCTACCGCTTCCTGCGGGGCCTACCTCCCGCCCACACTTTCTGCCAGGCATGCTTCTTTGGGGCGTCCTGTTCAGGGGCTGGGCCCGGGCCCATGCACAACATGATTGTGCTGAGTTCATGGCGTTCATTGCTGCTCGTCTCTGCCCTCAGGTGTTAGCCGGGGACTGGATGGCATGTAGGTCCGAGGAGCACAGGGGCATTGTGACGTTAGAAACGCATACATGTGAAGAGGCCATCTCGGTGGAACTGCCTCCAGGGGACAGGCTGCGTGCCCAGCTCCTTATCCATGAATGGCACTCTCAGGCTGCAGTGCACGCCTTCAGGCAACCGCCACTCATCTTGATTTTGCGCTTTGCTCGTTACACGGAAGGCCCTATGGGCGCTGCCAAAAATCATGCACTCATCACGTGGCCCGCTACCCTTCAGTTGCCGGTGTTTACAGGAGACCACATGGAGTCGATCAATTGTGCCTACACTGTGGAGGCAGCCATTTTGCACTCAGGTCTGTCCATCACTGCAGGCCACTACACCACTCTGCTATTCGAGGCCAATGCCGCTTACTTCTGTGATGACAACATCGCACCACAGCGCCTGGATCCCAGCTCTCATTCTCGTACAGAGCAGGGATACGGCTCTAGGGAGGTTTGTATGCTTGTTTGCAGGCGCGGGGAGGCGCGCTCTTGAGGGCCAAGGCCCCACCCTTTTGCACCACGAGGCCCCTATCCTCTCTTCTGACTGGACAGGAGGTCGCTGCCGCGGAGCTGGGCGCTCCGCCGCGGGTAGACTTGCACTGCAAATTCAGTGGAGTCCCAAATATTCTCCGTTTGCCCCGCCTCCGCTTGCCTACAGCCTGCACTCACGCTTTCTGCTACATGCATACATTCTTTTCTTACTTTCTACGGCCTGCATGCGCGATCTGCCTGCCTGCCAGCATCTCGCCTCACAGCTTACGCTGACTGTACAGCGGCACTCCATGTTCCCATGCAAACCTCCCGGCGTCCCGACTGACTTGTGGGCCTTGGAGCTTCCGTCAATTTTGGGCGCAGCACACAGTGATTTCCCTTCCTCCCCTGAGCCGTCCTCTCCCTCAGCATCGGAGCCAGGCCAGGAGACAGGCACGGATAGTCCTGCGTTGCAGCAGCCAGCCGATGCGTCGGTTGGCTCCCTCTCTGCAGCCCATCAGTATGCGCCTGACTCTGACTCCCTTGCACCCCCACTGGCTTCAGCAGATGTTTTGTCCCTTGACATATCGGACACTGAGGACCCACACAGCCCTGTAATTCAGGTATCGGCATCTTCCACGGCGGACTCCTACATCTACGACTGGAATGTTCCCTCAGCGGCGCTCCGACTGGTGCTTGACCTCCAGGACGTTCCCCCGCATCTCTGGCAATCACCAGCTCCGCCCTCTGCACTGGCAGCTGAATCTAAGGCGTATGCTCTACTACATCAGGGTTTTGCTACCTTTGAGGACATCGCTGAGCTTCTGGACTACCTGCCTGGATGCCAGCACGCCAAACGTAGGAGACAACATTGTGACGTGGGCCTTCCTCGTCAATGTTCCTTTTCAGCTGGAGCCTTCACTTTCTCACACAGCACCGGCATCCAGCTTAGCACGATGAAATACCCACTTGTGGTGCAGCTGCTGACCTCCATCGTTCGCGGGGCCTGCCCTGGTATTCAGTTCTCTTCGATTACGCTTCAACGCAACGTGCTGGTTCGCATGCATACAGACAAGCACAACGAACACGGCCGGAGAGCATCATTACACCATGCGGCCGTTGGCAGGGCGGTTGTCTCTGGATCCAACATGACGATGGGGCCCATGCTTTGGACATCCGCTCCGGCCCGGGCACCATGCAGCGAATCACCTGGCCCTACATACGCTTTTCGCCTCATCTCAGGCATGCCACGGCTCCCTGGTCATCCGGCGATCGCACTATCTTGATTGGCTACACGGTGAAATCCCTGCTACGACTATCCGAGGACGAGTGCCATACCCTTAGCTACCACGGCTTTAGGCTACCATCCACCTCAGCTGCCACTCGTGATGTATGAATGCTGGTATCCGCCTCATCGACTCCTTTGGAACCTTGAACTTTTAATTCCTATGCGCCCTTCACTCGTGAAGTGGCTGAGCCCTGGTACGCACATAAGCTGCGTGTTGCCAACTGTGCAACCAGCGACGCACTCGCTGACCTAGTTCCTGCCGCAACGTCTGGACCTCCTTGACTGCGGTACAAACAACAACAACAACAACTACTACTACTACTACTACTACTACTGCTACTACTACTACTACTACGACTACTACTACTACTACTACTACCGCTACTACTACTACTACGACGACGACTACTACTACTACTACTGTTACTACTACTGTTACTACTACTGTTACTACCACTACTACTACTACTACTACTACTACTAGCCGCCCCCCCCTACTCACTACGTCTTTTACATACTCTTCTAAGACACATCCGTTTTACTCGGTACTTACAGCACTTTCGTCACGTAGGAACATCTTATGAAGCCTCAAACTTCACCTGCGAGTTTTCAAACTCCAGCATCCGATNTTTACATACTCTTCTAAGACACATCCGTTTTACTCGGTACTTACAGCACTTTCGTCACGTAGGAACATCTTATGAAGCCTCAAACTTCACCTGCGAGTTTTCAAACTCCAGCATCCGATTCTGGACTTGCTTTTTTTTTTTGGGGGGTCGGGGGGTGTGCGCGAAGAATGATGACGACATTGTTACGCCGACACCCCGAACAACATCTCCGGAAGAGCCATTTTCTCGGTATTTACAGTGCTTTCGTGACGTCAGCCATCTTATATAGTTGCCAAGGTTACCTCTGGACTTTGCTACGTTGTCTTTTTGCCTTTGCGAGGGCTTTCAGCGAAAACTCGAAATTGGTTGGGGGAAAGTTTTTTTACTCGGTCTTTAAAGTACTCCACCTGGTGCGTTAACCCATCGTCATCATCATCTTCAACAGCGAACATCATCACAACTTGAACACCCTACCAACTACCCCTTTTACATACTCTTGTAACACACATCCGTTTTACTCCNCCCCCCCCCAAACACAATGCAACAAGAATAGTGGGTAGGGGGGGGCCGCTACTACTACTACTACTACTACTACTACTACTACTACTACTACTGCTCTGCGAACGCCAAGAGCAGCATATTGCGGGCAATCACCTTACTAATGACAATGATGCCAAAGGAAGTACGTATGATCTTCACGACACTAGCACAGTACTTCACGGAATAATGGATGCAGTGGGTGCATTAGTCTGAGCATTCTTCAAGATGTCAGTCTGAACCAACATGTGTCTGCGACAGCCATGGTCAAACTGTACACAAGCAATGCTCGTATTTCTTAGGACAAAAATCAGCAACGGTTGGTATACCAGTCGAAAGAGCCGGATCTGAATGAGAAGTGTGGTATACTTCTAGGAACAAGAGTTGGGTAGCTGTTACCTTCACACACTGGTTGTCATGACTTGCCGTCATCATTGACATGGCCCACTGCACAAGGCAATGACCCACTGCCGTCAGACTGCCCGCCACTCGGTGTCACATCAGAGCGCAGAAGGCCTGCACTGAATGTTTGTGTTGCTCGTGCATGTGTTTGCAAGTTGGCAGCATCACCTAATCAATGATCGAGAAAGAACGTGAATGATTGCCAATAGCAGCATTGCCATTGTTGCCCCCGCACCAGTGCTAGCAGCATCACCCGCATCGCCCGCATTACCAGCATCGCCACGGTCTCCGTCGCCCCACCACCACTATCACGAGTAGCATCAGCATCAGCATCAGCGTCAGCATCAGCATCAGCATCAGCATCAGCATCATCGTCATCAGCATCAGCATCATCGTCATCAGCATCAGCATCAGCATCAGCATCAGCATCAGCATCATCATCATCATCATCATCACCATCACCGCCATCATGATAATGATGATGATGATGATCATCATCATCATCATTATCGGCATTATGTATCAGTGCCATCATCATCACCATCATCAGCTTCATCATCAGCATCATCATCATGATGACCACCGGCACAATGGTCATTACCATCAGTATCATCATCACCTTGATCATTACCATCATTTCATCATTACCATCATTGTCATCTTTTTCATGGTAACCGTCATTATCATCAGCATCACCATCATCATCTTCATCATTTGCAGCAGCATCAGCAGTCAGCAGTCAGCAGTCATCAGTCATCAAACATCACCACATCATCATCACCAGTATAATCTGATATGATAATCGCAACCGGTCAATGATGCTCCCACTGTTTTGCGCATGTGTTTTTTTTGTTACGGTCCTCGGTATCGAAGCTGTTCGTTCATTTTCAAGACCTCTGGATCTGGTGGTAAAAAGAAGGAGATAGACCATGGAGTGTTGCCAGCACTCCCAGGTCTCGCACAGTTTGTAATGCTGCAGAGTTGTTTTCAGTTCTCAATTTAGGATTCACAGTTCCCAAAATACTCCTTACACAGTGTTCCCTCGCATGCAAAAGTTGCTGTGACGCGTTGTAGATTGTTGGAAAGGGTTTTCTGGCTGCGTGGAAAGTTGTAGTGCGCTGGCCATCTGTGTAGAAGTTCTGTGGCTCAGGAGGTCAATTCCAACAAAACGCAGGGCAGCTGCTGTTGCAGTTTTCGATCACATGTTAACCTTTTTTGCAGCATCAAAGCATGTGAGCCCAAGAATGCACCGTGGCAGTGCAGAGTAAGGCTTTGAGTATCCTGATTAATGTGGGGGCCGCTGGTGCATGCGTACTAGTCGGACTTCACCTCCATGTTGATAGGGATCGTAAGCTCGTCTGGGGAAGACATGGGACCAAGGGCGATTTGTTGGAGAATTTCGAAACGTGGGAGGTCTTGATCTGCTGCTACACGACCACGGACATCGTGAGCTCGGCGACGGACGTCGCCTTGTTGATGGATGAAGTACGTGCGGAAGAATGCTTCGATAATGGCAAAGCCAAGGATGGTAAGGGCAAGGGCGGCAAGGGCAAAGTCAAGGATGGAAAATGCAAAGGGAAAGCAGGAGGGGCAAGGCCACACCGCCGCGGCGATTGCCGGAACCGGCCAGGATGAAGGCCCAGAGCCAGAGGATGCCGGACGATCCAGGCGGCTGTCCGAAAACATGTGCCCGTGGGTTTTCACGAGCGGGAGTGTGGTTGTGCTCCGGGGCGTGGCTGGAGGAAAGAAGGCCAAGGACACGGCGCTTCCAGGTGAAGACCTCTACCGACCTTCCCGGGTGAAGCGTGTCTGCCTGAAATGCGTGATCAGCTTCCGTGCACATCCTGTGCGTGAATGTGGTCGGCAGACAAAACCAGCAAACCACCACGCAGGTGTGGCAAGGCTGGCAGGAAGGGCTGGCAGATAACTCAGATAATGCTTCACGTCGTACCTGTCATGGGCGGCCGGGCGGCCGGGCGGGCCGGCCGGGAAGTTGTGGGGACTCAGGAAGCCGCAATTAAATATTTGAGATTTANCGTACCTGTCATGGGCGGCCGGGCGGCCGGGCGGGCCGGCCGGGAAGTTGTGGGGGCTCAGGAAGCCGCAATTAAATATTTGAGATTTAGCGGGGGGGGCAGGGGGGGGAAGGGGGATTGGCGAGGGGATTGAAAGGAGCGGAAAGAGGACTTCTGACCACTTCGGCCGGGGCCGAGGCGAATGACGGTGATGCTTGGTCTCACCTTGTCGCGTGGGGCAGTTGCCTGAGGTTCGGCCTAATGCTTGGTGACACGACGGTTCACACACCCATATTGACTCCTGGCGCGGTTTGATCAAGATGAGACCTCATGTGGCAGTTTGCCGGATGTGGTAACAAGATGAGAGCAACAGGCAAAATACTGCCACATGGCGACGCGGGCCACTACAACCTGGCGAGGTCAATGAAAATGTGGGAAAGCGGCAAAGCCACATCCTCTCCCGAAGGCTAAGCGCACCTTGCCCTTCGAGGAAAGGGAGGCAAGGGATGAAGGGCTTGCGCGCGACAGCAAAGGAAGTGCGCAGCTTTGTTGGCAAACCAGCAAGCATCGGATTCCGAGCTCAACGTGTGAATTCCTGCAAAGAAGACTTGGCGTGCCCCGAAGTCTGAGCGACTAGTCTAGAGCTTAGGGTTCAGGGTTATTAGGTGTTTGATTTCGGGTTTGAAGTTGGTCTTCAACCCTTCAAACAGGCTTGTGGCAGGTCAAAGGCCTGTTTAGCGATTAGAGTTTTCAAGCCCGCGCGAGTTTGCCCGAGCATTGACGCCAAGAATTTCCTTATATTCTTAACTTATGTACCATCTCCCATTGATTTGCTCACGATAACACGAAATACCAAAATCAATTGCAGGATAGCATGAGACCACTTCTAGTATTGAATACTGCCGCTCGGTCAAGATCCAACAACATCATCAAGTCGACAGCCTCCGAGAGCAACTCAAAGCGCAAGAAGAGAATTGCACGTTTTCTGCCAGGACTACAACAAAAAGCTGCGAATGAATTAACTTCCACCTGTATTCTGCAGGTCACTACTGTCACGAGTTGTGCGACGCGGCTAGGAAGTTGTTACCCTTCAGCTTCGCGTAAAGGTTCCAATGGCCCAGTTCGCAGTATCGGCAGGGAGCCAATTTGGTTGCCAAGCCTCTTCTACGGTAGATCGGCTCGCACGTTTCGCATGTCGGAGTCCTCCACCTCAGGGGCTGGGCAGGTGATCTTTAGCCTTTCCGGCACTTAAGTTCCTACCATAATCAAAGTTAAAAGGTTAACTTCTGTTAGGGTAGGGTACTCAGCCCCTAAGCTCGATGCCGTGGTACTGATGATAGCGTTCACCGGCATCGCCCCTGAGAAATCCAAGGGTTTCCCTTTCTGGCAGTGAAGGCCGCAGCTGGCGGATGAGGAGCTGCAAGCAGCGATCAGTGGCGGAAGCCGTGGGCTGATGGCAGCGGGCTTAGATCTTTGCTTCTGGGTTGCAGGGTTTGGGATTTCGGGCTGGGGACGACGAGTGTCCTGTCAAACACACACGACTGGGGAATATGTCAGACAAAATATTGTCATACAGCAAGATCGTCAGATGTTGCGCAGGGATTTCTGCCCAGCTTCATCCAGCCGACTGCGCTGTTGGTCGGTAGCCTGATCCTGCGCGACAGCCTCAGAACCTCTTCCTAGACGGTGGAGTCCAGCCTTTCCGACAGCCAATGCGGAGGATTGAAAGCCGACGAAGTCCGTGATTTCTCCGCACCCGAGGTATTCGGGCATGATTGGTCCGAGAATGCAAAACAGAGTCTCCATGCAGGTGTGGTGGGGTACCATGTCCCCTCATTGTGCAGGTTGCAGCCACAGCGAAAGAGCTCCGGGACGCGGAGTACTTGGATTTTGGGTCCGTGTAGATCCTTATCTAGACTGTTTATGTCACATCATGTTCTTGTACCTTAGCATAGCCACTCCACAGCGCCAGAGAAGAAGAGACAGCAGCACTGCGCTGAAATGAGATCGTGCTTTGCAGGCCCTGGATGCAGGCGACAATCCGCTGGGTGTTGCCGCACCCCAGCCAGATGCCTAGCAACTCATCGTGCATCTTGAAAATTCGCACATGTGACATCTGCATGTACAGTATGCAGGTGTCTGCATTGCTTCTTCGTGTGCAAAGCGGTGCAAAACTGTCGTAACTGGTCTGGTGAGCATATGATGTTGGTGAATTTTCTCCATAGGGATCGGATGCCATGCTTTCAGGTTCGGCAAGAATCTTCGTATGGCTGGGTGCTGAGCCGCTAGAGCAGACATTCCAACAGAGACTGCTCAGACATGACCGGATCTGCTTCTCGGCTTCGGTGTCGATCCCGCAAAACAAAAACGTGGATGGTCTGTCGACCAAGCTTCATCTGAAGTGGTCAGCAAAGCGGGTTGGGCTACTCTGGCTGGTGTCGCTGAGCGAAAGGTTGCGGCCGCACGCCGCCTGCATAGCATACATCCGGTGGGAATTTTCATGCTTTCTGTAAGGTGCAGCTGTGATCTCCCCCTAAGGTGGGCATTGGCGAATCGGAGGAAGCAATCGAGCGCCTCTCGACTCGTGCGCGCATCAGCGAGGATGCTCGGGAGTGAGAGTGCTGCAAAGAGATCTGTAGTTGCCTTAGTGCTCCTAATGGTGGAGTCTGAGTTGTTGCCTTAGTTCTTGATGGTGCATTGAGCCACTGGACTTGCAAGGAGCACCGGCCTCTGAAGCCAACGGTGCTGGTGAACCCGGTCGTGACACCGAGAGAAGGTGTCGCAGAGAGGGAGATGAACAGTTGAGGGCCTTCAGAGTTAAGGGCTCAAGGCGTGCAGGCATCTTTGGCTGAAGTTGGCCATGAATCCGCGAAGCCTCGGTGAGAAGTGCCTTCGGAGGTTGCGCCGAGGCCTTCTTTTGGGAGAGGTACCCCTGGCACGTTGAACTTGACTTCACTATGGACTTTGCAGAGTCGATGCGCGATTCTTCAGCAGACGACGGTGCTGTCTGCTGTCGCGCTTGCAGTCTGTGCACGGGCCGTTGTTGGCATGCACGGTGTTCTTTTCGGGAATCCCGAGGCATAGTACAGTCGTTGTCCCGGGGAGCACAATAGAGCTCCAGAGGCAGTACCTGAGAGTTCATCTGAAATGCTGCGAGCTTCTGGTATGTGCGGAAGTTGGTACAATGGCACCCATGCCACCCAAAGACATGCAGTGCAAACCTGGTTGAATGCGTCTACGTCAGTGTCAGACGATGCTTCCAGAATTATCAATCGAGGGAGCTGCTGGTAAACACTGACGTCTTCATGGTTCGGCGCCGCCTCTTCGTGACGCTGCTTGCAGCTCTCGGTGTCCGCAAAGCCTTTGCAGCCTGGCTGAGCTTGGCAGTGTGATTCAGCGTTTCGCGAGGACGTTCTGTGCCTTGTATGTTGTGTGCTCTGAAACGGTGCGAACCGTTCTCCCAAGTCTGGCACAAGCTTTCCACCTGTCTCGACCTTTTGGCATGCTGTCACGCATGTGTTTCCGAGAGTGCTGGAATGCTGGAATCTCCGTGGGTTCTCTGAGGTGGGACCACGAGGCCTGGCCGGAAGGATTCGTTCTTATGCCAAGAAAAACCATCGCATTTTGTGCAGTGCCGGAAAGGCACTGTGACAGCAGCTCCATCCCGCGTTCCCATGCGATTCTTTGGCGGCAGCGGCGGCGGTGGCGCCGTGGCGGCTTGCCCACACTGCATGCAAGGCTTAGATAGTATTTCGCGCTTTTTTCCTTCCGTGCTTGCATTAGTTGTCGTGTGCCGCGAAATGATGGTTTCTATGAGGCAGTCGAGGATCACGCTCCGTCGTGGTCAGATCTTCATTCCGCGTTGGAGGCAAAGTCCTCCAGGGAGGAGAAGGATGCCGGCTGCAGTTCCATGACACATCAGGTCGTGTAACATTGGGCGATTCAACTATCTATCACTGCCTTTCCCAACCTCGATTTAAGATTATGGTCCGTCCTGCTTCTGGCTTTGGACGGGGATCCGGGATTGTATAAGCTAGGCGCTTTGTTGCACTCAGTTCTTGGTTTGGCAACAGCCATATTTGTGTTCCGGCTCTTGACTTGCAGGAGTTCCGATCGAAGCTGTCGAAGGGACAGGTTGCCAATGCAATGGCAAATCTGCGAGTTTTCGACAAGGCGGAGTATGTTCAAGATGAGCGCTTTGTAGCTGAAGCAAGGGTCTTCGAAGATCTTTGTCGTGCTTTCGGTTCTTGGCTTTCTGTAGTCGCCGCGTGTTCGCGTAGTTGCTGTTTCCCAGAGACTCCCTACCTGCCTTGCCTAGGAAACTTGGACGTCAGCCTTTTTTTCATGGTCTGTCCGTGCAGGATTCGGACTCCGCCAAGCGCGTGACTCTCTACCGAGACACTGCATCTTGGTGTCCATACTGCCACAAGGCGGGCATGCTCATGGTTCTTTTTAAGGCCTGAAGGATGACTTGACTGTTACTATCAGGGTATTATGAGGCTATTGTATTGAAAGGATTATGTGGGTGGCCAAGGCTTTAGGCACAGCCCAGTCGAGCAGGTGTGGCTTCTCCTTGAAGAGAAACAGATTCCCTACAACGTCAAGCGGGCCGCTTCGATTGCAAGAGGAGGATTTCAGCCTGCGGTGGAGTTTTTCAATCATTGCTAGCTGGACACTGCTTACAAGTTCAGATCTTTTGCAGATGGTAGTGTTTTTGCATGCTATCGGGCCTAGGTCAACATGGCCTGCTATGGCAACAAGCCACCGGAATTCCTCTCATTGCAGCCAAACGGGCAGATTCCAGTGGCCGTCATCGACGGCGAAGTATTGAGGCAGGATTCCCTATCAAATGCCTAATCTTGAGTGTCGGGCGCGGGCTGGGGCATATCATGGTTGTATAGGTTTCAAGCTCCTGGGTGCTTCTTGCATACCCGCTTTATTTTTCACTTCATACTGGGTTGGGATAAAGTCGCTGATGGCGTAGTGGCACTCAACAAACCAGGCTGATAAGCGAGCTTCATGATGTGAAGTCAGCGATTTTGACGGGCCCAACCCCTAGACGGCGAAAGCAGTAGAGGACAGTCCATCGAGCACCTGGATGTTCCAGCCTTTCCATGCCAGAAGTTTCCGAGATGCTCAGTATTTCTGGAAGCCTTCGAGTCGTCGACGTTCAGGTTCGGGGTCTCTTATCTTGGCCTGAGATAAAAAGCAGATGTTGTGGCAGCGAGGTCATCTGATGCCATTATAGAGCGTGACTCGGCTATAACGTGGGAAACTGGAAGCTCACTCGTTCAAGTAAGAAGGCCACGCACATCCATATAGGTCAGTCTGCAAGCTCACATACAAGGAATACTGCGAATGAACGGCGCGAGCTCAGAGGTTGATCAGGCCGGGATTGTGAGAGCATCCTGCAAGCGTGAGTTTTGCTAAATCGCTGAACTTCCGTGCGGCACAAGCCTGCTGAACCTGATCTGTTGCAGTCCTTAGACCCCTTTGACGATGCTCAGAGTACGCAACTTGGCAGCACTGCGATGTTGTCGTGTCATCTTGGTTCAAGGTCTCGTCAGCCAAGCTCGCAAGAGCTACCTATACTGTAGAGTCAGGTGAACAGAACCATACTGTTAGGAAAGACCCTAGTCGGAAGCAGAAACCATGGCCCTTTTTGCTCGTCATGAAGGTCTCATTGGCATGCTTCAACTGCTGAGCTATCGCCAACATCGTCCCTGTGGTCCTTACCCTGCATCCCCATCATCCTTCTCACCATCAACAACAACAAGGACGATGACGACAGAAACCACAACTCCAGCAATAACGACAGCAACAGCAGCAGCTAGGGCAACAGCAAGAGCAACATCAACATCAACATCATCCTTGCACACATCCACCTACCACCATTTCCCACCTCCGTTCAAAGGAATCTGCTTCGCTTGGAGCGGCAGCTCTTCTCAGCCTGGCTGGGGTGGCTGTGCCGTGGTGGGGGGCGACCCGACTTCGAGCGAACCCTGCGGAAGGCCCGGAAACCTGCAAAAATGGAAGCGTGCAGAAAGGTAACACTCGGGTGCAAGGTGAGAGGCTGCAGTCAGGGTTCAGGGATGCTTTCAGGTGTACCTTTGTTGCCGCATCTTGCCTTGCTGTGGATGCAGCTAGTAACTTAGAGATGTGGAGATGCATGGCAGATTCCGCCAGATCTGATCAGACACTGCCGTACTGCTTCTTCCAGCAGATCAGGTCGAGGACACCCTGAGCTCCAGGAGCAGTGGGCCGTACTTTCTTGGAGATCGCTTCTCGCTGGTTGATATCATGTGACTCAGATCCAAAAGTGGAGGTAGAGACCCTGGTGGACGATTGCATCACGTTGCCTTGGCACACCTTTGGTGGAGTGAGTACTTCGGTTTACCTTCCATACCTGACCTTTGAGCTCGATTTCGCAATGATACTTCAAGCTGACGTCAAAGTGAACAACAGGCAGTACCAGAAAGTGTGCAGGGAGCAGGGAGAAGAACATGTGATATCGGGACAGCTCACGCCGAAAGCCGAACAGGTCGTTGCGCCGCCTTCCAGGGGTGATTCGCCCACACTCAGCCAAGAAAGGCACAGTTTGCGGAAAATCCCGAGTCCGGGTTACCTTGCTGGGTCATTCATCCGGATCTACCAGACCGATCAAACCGAACAGTGATGTGTCGGCACGTGACCGTTACACCTCGCATCTGCACTAGATGTATTTTGTTTCGTTTTGTGCTGAGGTATGCGCCCTTCATTGAGAGAGCTGTTGCCTCGCTGGCCTACTTCAAGGCCGCACACAGATGCTCAAGCATGCAAACTGTCGCGGATGCATTTTCCTTGTGTACATATTTATGCAGAACCACAGATGGTAGACATACATGTACATACATGTACATCAACTGCATACAGTCACATGTACATATATTTTTACAGATTCATATGGCTCATACGTAGGGTCACGTAGCACACACACACACATATATATATATATATGTATCCACGTCCATGTGCATGTTTGTGTGTGCCCATGTCGATGTCTCCGTCCACGTGTATGTGCGAATAACTTTTTTGGTTGACAAGCTGCTTTCGGGTACAGCATCTGCTGCAAGGGAGGAAGAGTTCTTGCTTCAGAACCGCAGCTGATATTCGAAATTGTCTGCAGGGCTACAACATTCGGGATCCAGCGGCTTTTCCGGCCATCAACGCCTGGTTTGATGCAATGGAATCGCCACATGACTGCAAAGCTCGTAGGGTACCAGTGAACCCATTCAGAATGGACGAAGTCCTGCTGGGCTGAGTTGTGGCTTTCCGGTTTTGAGGTACTTCATAATATTATAATATAATCAGTATCTTATAGTAATATTATAATGTAATTAGTATCTTATAGTAATATTGTAATATAATTAGTATCTTATAGTAATAAGGATACTTTATGTTACAGTATCATTATAGTAAGGGTTGCTGGGCGCTTCATGGCAAGGGAGTGATGCTGCAGACAGACAGAGGCTCTTCGTGCTTAGCAGGCGGGGTCAAACTACAGAGGTTCGTATCTGAAAGAATCGAACAACCCTGGTATTCTCGATGTCCTCATGGGTGCATCTGAGGGGCTGCTTTTGCCCGTCCCAAGAAAGGCGGAGTCGAGAAAGTAGAAGCTGAGAGGGATAGGGAATGAGATAGGTAGGCCGTTAAGTGTGGAGCGGCGTACCAGGCCAACCATGAAGATGTTGCCTTCAGACATGATTGATTCATCCACCAAGACTAAGGCGGGCGAGCTACAGGGCAGCCAAATCCGACTACTACACCCATGCACATGACAGCCTGCAATGCACGCATCATGCACGCGGCAAGTCTGTTGCATGGACAGGTCGCACTTCTGACTCACAGATGTCTGGTCTCCCAAATGGTCCGTGGTGAATTGGGACAATCGTTCAGAGAACAATAGCTCAGAATCATGCCGATGTTGGTCATTATGCTGAGGATGGTAACTGTGATGGTTGTGGTGGTAGTTCCTGTGATACTGTGCTGACACGTTGTGAGCATGATGATGGGGATGATCTAACCAGGGAGTATGATGATGATAATGTTGCTGTTGATGATGTTTTTAATTTTGGTGATGAGGACGATGATGACGGTGATGATGATGATGGTGACCATCGGTGATCATGCTGCTGCTTCTCTCCGGTGATGGCAACCTTGGTGGCGACCATGATAGCAATGGTGAGGGTGCTGGAAACTGTGACCATGATGAAGAAGAAGATAAACATGAAGTTGATGTTTTCCGAGCATGCTTAGCACACTATACTACAGTGCTGCTGTTGGATTACTTTCGTGTACTTTCCCTGAGATAGCCACAGCAGAGGTATAGCAGCTACAGCCATGAAGTAGTCTGCTATAGAACAGACTGACAGCTGCATGCTTTGTGGAGGGGCCCTGAACAGGACTTGCCTCCTCAACTCGGCGGTTGCAATGCAGAAAGCGGTGGCAAGGCCGTCCTGAACCTGTCTATGCTTCAGGGTTTGGCTGGGTTTAGGTCTTAACGGTTTGGTTTTGGGGGGTGGGGGATTGAGAGGTTTAGAATCTACCTTGCATGCTTCGGCATAGTTGCGCAGTCGCAGCTTGGTGGTGTTGGCAGCTGACTTGAATGATACACAAGGCGGTGAAGGGTATCGGTAAGGCTGTCCCTTTGTACGAAAGCCGGGCCGGCACGATCAGCGAGTTTTAGTTCTTGGATGACCCTGTGGTTTGGACACTATCTATAAGAAGGAGCTGTATAGCATAACGCTTCCAATCGATTTTGAGCTTCGGCTAGGCCGCCCGTGACGACATCGACGGTCATGCTTGGAAGCCTCCTGACCTGTTTTTTGTTTGTTTGTGCTCTTGCAGTATAAGTGCGTAGTTGCGGCCTGGGTCAATGCGGGCCGCTAACCTACAAAGCAGCTTCCTGTACGATGCAACACAGTCGGTGCGCTACTGTAAATTACAATCTAGCTGCAATATGTGGCGATGGTTCGTACCGATGATTGCCACCAATTATCGCAGCTATGAAGACGAGGCTGGCAAAGGCTGTGACGATAGCAGATTGAAGAGGTCGATGATAATGAACATGTTCACGATTCAGGATGCATGCTGATGCTGGAAGCAATGAGGCACTGAGACAGTGGTTTGCAAGCCGGCTGCTACGGCTACGGGTAGTACTTGCACCGGTCATTGAATCACTGACAACACTATTGCGCGCACTACAGTCGTTTTCCCGCTGAAGCTGCTGCTGCTGCTGCTGCTGCTTGAAGGGTGGCGATTGTTGTTGTTGTTGTTGTTGATGGTTGTGGTGTCGTTGTCGTCTCACGTTGCTGGTTCTTCTTGTCGTCGGTGGAAGTGGTAGTTGTGTCGGTTGCGGCAGTGGCTGTGGTGGTGCTACCGCGATTCCTACGCTTCTTGTGGCGCTGCTGCTCCGTGATGTGTCCACAGCTTTTGCAGGTGCATTCGGAAAGTAGTTCAGGTGCCTTTCCTTATCCAGGCTCCCGCTCCAAGCAGACCTCATCGAGCCCGAGTGGTCTTGGATCTCATCTGCTGAGGTGCCTGAATTACAACTGCAACCGTGAGCTTATTTGTGTTTCGAGTTGAATTGTCTGGATGCAATCTCGCGAGAAGCTGTGACACTTCGAAGCATCTGCTGCCCTTGGCCTTTGGCCCTTGCTTAACGAATCTTTCTCTTGCCGTCCCACCACATGTACAAAACGTAGATGAGGATTTAAACACAAACACCTCGTCCGCACAGGCCCGTCGAGAAGCGGCAGAGCGATTGATCAACAACCACGAGGCCTGCGGACCCCTTTCTAGCTGAAGTCGCTGCAGCACCTCTGACAGGGTCCCATGTTGCCATTGCAGATGTCTGACTCTTGTCTGCCGACTCCCAAGCTGTGGTGGGTTTCTCTTAAAGTGCTCCGAGTTTTCGAATTTTTTTGGACCTAACTCATCTCTGGACCCACTATAGGGGCCTAAATAAATACCAATACTATTTTGGGGGTTCCTTATTATAAAAAAATAATGGGCCCCAAAACCCTATTCTAATTTTAACGCTACCCACCTCGGCTTGGTGGAGACTCCCGGCCCAACCCCCCAAAACCAGCAAGAAAAGGTGGGGGGTCAGGGGGGGAGGGCCGAAAAAGCAGGTAATATGAAGGGGGGCCAAGTGGGGGGGGGGGGGGGGGGNGGGAAATGAACGCAATAAACGGGTGGTTCCGGACTGCAAGAAGGAGGATTAGGTGGAGGGTACCTGAGCTAACCCCCAAGACGCCTGGGCCTGTGGCCTCGGCGGATTATTAAGGCCCCTTCTAGTACGCTTGTAGACCCCTTTAGAGGAACCCTATTAAGGCCTATATCAAGCTCCCCTGGTTCCCGTCCTGTCGCAGGCTGTCGCCCGCTTTGCATCTCGCGCTCGGTCTGGTCCTGGCTCTCCGGCTAATGTTGGGGTTTGGGTTGATGGTTCAGGGTTTTAGGGGCCTTTAGGGTTTAAGGCTTAGGGTTTAGGGTTGAGGGTCCCGGCTTTAAGGTTTGAGGCTGGTTTCTGTGACTCTTGCGGCTTTGCTCGCCGGGTCTCTTAAGAGAGACACGGCCTAGGTTTGCCTTGACTTGCTGAATTGGCAGAGACACGGGGTGGTCATGATGCCGCTGATGCTCGCCTCTGGTGTCCTCTATTACGCCATGTTTCGTGCAAGCCGTGGCTCCCAAGCCCAAGAAGAAGCTTGAGTGGGGACCCTTTTTCAAGAAGCCATAGGGGCCTTAATAATTAGAGTAGGGTTTGGGGGGATATTACAGTACAACTATAGTAAGGAACCCGCAAACCCCTCGGGCTTCGACGTGATGGCAGCTTCCAAAGCTGAGGATTTCCGCCCGCGTGGGCAGAGCTTTCCGATCCCAACGACACTTTGGCCCAAATTGGTTTCGTTGCGCCTGGGCTGGGGCAACCTGCGCTGTCGGATTTCTGCAGTTCAGGCAAAACCTGCAGAGAAGTGGATCTCCACAATGGATGTGTCCAGACCTAAGAAGAAACAGGCTTGAGGCGGTGAGCTTACAGATGCGCACTGTTCGAAATATGGATTTTCAACAAATGTCAGCTGCTTCAATAGTCCTCATGCATTACAGACGTAATGACGCAATGGCTAGCTACATGCTTTGAGGTTTCTCCGCCACACCGTGGACATGTTATTGGCGGGCGATGCCGCCGCTGCTGATCGCCACTTGGCGAGAACTTGTGACACGGCCCGTGTTGAAAGGGTCGGCATGTTTTTTTTCTATGTCATACTGTTGCCTTGAGACGGAACCACAAGATCGAGACACTGAAAGACCAAACACTGATTTATGCTGCTTTCCGGGTATGCTTCTGCAAGGCGATGATGCTGATCCCCTCCGATCGGCTTCGTGGGAGGTCAGGGTGCAGATTCTCTCTTGCGAAGTGCCTGCAAACGTGCGTTTTTGTAGCTACGCTTTGTCAGAGCTCGTGGCTGCAGGCAGCTCAGAAGAGCATGCAATCCCTGAAGGGGGAAGACCGCAGCTTGACAAGGGCCTTTTCTGCATGCTGAAGCAAGTATTCACCGGGCTGCAAGTCTGGGAGTATACGTTTTTACGGCTGCTGCTACCCCTTCTCCTGCTCCCTAATGTTGACTTCGCAATTATGGACCCACCTCAATCCCCCAGAACTCAATTACAAACCCCACTCAATAAACCCGATCCCCGGAACTCAATAATATTCCAGTCACTGCTTCCTAGAACACTTGAGGCCCTTTCATCAGCCCTCCCAAAGTCGCAGAGACAGTCAGCGAGCGTAAAGGTAATCAATAATCAATCCCCCCTGCCTGAAGGGGGGGGGGGTGTTTATGATTATGAAGTCAACATTATTGCTGACTGCTCACACTAGCAAGTATTCGTCTCTGCTTCAAAGCAAATTGACCGTGTTGCGAGATGCTTCAAGACATTTCGTCATTGTGAACAGGCCCTGGCATTTTAGCTGCAGGTAACGACCTTGCAGAATGCCTGCGATACCTGCAGCAACGAGTAGGCGGGGAAGGGTTCGGTTGCAACCGGCAAAGTAATTTGCTCTCCTACCCACCATTCGAGTAATGTCTGGAATGCTGAACCCAACATTTGGTACAGCAACACCTTGCAGGAGTTCCGCGGGATATGTCCCTCAACGCGGCGAGGCGTTTGCGCGGAGAACTGGGGCCTCTAGGCTCATTGATAGGCTCGTGATGTTGCATCTGCTCAGTCGCGAAGTCCTGTCCTGTTATTGTACCGAGCCTGTTGCTACGGTCTACGGTTGCCGTTGTTGTTGCTGCATAACTGCAACCATGCAGCGATGATGGTCAGCAGAAGAAGAGCACAGTACCAACAACTCGATTTGCAATAGGTTCGGTACCGTAACATGGCCGATGATTGAAACCTGTCGGAAGACTATCGATGCTACTGCTTCTATCATTCGTGCTTATGGCCATCAGTTGTCGAGAGTCATGGCAACATTATCAAACTCTCGAACTCTCGATGAACTGGAAAGGGTTAAAATCGCAACAGACAATCTGCAGCAATCACGCCAGAAGTACGGTCAGCGTCAGAGGTTTATCGTTCTATTGCTCCGAGTGGCAGTGAAGCAGCTTAAAAGACTTCCAACATCGGCAACCGTACCAATAGCCATCACAAGAAAGCTCCATATGAATGTTCATAGGACCAGTAACGCGACAAGAAAGAGACTTGTCGCAGGAGCATCAGCCGTATGCTTAGCAAGGTTATAGTCCCTTCACAATTAGACGATGACGTAGCCCAAAGCCATATTCTGAGTACAACCCCGGCGGCCCGGAGCTCCAGCCGAGGAAATTGATCGCAGCGCTTTGACGACGCCCGCAGTGTCTCAAAGGAGGAGATCAGACGATCTTCGGGTTGCCCGACTTTTCAATCGGTTTCCGGAGTTGGCGCCACCTTGCTAGAAGTGCAGTCGTACATAAGCTGCAAACTAGGCAGGTGGTGCACCGAGAAAATGTTTCTAACTGCTTTGGAATCGGCGGCGCAAGCAGCAACAGCCGACTGCTTTCTTTTTTGCCAACTCCCGAGCACGCTCGGTTGATATTCTGCAGCATGCCGAAGCTCCGCTGCACTCGTCATTGCACCATGCCCTGTGCGCATCTGCGTGCTTATCCACATCTCGTTGCTGAAGTTTTCGATGTATTTTCGATGGCCTGCGCTTCACATCTTGCTGTCCAGTTTTCATCTTGTGCAGACCGAGCAGCTCGGCGGTGAAGCTGCAATTGAGAAAAATGAGCTGCACATGCCAGTGTTCCGGCTCCCAGCCAGTTCAGTCCTCTTGTGCCAACTTGTAGCACCAAGATTCCTTGATGCTGGGCAAGTGGGCTCATTGATGACGAGACAACGGCCAGGTCAGCTTCTGTGCCCGGATACGAAGCAGTGGTTGGGCGGCCGCTTGAGGCGTGGTGCAAGTAGGCCAGTAGGCCTCGTCTGCGTGTATCGTGCTGCGCATACTGGACTCGACCTGCAACTCCGACACTTCGGATCGTGGGCAGAGGGC
Organism: Symbiodinium sp. clade A Y106; assembly: GCA_003297005.1. Taxonomy (NCBI): domain Eukaryota; class Dinophyceae; order Suessiales; family Symbiodiniaceae; genus Symbiodinium; species Symbiodinium sp. clade A. The sequence continues at coordinate 185,838 of BGNK01000489.1, read as the reverse complement.
GGTAGGATGATCAGACTGTAGTCTGCTCCCGCCCCACCGCCCCTGGATGCGTTGTCCGGTCGGGAAGTTCGTTGCCGCCCCGTCCTCTGGTCTCCCCGAGCTTCTGCCGTCTGAGACCGTCCATGTCTCTTGCCTGCTCCCGTGTTCGTCTCGCCTGTTGAGCCTTGCTGAGAGTAGCCTGATGGCAGAATCAGTTTTCATCGGCTCCGAACAGCCTTGGCTCGTGTCAGTTAGATTTGCTTGCAAGGTGGAGGTAAAGGCCTTCAGCGAAGAAGGTCGGGCGGTGAGCTTCATGGCCAAAGGCTGGCAGGCATCTGTGGGGGGAGGGGTAGAAGCTTCGTGCACTGTCCGAGAGACCGTAGCAGCAATTGGCGGTCCATGGACTTGTTAATCTGTTGCCCGCACGGTTCTTCGTGAACCTATCACATGTTGCCCAAAGGAGCGGATGTATGTAGAGGCATGCAAGCAGTCGTATGGAAGGATGGAAGGATGGATGGAGGGATGAAGGGATGGAAGGATGGAGGGATGGATGAATGCATGCCTGCCTGCCTGCCTGCCTGCCTGGATGGATGGATGGATGGATGGATGGATGGATGGATTGCTGGATGGATTGCTGGATGGACTGCTGGAAGGATGGATGCATGCATGCATGGATGGATGGCTGGATGGATATTGCGCTGTACTATATTGTATTGTACCAGCAGATAGGGGAATCAGGGGAATCATTCCCCGGGAGTTCTTTTCATGTCACCACTGCGCAGCCGCATTGTCAGAGTTGCCCAAAGCTCCTTCCAAACCAATCCTCAGTTACTTATTGTGCTAGCTGCTAGCATGTACCCTTCTTTGCAAGCTTGGTGCGCAAACTTTGTTTGTTTGATGCCTCACGAGTCCAGGCAAGGCAAATTCAGCATGCAGTTGACATGCTGAATGGTGTTCTCTACGTGGACCGCCCGAATCTTAGTTGTGATACGGATTGGCATGCATGCCCCTGCTGGTCAGATTCAACGTCTGCTGCAGCAAGGTATGGAGACAAAGTCTTTCCGTCGAGACAAAGTTGAGGTGCTTACGTCGGCCAATCCGACGTCTCTCTCTGCCCTCTCCCTTCTCTGTGCTGTTTGCATCGTCTCTGCCTTGGAGGGACTCTGTGCATCGTGCCGGCGCATCGCTTTGCCAGGAGGATCTACCTGAAGGAGTGCCATATGGAGTTCGAGCAGCGAAGGCTTGCATCCTAGGATGAAGCAGATTCATTCAGACAGCAGAGTTACACGAACCGTTGTTAAGTCTTATTGAGTCTTGTGACTTTCTGGGTTTTCGGGTCTGGAAGCACATTTTCTGCTGACAGGTGCCGCGCTCGAGGCCGAAGTCGTCGACCGGCACCTCATCTGAAGGAAGCCGAGTTTCGGGGTTCCGCATTTGGGGTCTTAGGGTTCAGGGGATGCGTTTTCGACATTATTGGAGAGCACCTTCTTTTGAAGTAGAGCATTGCAGCATGTGCTGTGCCGTTCTACCCAGCACGAAAAACTGTTTAGACAACATCAATACAGATCAAGGCGATGTAAGACTTGCAGCTGACGGATGGCTGGCATGTTATCAGAGTCCTTTCACTACTTCTTGCTGGGATTAATAAGTACAACTGCTTTCACTGGTCTTTATTGTTCTCCTCCTTCTGCCACCTCCGCCCGTATGCTTCGCTTGCGCACTGCGATTCTAACGAAGGTGTGGTCGTCCGGGCATCGTCTGTTGCCAGGCCAAGCTGAAGTTAAGGAGGCTTTGGCTCAGGCAGGTTTTCCTGCCAGCGTAACTAAGCTCGTCCTTAATAGGTTTCTAGTTTCGAGGTTTCAAGATGCCAGGGCACGGACACGGGGGGGTTGGGTGCCAAGGCAAGCGGTCAGCTCGTGCGCGGAGGTAGTGGCAGATTGCCTGCCACGCAGCACACCGAGACGATGTTTGTGTTCTGACTGCATCCGGCGACCTTCAAAACGGCTGTCTGTGCAAACCTGCTTATCAATAGATAGCTTGTTTGGTGATCTTGCGAGACTCGTACTGAAGTGTGCGCACTATGCCCAATCTGCGGGCCCCTACGATTTTCCGGCAATGTCAAGCCCCTGGGAGGCTGACCTAGGATGTCTCAACATCTTCTTATGTTGTAGCTATACTTCTATTGTTATTATTGTTGTTGGTTATATTACAGTACGTAATATTACATCATATGTCTTCCTGCTTCCAATTCTAGCAGTGTCCGTGCCTTCGAAGGGCCAGAGTGCAGCCGACACTTAGCCTAAAACCAGGAACTTGAAGTTTGTTGGTGCCTAAGCCTGAGCACTTACTCGGACAGATTACCCACGAGCCACGTGAACGACCAAGGCCCCGCTCGACCATCGAGTAACGAAATTGCTCAAGACACTGCAAGTCCATCTTAGATCCAAGTTACTTGTGTAGTCCATCAGCTCGAGCTGCATTTCAGGATACATGGGCGTCTGAATAACTAGTCATAGTATCTCCTACTTTGGTGCCTATAGAGTGATAGTATATTTTGCCACCAAGACCACATTCTACTCATTAAGGCCCCTTTGTTTGATGGGTGTGGCAGTTCAACTCAAACTCCATCATTGCCATTTCCGATCCGGCGAAGGGACTCGCAGCACGCGGAGGTGAATACAGAGAGGGAGACATACAGGATTTCTAGATTGGGTACCTTACTTACGGGCCCTCAGAGTGCGGATCCTACTATGTAGAGTACTACATGAGGGTCCTCCGTTTTCTGAAACGCTTACAGGAGCAGAGAATCTCGTCACAGTGCACTTTTGTGTTCCAGAATTGAGAAGCGATCGATAGCATGGTCTGAGGTTCGCAAAGTAGCTGAGAGAGACCTCTTTGCTCACGGAACGCTTTAGGAAAGTTCTGGACACCAAACCATTTGTCAGCAGCCTTCCCGGCCATGAAGATCGTCTAGCCGCCCGGCCGGTACCATGTCGGACGAGGTCTCTTCTATTCTGAGGGATGTGACGCGATGGTGAATCACCAAAAGGGGTCCCATATCGTCTCCGATGACAGGAGGCATCCTTCCAGCTGCGCATGTCAGACTCGGACGCCGCGTCATGTGAGGAGGCACTTCTTGGGCTCACCTTCTGTTGCAGTCATTTGCTTTGACATCTGCGGGGGGGATTCCGAAATGGCATACCAGCATGTTATTGCAATTTCGGCAGGGCTCCGGGGCGATGTTTGGGCTGACGAGCAAGGAGGTTTGAGCCCGAGAGATTGCTACGCTTTGGGCCATGGCGGGTATCTGAGACTCAGGTTCTGTCCTTGCCACAAGAGATGCAGTCCGTGCTGCAGAGTACGCAGGACAGCTCTCGAGCAGCCGATTCAAGAGAGCTCTCATGCATTGGCAAGATTGATGCTGCGTGACCCGAACCCATGGTCATCAAGACTGCATTCTGAAACGACACTGAGTTCGGAAACCCACCTAGCAACATCCAGCAGCGCTTGAAGCTCCGCTAGGCTGTGCTGTCTCGAAACCTGAGCTGCCACACTTTCAACCATGCGAGAAGGGCCGGGCAGGTTGGGGGAAATCGGGCAACATGCGCTGGCCTCAAGCCGAAGCATCGTTGAATGCAGGGTGGAGGGGTCAAGGCGCCTGGAAGCGGCCTCAGTGGGTTTCGCGAGTTGCCAGGAGACCCTGAATCAGCGGAAGCGTCGTCGTGAAGATGAACAAGAGGCCAAGTTTCTGGAATGGCAGCAGCTCAAGCGTGCCGCTTCGTCGTCGTAGCCTTTCTTCTGTGAGCCTGTGAAACTTGTGAGAGCTTCAGAGGCCTTTGAGAAGCGTGTGAGCTGGCGTCAGGAAGATCAGAGCCAGGAGCCCAGGAGCCCACATTCAACACCAAGCGTTGCAAGCGTTGCAGGCCTCCTCATGAGGCTCTAAGCGCCTCTTTGTCTCTGAGGTGCGGCAAAGCGTGCTTGGGATTTCAAGCCTTGCGCCGAGCCGCTGCGCTGCGCCTTGCGCGCAGCTCGGCGGAGCTCTCTCTCTCTTTTCGCTTTTTGAGCTTTGAGGCTGAGAGAAGTGGCCCTGGCCCTGCTCGCCGTGCAGATTCCAGAAGGCGATGCAACTCAACTCTCTCTGAGGCTCTTAGTCTTCCGCTCCAGAGCACCCCCCCCCGACAGGTCCACCGGAGCTTCGCAAGATCCTCCAAAATGAGGCGCGCGTTTATTCTTTGGCACATGCTAGCAGCTGCTAGCAGAGGCGCCTTCATAGCCTTGCTTCGACCAGGCGCAGCCAGAGGTGGCATGGACCGTAGCGGGCTCGACCTTGTCAAAAGATGTGCCAGTTCGGGTTGCTTGCCATGCTTTTTGATGTCCTTCGAGCAGAGACCTGCGTGGCTGTGTTCGGGCTCCAGGAAATGCCTCACAGCATCTCCAATGTACATAGATCGAGATGGCTCGAGTCTGCACGGTGGCCGGGACCCAGATCGCTGCTTTAGACACGAAGGATCTGAGCACCCTCATAGAGGTGCATGGTGGTTTCAACAGCGGTGAGGCGACATTTGGCTCCTTTAATCGGTGTGCCGAGCTTTCGACAGAAGCTGCTCGTGGAGGGCCACATGCTTCAGGACGGAGATTTATGGGATGGGAGCATGAAGGAGCTTCAGCTGGTCGTCTTGACTTTATCTCGGGATTGGACAAAGGATCTCTGGGCAGCTGTGAGGAAGAACTCGCAGTTGCAGGTGAAAGAGTTGCTCGAGCAGTCCCAAGATCCAAACGTGGAAGCTTTGACCTTAACCCCGCTGCTCCATGCCTCTTCCCACGGCTTCCTCGCCATCACCCAGCTCTTGCTCGAAGCAAGTGCAGAACCCGACCGGCCGGATGCGAATGGACAGACCCCGCTGAGACTGGCCGGGGAAAAGAACTACTTGGACACAATGAGAGCGCTGCTTCAGGCCGGAGCTGACAAAAATCTCCCGGATTCTGCCGGAGCGACGCCTTTGTTGGCCTTCGCACGTGAGGGCTCCGTGGAGGTTTTTCGGCTTTTGCTCGAGGCTGGTGCTGACAAAGATCGAGAAGCTGCGGACAGGGAAACACCGCTCTTGGCCGCTGCAAGGGCCGGGCATAAGGATGCGGTGCATGTAGTGCGTCTGCTGCTGGAAGCCAAAGCGGAGCAGAAAGCAGATCGAAACGGCGAAACGCCTCTGCATGCAGCCTCGCAAAACGGTTTAGCCGAGATTGCACAACTCCTGATCTCCCGAAGGGCCGACGTCGATAAATTGGATCGCAAGCGCCGCAGTCCCCTGCTGGTTGCCGCCCGCGTGGGCTGCACGAATATTGCACGTCTGCTGCTAGCAGCGAGGGCGGATCCTGACGCAGCCTCGGTTGTAAAGGACACGCCTCTCTTCGTGGCTGCGCTTCATGGGCATTTAGAAGCCGTAAGATGTCTCCTTCAGGCTAAAGCTCAGACGAATGTTGAAAATTGTGACGGCACCACCCCTATCAGTGCGGCTTCTGAACATGGCCATGTGCATATTGTTCAGGAACTTGCGTGCCATGGGGGTGATGTAGATCGAGGAGACTTGGTTGGAGCCAGTCCATTGCTGCTTGCTGTAGCTTCCGGCCGCTTGGAAGTCGTCCTAGCGTTGATTGCGGCTCGTGCTTGTGTGGATTTGGCTGATCGCCATCAAGAGGCGCCTTTGCTGGTGGCCTCCAGAGCTGAATTCTACGAAATCGTTCGCGCTCTGATTAGCGTTCATGCTCGGCACCTGCCAGATGCGACTGGTGCGACACCGCTGCGGACCGCTTGCGCGAATGGTCATGCTACAATAGTGAAGGCATTGCTACTGTCCAGAGCCGATGCAGAGATTGCGGACGTGAACGGAACGACCCCACTCCTTGCTGCTTGCCGGCAGGGACAAACAGCCATACTGGAAGCATTGATAGCTGCTCGAGTCGACGTAAACAGAAGCGATGAAAGTGGATCCACACCTTTGCTTGTAGCGACGGGCCTTGGCCACCTGGCGATGGTGCAACGCCTGGTCGAGGCTGGAGCTGATATGGAAAAGGAGAATCTGTCGCACCAGACGCCAGTAAGCCTAGCAGGCGCAGCCCAGGGAGAGCGAGCGAGACGTCCTTCAAGCTCTAGCAGGGCCAATGAAAAACTTGCGGCACCAGGGCTCTTTGTCGGATAAAAAGGCCGCCTTCATGATTTCCGTTTCCGCGGTTTCCGCGCACGCAGAGGATTGAAGGCTCGACTGGCATGAGGAGCAGTGATGCACCGCTCGTGCAACTCCGCGCAGCTGTCTCCATATCGGTGCAGGAATGGTTGCAATTGGAAATCTGGTCGGATCCATCAGCATACCGCGAATACAGCACCGTCACGAAGCCGACCAGAGCAGACACGAGGCAAGGTCATGAGTCTAGGCAAGTACGTCACATGTGACAGCTGTGAACGAGAGCTCTTGGATATACAGAAATAGCAGCCATGGATGTCGCCGATGACGTTGGAGTGCCTGTGCGACGAAAGCAGAAGAAACACTTCTTGGAGGAGCAACTTGTAGACTGGCCGTCGCGGGGTGATGTCAGTTCATTTTCCGTCTTGCCACAACATGATTCAACTATTGCTTCACAAAGCCCGGTCTTCGTATACATGGCATACATGGTGCACATGCTTTGAGGACTCGCGTCTTGTCTGGGAGCTGCTTGGCGATGAACCCTCTAGCGATCGAGGCGAGACCTGCAAGTCTTTACGTGAGAGGTTTAGGGGGCTCTCCGGACTCCGAATGCTGAGGCAGTGTATCGGTGTTTGGGCTTAAAGAACATCTGCCTTAGTTCCCATGGTTTTGATTCTCTGATCGCAGATGCATCGACGAAGACGGTCAGGACATTCCGGACCACGGTGTGATATCATGAGTCATGTGAGGCTGCCACGACCTCCATCGTGATGTGCTGGGCCGTCGCGGCAGCGGCCTGTGCCGAGGCAGCGACTCAGCCGGATGCCCCAGTCATGGTGAAGACTGCATCCTCGGATGCTTCTGCACGAAAGTCTCCGGATTCGGATTGTCGTAGACTCGACTGAAATCGGGAATACTAAGGTCCCCCTTTGCCTTGGGCAGAAGGCGCGAAATCTAGGTTGCGACGGAAAAGCATGGGTAAAGAGCACTCTTTGTGGTAGGCCATCGGCCATAAGGCGATGATAGTATGCAGAGAGACTTCGGCTGTCTTGAATGATCGTCCGAAGTATACATGATCGCATGTTACTCTGGTCACAACTGCAAACCTTTACAGCACAGGTGGGCGCGTCCGGGAGCAATTTCAGCGAATGTAGTCAACAGATAGATGAGCTCCTGCACAATATGCATCTAGGTTACTGTGAGATTGATGATGTCCTGACCCAGAAACCCCTTCGGCAGGCCTTATGTTGCCTCAAGGGACTCCTCACTCCTCGCTTGTGAAGCCCCAGTTGGTGTCAAGGTAGTTTGAATCCGTGTTCAGTTTTGCAGGCTTTCTTGTGTGAGGTCAGTCTAAGCAATTCTGCATCTGCTTCGAACTGCAGTTAGAAAGCTACCCTTCTGCCGCGAGGCAAGAAGTGTGTCACCACAGGCACAGGCAACGTCGAAGACAGGGCTCATCGGCTGCAACCTCTCTGAAGTGCAACCAGAGGTGAGCCCAATCAGCCCACTCCAATCGCCGCATGGGCAGAGCCGCCCAACCCTGAGAATTGGAAAGCCTGCAAACCAGAGAGTTGGCCGTCGGCTCTCTGCGTGTTTTTAGTGCTTTGCCGCCTGCCGCAGTGGAGAATGAAACTGTCGAAAAGCTGGTGAAGAAAGCTGGCTTCGATTCGTTTTCGCCGCATGCACGCACCGGTCTGGGGAGAACAACCGTGTTGCGAGTGTCCACCGTGCTCGGCCCGGCCTTGCGGAAACCCGGCTATCCAGAAGGACAAGTCCGCCAGAAAACGGGTGGAAGAAGTGAAGAAACTGGTCCAACAGATGTGGTCAGTGCATAAGGAGCTTCTGCGGTAAAACCAGAACGGGTGGAGAACGCAAACATAAGCGCGGTGGGTCGTGTGCCTCGACCGGGCCCATGTCCGGGCACGTTTGGGCATTGACTTTGCCAGTTGACCGAGGTGCAGTTCCAGAAGAAGTGGCGGAATACGGCTTCACCCGGTTGAGAAAGTCGCCTCATGGTGGTGTGGAGCTGAATTAGCTGAATTGTTTGGTTGCAGACTGCATGCATAGATGCGCATGCCTTGCCCATGCGCATCGCGTACGCACTTCGCACCGCGATGGCCTCAATTCCTGAGCCTTGAAGGACGCCGTGACGCTTCACCGCTGGCGTGGCCCGAACCATCGGAAGGCCGCAAAGCCCTTGTTCACATTCGACCGAGACGTTCTTATTTCATGCATCAGGCTCCCCGTCCCCCACACCCAGTTATCGTGGGTGTTCGAGGCGGCAGGTGCGAGTGACCTGCAGCTGTTCTTGTCGAGTGAGCGCATGCTTTGCTCAAGAAGGTTTGGTTGAAGCGACCTAGTCCAGTGTGCTGCAGGATTCAAGACAGGCGCGAGCGTGCCTGGAGTTGTTTGCTCCGGATGCAGGCAGTACTGCGTTCATGAAGAGAGGTAATCCTGCCTTGGGAAGGAAAAGTGTTTCAGCGCTGCCAGGCTCAGTCGAAGTGCCGTCGTCCATGGCAAGCGCACGCAGCCGAAGCAGCCAAGGCCCGTGCACTGTCCGCTTGGAAACGGCTGACCTTTTTTCCGGGACTTGCATTGGGAGGTACGCAGTCTTGTGTTAATGTACAATTCAGCATGCAGATATCCCTCCAGGGTTCTGTATCTGCCGGGTGTACTGGATCTACGTAGATTCTTGGATGCGCATCTCTCCAGGCCTTGCCCGTTCTTGTGAACAGCAGTCCACCATAGTCCAGCAGTTTCACCATTCTTGACTTCTTGCTACACCCTCAGCCCTAAGCGTTTTCATCCGGTCGGCCTTGCCAATCGTCAGACACCAGGACCCCAGCCCAAGTAGCCTGAACAATAACGGATAACGCCTTTGAGCCGTGTTCAGGTTGGGCCGGCTGGGGCTGGGGCCAGAACGAGGAAGCTTGGGCAGAGCACAGCTTCTGAGCTTCTGTTTCTGCCGGCATGGCATGTGCTCTGCCGAAGTGCTGCTGGAGTTTCCACGTACTTCGTGACGAATTCTTCCTTAAATCCATGCCAGAGGACTGGTTTGTTGACAGATCATGACAGATTCAGGATGCTGTGTTGTTGCAGTGATGGAAGGTGACTGATCGTCGCGAGCAGGAGAGAGTACTTCTGCAGGAGGAGGCTTCATGTATCAAAAAGTGTGCTGTCTTGCCAGGCGCCGTCCGTGCTTACTTCAATATGATCTTGGTAGGTTCAATCCGGAATGACGAGACGGTCAGGACGCTGTCGCCTGGCTACGTGGTTTTAACTGCCTTCGTGCTGCTTGCTGCTGGGTTCTGACATCACATCCTCGAGTTAATGTTGGTGCAGGGAGTTTCCGACCTTTCCGATTCTGTCGCATAATGTCGTCAAGCTGCATACTGGAGGTATGCGAGACGGCAGCTTGAGGAACGTGCTGAGGCTTTCAACATGTGCATGCACAGGGTGGGGCATCAGGACCGGGTGACAAAGTGGCACTGAGAACGTACACAGGGGTCCACTCGTGCCTGTTTCGATTTCACCGAATCCGGGCAACTTGTCTTACATCTAAGTCTTAATTCGATTGCTCCATCCTCTTGCTCTTTTCTTTGTATCACTCAAGGGATACCCTTTTTATTGCAAGGAACACACAAACAAGATACTGTAGACGCGAAGCTGCAGGGCAAATAAGGGAGCGTCATTCGTAAGTCAATGGGAGATGGTAATTTATTGATTGTATCCGGGTAGAAGAACCTTGGCCCTTGTCTTGTATCTCAAAGTCGAAGGTGCTCTCATGCGAGCTACCATTCCTCCCAGCGTGGGAAACCCTGGCATAGAGCTTCAGAGCACCAAAACCCATAGCATATTTCTTGTGAACGGAGAGGAGCTCTACTTGAAATGGTTACGAGTTTGGAATTAAAGAGCTCCTCTACTTCATGATAAGGCGGAGCTTTCTACTAAGCGGCAACAGCCGTGTTGTGATACTGGTAGTGGACGGGTCACACAGCCATCACCAATCACGGCTCAATTAGAGGAACTGTGAGCCGGAAGGAAGCAGGTTGTTGGATCATGTTTTGTGGCGATCCTGGGCATCCGAATCTTTATCGAATGAATAGTGCACTACTGCAACTTTGTGGGTGATTCATGCTTAGCGAAGCAGAAATGGTGCAGCTGAAGAAATGGAACCTGCGGGACAGACCTGATCCCGAAGCAGTAGCTGAGGAAGTAAGTGCAGTGTCTTTGCGCTGCTCTGGCTGCATCAGAGTGCCAGGCAATGAAGCAGCTAACATAGGCTCTGGTAGATGTCAGGGTATGGGGTAAGTCCGTAGGACGTAGGATATTTTGGGCAAGCAGGATAATGTTGCTCTGGGCATGGTTTGCGGTGCAATGTGTGATGTGAGTCTCTGCGAGGCACACAGGTGTCCCAAATCCTTCAAGTTGTGTTGCGAACTCAGACGTCTCCATGGTAAGCGCTGTGCAGCGATGGAATTCATGGGCGGTGCATGACATTCCAGTTCACCACATACGTTTGCTTGGCGCGGGGGGGTGTTGCTTTGGTGATGGAGTCGTGGAGTCGTGAGTGATAAGTGTTTGGAAAGTCCCCTTTACACAGAATTGATCCAAACTCCTTTCTGATCCACAATAGGGGCCTCTTCTGAGGATGACCTTCGGCAGGACAAGATCCTTCCACGGAGGGGTAGTCGATCGGCGAGAAGCTGAGTACGTGGGAGCTGCGAGCTCTAAACCCTCGAAGCCCGACGAAAGTAATCCCCGAGCACAAAACCTCTAGTGATGCAACGAGTTTCGGCTCGGAGATGCGACACGCGAACATCGTGTGCAAGAGCAGGATGGGCGTTTAGCTCACCCTGCTCCCCTGATACATATTTTGCCGCAGTAGAGGGAATCATGGGTATGCGCGGGCCATGCTCTGGTCATACGGTGGTGGCCTGCCGCTGCAGCGACAGCAGCCATTCGAGAGAAGGTTTGGTCCTGCTGATTCTGGACAGTTCTGGCTGAGACTTGCTTTGCAGACAGGCTCTGTCAGGGTATTGCGTCCATCACCATGTAGTAAACTGCTCAGGACTCAGGGCGCCAAACCTCGAGTCGGCTGCCACCCAACAAGCTCACACAGATGGAGGCATGCGCAAAGAGTCAGAGATTCCCTGATCGAAATCAATGTCATGCTTCAGTGAATCCGTTTGAGATGCCCGCAGGTTTGTCACATGGGCCTTCTTTGCCCCACGCAGTCCTAGACGGCTGCTCCGCTCTCACGATGCCAGGACTGCTTCCAGACCAAAGCCCCTTCCACGGAAGACAGGGATTATGATTATCATAATTATGAATTATTGCTATCATTATTCTTAATAGTATTCTTATTACTATTACCATTATTCTTAATAGTATACTATTGCTATTACCCCTATTCTTAATAGTACTCTTATTACTATTACCACGATTATTGTCACGGTCCCGTTCTGCCAGGCCAAGACTTCTGCGACGGTCTCATGACGAGGCAGGAAGATGTTGCGTTGCGGTAGTGGCGCATCACGCACCCCTCACAAAAATGGGAGTTTCCGAAAATAAGGGGTACCTTATTTTGGGGTCCTTCTCATAAGGATCCTCGTCCCCAAGAAACTCCCAAATGTGCTTCTCGCATCGCACCCTGACCCCGCCTGACAGTTAGAGGATACCTTGCCTATTTAGGTGTATGGCACCGCACATAGGCCCCCCCCAACACCAAACCCCATTTTTCACTCATTTTTCCCAACTACTTTCTCCAACAGCATACCACTTCTTCCTCCGCACCCCCGAATCACCAAATATTTTCTCAATGAGCATACCATCAATTTTCCACCACTTTTTCCAACTTTTCAGACCTCTTTTTCGCATTTTCAACCAGCCAACCACTTGCCCCCAAGCGTCCCATTTTTCAACGAGCACACCAACAGCCCTCGCCCCCAAAAATCGCACCATTTTCCCCTCAAAAACTCAACAGATTTTGCCACCTTCTTCACCAGCCCTTTAAGAACTGCATCCCAAAAGCACTGTTCCACAACCTTTTCCATCAAAACCAGCCCACTTGGCCCCCAGCAACAAGCATTGATCCACAGACTGATCTCACCACCCGAAAATAGGCAAAGCCCACCTCATAGAAAATGCTACCCCCACCCCCACCAACCTAAATATCTATCTTGGGAAATTATTGTATTCCCAATACTCGTATCCACACAGGTGCCATAGCCCAAAATAGGCAAGGCGTTCCTTGTAGAATTTGGTTCAGGGTTTAGGGTNCACCAACCTAAATATCTATCTTGGGAAATTATTGTATTCCCAATACTCGTATCCACACAGGTGCCATAGCCCAAAATAGGCAAGGCGTTCCTTGTAGAATTTGGTTCAGGGTTTAGGGTCAAGGGTTGATCAAGGACAGAGCATTGATTTAAAAAATCTAAGAAAGGTTAATGAGTGACAGTAAGAAAGAATCAAACGAAGGTGGCTTCCACTTAAACACGGATGGGTTAAACTGTTTGCCTTGCAAATGCAAAGAAAACTTTTCACAAAGAAACTAAGATAAACAATGAAGGTAAAACAATCATTCAAGATAGAAGCAGTTGGAAGATGAGGAGAGGAATCACACCCGATGAAAACGACGCTTTTAAAAAAAACTCACAAGATAATGAAGGCGTTGATACAGCTACCACTGGGTGGGGAACAAGAAAACCTACGCCAGAAGAGAGGTTAGAAAAAGTGGAGGAGGATGTTGAAAGGATAGACAAAGATGTAACTATTCTAAAGAATAATTTACATATGATGGATTAATATTTAAATCTAGTTTATATTGACAGTGTATAGCTCCCCTGCCCAGACATCTAGAAGGTCCCATTGCTCCCGTGTGATGAACAGATTCATAAGCATGCCATAAGAGCGTGGAAATGATTTTTTTTAGCAATTAGTTTCATTAAATCTTAGGGAATGCAAACACCTTTTCATAATCTCGCATTATGAAAATGTGTATATTATTAATCTAATGACAATAAAAGCAAATAAGATATTAGTGGATTTTGAACCGTATAGCGAACCAGTTAATGTTGTTACTAGGAAGTGTTGCCGTTGTAAGCAAGACAAAGATATTGATTGTTTCAAGCGTTGCTATTACGCTGGTAAGCATTCGTATTGTTATGTTAAATACATTGCGACTTGTTCTGAATGCTTAGACAAGTCTGTCAAATAAACCACGATCCAGTAAATCTTAAGAAAAAATATTTCTGAGGAAAATGACCTAAAGAAATAACATCTATATCCATTAACAGGGAAATGTTCAAACAAAAAGAACAGGATGAAATACTAAATAACTTCTTGGATGTTGTCAAGGTTCGCGACTACTTCAGGGAGCTCAAGGAAGGGCGACGGAATTGTAAATGCAAGGATTGTAAAAAAAACACGAACGTTATTCCACTCTATACGAATTGCCACTACCAGACAATATTGTTGATAATATCTACGGCTTTGCTTATTCTTGCCGTGATTGTCAAAAACGCCAATTCAAAGAAGAAAGGATAGAGGGAATTATCAGACGTAAAATACTACACGAATATGATGTAGATAGACTTATCTTCAAAATTAAGCATAACTTTCCCAATTACGACTGGGTTAAAAATAGTATGTTCAAGAAATTGTCAAAAAGAAGATATACATGTCTCAGATGGATATATGAGGATTGGATGAGTATTAAAAATACCAATATTCGCAGTAAGATACACGATTTTGGTTTTAATCCAGATATATTTATTAGGGACTTTAATAAAATTGTTGGAACTCTTATGAATAAACCTGAGTTTGTCTTCATGGATTAAACAACCTAGCCAGCATAGTTATAGTGTAATTATAATACATAAGCAGTTATATATTATAATTACAGCATAGTTACAACATTCTTGGAGAATCCGAGAAGATAAAGCTTTGATACAACCCTTAACCCTAAACCCTGAACCAAATTCTACAAGGAACGCCTTGCCTATTTTGGGCTATGGCACCTGTGTGGATACGAGTATTGGGAATACAATAATTTCCCAAGATAGATATTTAGGTTGGTGNGGGGGGGGGGGGGGCTATGTGCGGTGCCATACACCTAAATAGGCAAGGTATCCTCTAACTCTGACCCGGTCTATTCCCGATCAGCCCACGAAGTTGCACGGCAAACTTGCTGTCTGCGCGTGGCCCTGGTGCAAGCATCAGTTTCGTCATCATCCAGTATTGCCACAACCGTCTTGAGCTCTCCACATGGATACGCCTCATGCCTACATCACTGTCAAGCATGAATGTGGCTATGCAGCATGCAGGAGAGCGTGCTGAAGGTGGCAGTGGGAAACTCGGCTTGATGACTGACGGTGTCTGCTCAGGGCAGCGCCAAACCTCCTGCGACACATGTTGAGATGCCCCAGATGCTTCTTGCCACAGAAGTCACCATCAACGAAACACACGGCAGAATAACATAGACACTACGCACTACGCGGTATGATGCAGAGTATAAGATGGGACAAGGATCGACCCACGACAGGCGAGGGCGCTGCCTCCTCGCCACAGAGGTGGAGCGCTGTTTTGTTGCATACGCCTCCCCCAGACTGTCAAGGTATCAGTCAGAAAGCAGGGTACTTAAGTACTTGGCTACGGGAAGCAGTTCTATACGCACACAAGGTCGGCATGGGGAAGCTGCGACGCCAGAACTTCTTGGCATGTGTCCGATGTTCGGTTCAGTGCGGAATCGACAGCTCCATCTCTGCCAGGATGCTGACGCCGGCGACTGTGTGATCAGGACATCTTGCTGAAAATCTAGGCTAATCGAAGTCATGATGATGCTCCTCCCGTAATCCGCTTTCGCACGAGCCGCAACAGGGCGCCGTCCATAGCCGAACCTTTCCAAGAGCCGTTTCAGTGGTCGTTCGCTTGCATTTGCTTTAGGAATCCGTAAGGAAAGAGATACTTCGACAGCATGATCTCAGTCCTTGCGGCATGAAACCCCTTTCCGCCCTGAGGGAGAAAGCATCCTTTACGCACGACATGGGCGGCACTGTCTCAGAGCAAGGCAGCCCGGGCGGAAGTATGGCACAGTCGACCCAAGCCCATTTTGGAGCTTTGCAGTTGTCTGGCATCTGGCGTCCTGGAGGCGCTGCCTTGGTTTGGGAGCAGTTCCTTCAGCTACCCGGCGAAGTTCAAGATGCCATCTGGGGATCCTTGGACGCACTGACACTTGAACAATTCTCTCCATCATGCCTGGGTCTGCACATGAAAGGCCTCTACTGTCCAGAGCCTTCTGTCGAAGCTCTTGAAGAGTCACCAGGGTGACGTGGCGGAGAAGACAAGCACGCGAACTGCGATGAAGGGCGAGTGTGCGTGCAAAGCGTGAGCTGAGGTATCTGCTGTCTTCCGAGGAGCAGCGTCGATTGCTTGGAATTTTGATCCTGGACTGCAGTGTTTCGCTGGTGTTGCGAGGTCCAGTCGCATGTGCACTCAGGAAGGTGAACAGTGTGAAGCTGAGAGGCGGCGTAGAGCCGTGAAGGCCTCAGTGTCCAAGCAAGCCGCAATCCCCGCCTTCGCAGGCCCCGGTGCTGGCGTTTTCTTGACGATCAGTCGAGCAAACCATTCGTGTCGGCCAACATGTGCCTTCGTCCTTGGCGAGGACACTGACAAGTCATGATGTTGCATGGTTGGAGGCTGGAAGGTAGGCAGTCCTGCTAGTTGGTTCCCCTGCGAGGATGGAATGTGCAGCTTGGTGGCCGTTCGAAAAATCAAGGCCGGCGAGGACGACTGCAATGCATGAGTTGCATTGGAGCGAGCTAAGCCTTGTCTTTGGCCAGCCGAGCACATGGCGGCAAGGAGGTCACCGTCTCCTACATTTCTGAAAGCAGCCTCCTCTTGCCAGTTTTACAGAGGCGCCCCCAGTTGTAGGCATCATACAGTGTTTGCGTTGCGAGTCGAAGAGGCGCAGCGCTCTTTATCGCCCTTGGCAGTTCCACTGCCATTGCGAGCGCTGCGTTGGCATCGATGACACACGCGGGCATCGCTGCTCTCTCTGTGGCCGGAAGTTTAGAAACGATAGCTAGATCCTGCATTGCTCATAGAGTCTTAGAGAGGATCAGAAGCCGGGACATGTCGAGTCAGGTCGGGGGATTCAGTGGGCCTCTGCGGATGGCGCCTGGCATGCTTGTGATAGTTGCGGTGGGCACATGGATGAGAAGGACGGGACTAATCTGGGGTCTTCGCGACTGGTACTGTCTGATTCGCAGGACCTGCGCCAATGCCTGCGTCGGTTGTGGTTGCGATACAATGCAGCTTGGGCCAATCAGCCAACCCTGAGCTTCGCTTTCATCTGCAATCACGGCATTTTCGGCATGGTGAAACTCTCAGGCGATGGCCCCACTTCGAGTTGAGGCGCGCCCATGCTGTCCAGCATCACCATGCACAGAGCATAACTATCTGACAAAGGTGTGCCTGGTAGGAGACTTGCAACAAGTATTCAGCTGAGCTCAGCCGCAGCTTCGTGTCATTTTCGAGAAGATCAGAACGAAGACAGAGATGGACGGATTCTTTTCCCACGCAGGCGGAGTTGGCCTCACTTCAGTTTCAGCGCGGCTGCGACGGCCCGGTCGAGTGCAAGGAGGCGAATTGGATGAGTGCCCCTTGGCGCCGAGGGTCCGGGCAGATCCTGTCTTTTCTTTGGTCTGCTCTCTCTTCGTGTTGAAAGAAAGGAGTACAACGTATGGTAGGCTATGAGCCTTATGGTGCCTTGGCAAGGGCAGCATCCCATCCTCGCCACCCCCACAGCCACAACCAGAACCTGGCCTTCAATCTGCGAAAGATCCGGCGACACATGTTCCCAGACGATGCTGTTGTCCCTGCTGCCCCGTTACAAAAAGAAGTCGTCTAGTTTTGGCATCAGAGCTAGGAGTGCGGCGATTGTTCTGTCACCATCAGTCACAATTCACTACGGCATTCTCTCAAATCGCTCGAACGACTCCCCTGTTATGTCATCTCATGAAACTGTTTCTCGAGTTGCTCCTGCAAGACTTGGAAATGCATGATCCTGTGTGTATGCTTTTCATCATCCTCACGCGCAGGGATGGCGTTGGGCAACGGTATGACCATGAGTGACATAAGTGCTATCATGGCAGCAATCCCACGATTCGGCACACAGAGGACCTGATTTCGCTGCACCGCACCTTGCGTGATTCGCCACCTCCCTCGCCCGGCCTGGAGGAGACTTGGCAGCACAGATTGATGGGTGCGACTCCCCTCTAGTTTCGCCAGTGTTTGCCGGCGCCGGTACGATTCATAGCAGCAGCACCTTTCCACCCCTGTTGTGCAACAAGTTGGGTTGGAACTAGACCCATGCTGATTGCGGTGATTCACTCAGACCCACTGGATCGGGTCCAGCATTGCAGCACTCGCCGCGGAGTCTGGGCACAAATGGCAAGCTTCGCTGGGATGCTGAAGTGGCCGGTATTATATGTCTTAGAATCACTCCGGACCTTTGTGCCACATCATTTTTTGTCAACCATCGGATCAGGAAGCGCATCTTTGGCGTGGAGAGTTTGACGAAGCAGTGCCCCGGTGTGACATATATATATATATACATATTTATATGTGTGTATAGGTATATATATATATACACGTGTATATATATATATATACATAGATTAGATAGTAAATATATACAAGCCTTGCGCACTCCTTCGGGCCAAGCTCACGTGAGGCTGCGGCAGCAAAAGCTCGAGTTGCTTTTGTCAAGAGAGTGCTGGGTGGAGAGACCCTGGGACTGCGGAAGATGGAGGCTGGATGGGACTTCACCGAAAAGCGTAGTGTTCTCGGATTTTTGAGACAATCAGGTGCTGTTCACTCCGCCACGCCCATTTGGGGAGGGGATTAAGAGGAGGAGAAGGATGTTCTCGGAACAAAAATGAGGAACCCCTGACCGCTTCTGCCCGGGCCGAGGCGAATTCCTAGGTCTGTCACTAATGGAGAGTGTTGGGCATTAGCCAATCTGTGCAGTGTTGAGAAGGATCAAAAAGCCGGTACTGGTTCAGGAGCAGGAGGCACAGTCTTTCTTTCTTGTGCTGCATGTGGCCGCTGCGGCCAAAATTGGCAGGTTTCATATTCAAGACAGGGAATGTCAGGGTGTCCAAGGGCCTGCAGTTCTTTTGCTACGTGTGCTCTTCTGGGTCGGTGGCAGCTCTTGTTTCGTTTGCACATCCCTAAGAACCGACATGTCACAAGATTGTAGAGCTAATTGAGGATTCTGAGGCTCAGGGCATTGCTGTCGTAAACTGTGTTGCAGGCGACGATCGACATTGCCCGCCGCATGAAGAAGCGAGAGCTTTGAGTTTCACGCTGTGCCCATGCAAGGGATCCTTCCTAAGGCAGTTGAATCAAGGCTGGCTTGACAATACAGCAGGATTTACAGTAGGACGTTTGTAGAAGAGCCAGTGGCAGCAAGGTGAGGGTCGAGTGCCGCAAGATCGTGTGTGCTGTGATGACCGTCCTGCAAACCTTGTCCTGCCAGACGGCATTGACATGTGGTGTTTCGGTTTAGACTGGAGCAAGGCACTCGCTTCGCTGATATGGTGTGCTAGAAGACAGCTATCTTGCAGGTACATGGTGCTACCCATGGTGCGAACTGGGAGTGCTGGATTAATGAGCATGATCTAGACCTGTAGTTGCCAGTGGCTCAGGCCACCCACAGAAGCTCTTCACGAATGGCTGCAGTGTTGTCGCCGTGCCGCACACAGGACCAGATTCGTGCTCGCGCTCCTCTAGCAGTAGCATGCCTTCAGCTGTGGGCATGTCTCGGTGCCTCCAGAGGACCAGTTCCCTTCTGCCGCACGCAGTGGGCTCAGTGGCTGAGAGGTGGGTCTCTTCTGGTTGCCGGGAGTTGCAAAGGTGCCGAGACCCCCCACTCAAGCGAGGGCCTTGGCGGAGTAGGGTAGGAGCCGGTAGCTTTGATGTGCACGTCAAAGTTCATAGCGCCATCTGGAGTCATCAGCGACATGCACCGCGTCCAACAGTGAAGAGCGCACCAGAAGCCGCGCCAGCAGCGACTTAGCTTGTGTCTGAGGTTCAATGCATGCAATTGGTCACAAGCCGCCTGTTCACAGTAGGGTGATGAAGAAGATCGCCACCAGTTTGCAACACAACACATGAAGAATCCCCTAACAGCTGTTGAGTGAGTTTGCAGACAAGACGCCCGGTCGTGAGAAGTCATTCCGGGCGATGTCCCGTCTTCGGTCTTTGGCAAATACTAGCTAGTACTAGACTGCACGAGGGAGGGCCTGTGTTGCATGCCGAGGGCGGGCCGGCAGCATGCACAAAGCGCGGCAGCCCCAGCGGAACCGACTCGGGCAAGGTTTCTGTATTGAGTAAGTGTTGAGGGAAGTGTTAAGGTCTGATCTCTGGGCACCATGGCTCCTCAACTACGAGAAGGCTCCTGCTTTGCAGGGATTCCGTGCCCGTATGACCGTGAAACTTCAGGTTGCTTGTCAAGTCATCGTTTTTGAGCTTCTCTGAGCTGCAGTCGTAGCCGCACGAAGGAGCTCCATGAACAGCGCACCCGGCTTTCAAGCGGGAGCATGGAAGGACGGGGAACGGAGAGTTTTCGGGATTCCTGGACACCGTCCCGCCGTAACTCGCCGACTGCAAGGCCGTGCTGGCCGGCCCGCCCCCGCTCCCTTCCCCTGCGGCGGCCTCCACCTTGCGGGAGGCCGAGGGGCCTCTTCGAAGGCGCAAGAGGTCGCTGCCCTTGGGCCTTGCTTGCGTATGCCAGGCAGCGTGCGCGACACTGGCATCCGTCGTGGCAGGCCTCAGCGCAAGGGGAAGTTTTGGGAGCCAAGCTAGAGCCAAGCTAGTGCTGTCCGGTTGTGCGGCAGTACCGAGCAGGGTCTCCTCAACTGCCATATTCAGGCCGAATGTTCACAAAATAGCTGAAACGTGCTTTGAGGGAAGAAGTCACCCTCTTTTGTTGTCTTCGTGGTCTTCTCGGTCGTCGCCGTCGTCGCTGCCCACCTATTGGGACATCTGCGCTTAGTAGCCTCATCCGCCCAAGGGGAAGGAGTGAGTCCGGTCCAGCTGACCCGCGGGGCCTGCCTCATTCTACATGCTCCTTGCTGAGCTGCCCTTCCCGCTCCTTCGTGGGTTCAGGGCGGTCGCACCCGACCATCTCACCTCCCAGACTCCTAGACCTTTCATTGCTGACTCCTTGTCCGAGAGCACAGATGGCTGCAGCATCGGCGAGGTTCAACAGCGTCGTTTTACTCTTTTCAATGTTGACTTTGTACTGCTGCTGTAACTGTAGTTGGCGAATACGGGAAGGATCAAGCAGAAAACATGAGATGTCGCTCGAACGAGCAGCAGGTCATGTGAACGATCGCACACTTAGTTTTTCCGACCTTCTACGGGCCACGGGCGGGTGCGGAAGGTTTCAGTTCAGGGTCTTCTGCGGCAGATCGCCCGATGCGCCAGCGTGGGATGCAGCTGGAAAGGCTGCAAAGGCACTGCAGGGCTGGTGTCTCAATTGTGTTCTCTGGCTTCTCTGCTTGTGAATTGATAGCCTGGCTTCATCGGCTTCCGCGCCTCCCATTCACTGCTGCTTCATGTGCTGAATGTGGATAGGAGCCAACCAAGCCGCTGCTGTTCACTTGCCCATTCTGGCGAGGCGCATGCATCGAGCATTGCTCGGCCTAGCGAAAGAGAGCTTCTGCTTCTCCGTCTATTAGAGTCTCTGAGTTGCCAGAGCCACTGTCAGGAGACTCCGAGAGCACGGCCACCCCGGAGTCTACGACCCATGCGCACTTCAATGGGGGTCGAGCTAGCCCGACAAGGTGTGCAGGGCTGACCCTGGACCCCAAAACCATATCCAGAAATTGTGCAGGCAACTATCTGTTTAGGCCGTTGTTTGCTGTTTAGTCAGGGCTGCAGGAGCTTGAGGCCAGGGTTTTGGGGCTTTGGGGTTCATGGCTGCTTGAGTCTGGTCAAATCCTCATTTGCGGCCTTCCATGTCAGAAGCTAGCTCGTGATAGCACTTGATATTGAAGGTGCTTTGATTTTGCATTCATGTGTGTGCGTGTGTTGAGCCCATGCACCGCAAGCCAAGGCGTGCCAAGCCCGGAACAGGGTCGAGAATTCGTTTCACAGACTTCTAGGACCTAGGATGGATGCAGGAGATGGCTTCGGATCCGATCCTTTCCGGCAAAGACGAGCCGAGTAGGACAGACATCCGAAGCAGAGGACTGCAATCTGCCGAGACAGCAGGTCTCCGAGCCCAACGAGGTCAGAAGCATCCGCCGCACCAGCAGTGGGCACCCCAGATCCCCGATGCACACCTGCATCACACGATTTGTGGTGGCATGATGCAGCGACAAGACGCAGCTTGCATGTGAATGTGCTTGTAGCCTGCAGGACAAATGTGCAGAAGCCATCCAGTGGTTCAAGGCATGTGCTGTGAAAAGAACACCTTTCACGGGTAAGTGTTTCCAACGACTTTCTTAGGCGTCTTGCTCGAGGCTCAATAGTTGCCAGATCGAGTATTTTTGTGTTTGCCAGCTGGAGGCACCAGAGGCGATGCCGTTGAGACCCCGTCTCAGTTCTGCAATGTCTGGTGTGTTTTCACATCTGCTTGTGTTGTGTTTACACTCTCGGAGACAACCTGGCAGTTGCCGAGCCCATCGACACCCCAAAGCTGTGCTCTCCATAATTCAGGGGTTGGATGGGCGGGCCGAAGGCCTGAGGGTCGCCCGGACGGCCCCAAAGCCCAACACGGAAAGAGAGAGATCGAGCGAGAAAGGAGTGCGTGAGTGAGAGTGAGGGCGAGAGTGAGAGTGCTTGGCTGTGAGTGGCGCACCGGTGGCGGGGGAAGCATGGAACTTCATGTTGTGAGTATCCCGAACACCTTCGGCACAGTCGGGGGATGGGGAAGACCAGCAGGAAGCTGCAACTACCTTCGAAGAACAGTCCCGCATCGTGCCCAGCGCGGACCAAGAGACCTTCGTAGTACAAAGCTTGGGAGCGCGACGTGGATACGGGCGACCGGGTCGTGAAGTTCTTGGGCGGCAAGCCAATACCCTTTCACGCCGTGAGCGAGCACGGCGAGTGCACTGTTATGCAAACTTGCGGGCTTTCTTGGTTGGTGGTTTTGGCTATTTCATTGAACTTCCTTCAACTGCAGTGCCGCACTCTTTAGTTGAGCGAGAGGCGTCCCACATCAATCGGGAACCATGAAGCCACCCGAGCTGGCTTGCTTCTTTTCAAGTTCTTTGCACCGATCTTGTGAGCCCTAATCAGCTCTTCTTTGGCAGACCATTTATGGAAGCGTCGTAGTAGTCGTAGTACACGCAGAAAGAAGTCCTAGTGTCCTAAACCCAGAACACCCTAAAGCCCATACGTAGCACCCGGATAGCCCCTACGTGCAGAGCTCAAGGATCGACTGGCCCAGCGAAGAGCGCCAGGTCGCAGCTTCTGGAGGGTTTCTTCGGACGATAAGAAGCAAGAACGTAAAAGAGCGTATCAGGCAGCACGAAGCAGGTTTCTATCGAGCCCTAATCTGGCGCCTGCGTGACCCTTAGCTTCAACCGTTGCTCCAAGCCCGATGCCAGGTCGTCCAGAAGGGCATCTCCTCGGAGGGCGGAAGGGGACCAGGCAGTGGGCCACGTCACTGGTTTGTTTTGATGCAGGAAGCCTTGAAGACAGTCTGAAACAGGGCAGCAGGTCTGCAAAGGCACCAGTCCGCTCAAGGGATCCCCAGTCTCCGGCGGTCATGCTTCGGAGCCGCCTTGCTCTGAGATAAGGAGTTGCATTGATGTCGACGTTTGACGGTTGCCTAGAAGGTTCTTTTGAGACTGCTTGGCGTGGAGGCGATGGCCCCACACAGCTCGCCAAGCCGATTTCACGTGCCAAGCTGAGATTTCCAGCTCGGCCTGCGCCTTTTCGCCTACGTCGGAAGACAGCGACTTCTCCATCCCAGGAGCAGCCATCCCGTCTGCGTGAGCAGCTGGCGCAGGACATCCGAAGAGCTGGGCAGTGCACCATACCTGTCCAGTAGACAAGATCTGCAAATGATCGGGTTTTCCAGGAGACCTTCTTGGTCGCTCCAGCCAGCGGTCGAGCTGGAAAGGTCGGGCGAAGGAATGAATTAAGTCACTGCTCAGTGCTTCTGCCTATGCATCATGCAGCATGCGATTGCCGTGCACCTGTCAGCCCACGGACCTTGCGTTCGACGGACCAAAGTGGCCTGCAGTCGAGCAGCGACCACAGTTACAGCTACGCATTGCGCTGCAGAGCAGGATTTCGTGGCGAGTGTCAGCGTGCTCTTTGTCACGATGGCCTGGTCGGCAAATGCAAAGGAAGCATTGCATTCAGGTCACCGCGATCGCACGGCTCAGTGTTCCCGCAGTCGTTGCTCCTGGCCCAGATTTGCAGATATTTGCAGTATCTTGTCTCTCATTTCATAGTTGCAATGTCCTCTCCGAGTTTTCTCTGGGCCCAGGTCGCCACCAGCGCTGTTTGCTCCGGTATCGTGAGAGTGGTCGCCGTCCTGACGTTGGAGTGGCAAAGAAGGTGCTGACAAGTCTGCTTGATCGGACACGACATCCAGCATTGCTCCCGGTCTTCCACCAACAACCATTGCTCAACTTCTCCATGGATCGGCAAAACAAGCGATGCAAGCAAGTGGGGATGTTTCACCACAGAGAAGCATGGATGCCTGCTTTACAATATATGTTACCGTCCAGGGCACATGCACAGAGCGTCACACAAACTTACCGTCGCCATGCTTACCGGTTGCGTGGAGTGCTTAATTCGGCACAGGTTGTCCAGGCTACAAGAGCCAGGACAGCTGAGATGCCTGAGTTCGGCATCCGCGGTGCAACAAAAACCTGCTGCACCTTCTGAAAGGTAATGGATGATGGGCAGCCTGTCGATGTGGGGTTTGTCACAGCGCCTCTAGACTCTAGACGGTGCGTCTTGGCTCAACAGGACGACCAGCATGGGGAACAAACGCTTAACGTAGCACTCCTGCAAGTACATCTGGGTCCATAGCCTGAAGCTTCCCACGTGGTCACCAAGTTCGCCGTGCAAATGATGGAGGGCATTTGATTGTGATGCTTTCTTCCAAACATCTTGTACGCTGGGCTCCCAGATCAACACAGCGCATGCATTGGCGCTTCCATGACTGCTGTAGTTGGGTTGCCATTGTGGCTTGCCGAGACTGCTTCACGACTCAATGACTGCAAGCTGTGATTGAGGCTGTGGAGGTCTTCGGAATGCCTTGGGCACCAGCAGCAGGTCACTGCTGGGCTCTGAATGTTTCAGCTCTTTTTCGTGAAGCAGTCAGCAGCCGCCAAAAACTCACACGCAATGTTTCAAGTCTTCAAGATGACAGTTTGCCAACGCTGGGAAGCTGTGCCATTGCGCGGAGATGGCTGTCGGATTCTGAGGAAGCCCTGGTGTTTGTGCAAGCTTCTGCATACCCTGAACCGCAAGCCTCAACCTACAGCATGTACTTCTTTGTCAACTTCAGTCTGAGTCAGTGAGGCGAGAGCGTGCGCGGCCTTCACGTGCGGGCGAAAAGGCTGGCCCCACGTTCCTGCTGCGACCTGCGAAGCAAGATGCGCATCTGGTTGCCTGCCGGAGTAGCTTTTCGATTCCGCCCTCGGTCATGTACAAGACCTCATTACACGCATCTGCAGGTGTTCACCGTGGATAGCGTCGTGGCCAAGTCCTGTCCTGAGTCTAGCTTAAGTCTCGATGCTGGCTTTGTGCTGAGATGCTCTTGCCGTGTCTTTCAGCCTCTGAACGGGACGGTCTCGTTGGGTTCGGGAGTCTTGAAAGCTGAGGGTCCCTGCTGTTCAGCCTAGGCAGTGGCCGCCGATGGACCAGGCAATGTATCTGTTCCATCTTGCTCCATCTTGCTCGGACGTCCTTGCCAAGAGCTGGCAGGTTGGTGACCCGATGACTCCACAACGCTGCCGGGATATCATGCACCAGCTGCATGTGCAGGACAAAGACGAACGTGGGTAGAGAAATGAAGACGCCCACGAATGCAGGAAATCGAAAAGATGAGGGGCCAGCGGTCCTTTCCGATGCCTCAGATAAGGCTTCCCGGCCTGGGATGTGTGCATCTCTGAATTGGGCAAAGCTGAAGGCCAGGTGATCTCGTCGAGGTCAAGTACGAGCTGAGTCGCTGCTTGGCCGATCTTTTCGTCATGTGCACAGCCGAAACGAATGCTAGAATCGAATGCGTTCGAACGGCTTTTCCTTCGTTTCCGTACTCCCAACATCCAGCGGCTACACTATCTTCGCCTCACCGCTGTCAGCCTTGTTTGATTGCGTCCTCGCAAGGCAGCCAGCAAACCTTCGCCGTCTTTCAAGGCAAGACTCAGGGAGACTGATGTTCTTGGTGCCCCCCACCCCACTTGGAGGATTCTGCGTCGAAGTGCGGAACAAGTTCCTGAATTCGGGCTTCGACAGGGGCTTGGGAGACAAATCTGCGGTTTCAGGAGATCCAAAACCTGGCAGCTGAGGTCTTGAAAAACACCTATGACGGAGTCGGAGTGGAGCAGCTGGTCCCACGCTATTCGCAGCGGGCCGAGCATACAGTCAATCCTGGAGGTCCATGCGTTTTGTACGTCGTTGCCTCCGTTTGGCAGTGTTATTGTTAGTCTGAACTAGCCAATAAGACTCAGGTATGTGTTGTCTCGTCATTTGTGTTGTTGTACTCCTGGGCTCCGGTCGAGTCAGACAACACAAGGACCTAGCACCACGCAGTGTTCTGACGCCAGGTGTCACTGTTCGGAGTTTACAAAAGCGATGCTCTCGCGATTTGTCCGAGGCCTCGAGTGCTTGGGGTTCGCGTGATCCAGGCACTGAAGCCAAGGCGGGATCGTCCTATGAGTCTTGGGCTCTTGAGTCTCCATTCTAGCCAGTAGGATTTTGTGGATGTCCGAGACCCTCTCCTATGTAAAGACCCCTTAGTGGAGCTGAGGGCATGTCGGAACCTTGTTTTATGTGCAGACGGATGTGGCTTAAGTGCCAAAGAGCGGCAGAAGCCATTAGGTGAGGCTACATCCTGCAACCATCCTCGGCAGAAGCCAGCGTCCAGTCGCATCTTAGTTAAGTAGGCTGCAAGGATTGGCTGTGCACAGAAGCGTCAATCGTACTTGACTACTTTGTTGCGCGAAAAAGAATTCGATAGAGCCGCCGTTCCTTTTCATGGTCCTTGTCTGCTGAAAGGGTTTTTGGTGGGCTACCCGAGAACTTTGAAATCACGCTTCGGAGGCGTAGATTTATGATGGCCTCAGGGTCAACACCCGACGAGTCTCAACAGATTTCCTACAGTCTCAGTGGCATCTGCAGGTCTGCGAATGTTGACACGCGGCCAGTCTCCAGAAACTACCGCTCCCAAGCTGAGAGAAGCGGAGATGGACAGTGCCGTCACCAGGGAGGCTGGCCTTGCATGCTGAGGTTATGCCTGGCACTATTTTGTGCGCCAGTGGCTCAGTCAGGGATCTCGTGTCATCTCAGTATCGGGCCATGTTGAGTTGAAGGCGGCAAGTACTCTTGGGGCAAGCGCCTCCGTTGGAGATTTCATACACCTCAGCGGCCTGGCATCATGCTCCTTGTTCGCAGAAAGCAAGCGACTCTCTCTTCGGCTATGACATGACGATACCACGGATGGATCAGAAGATCAACAGATGGGGGTTTCCGAAAATAGGGGACCCTAATATAGTACCCTAAATAGTAGGTTCACTAAACCCTCATATAGTACCCTAAGTAGTAGGATCCTCCCTTTTTGTCACTATTTGGAGGTCCCTGGAGCCGAAGATTCGCCGAGAGCTCGCAGCTGTGCGACGGCGGTATCAGATGCAGCGCAAGGAGGCTCCAACTGCATATAAGATATAAGGTCTATAAGCCCGCTGCACTATAGTTATAGTAAGGAACCCCCCAAAATTACCCGAGCTTCTCTTGCTACCTGCTGCAGGTGCTTCTGTGAATGTGCATGATGAGGGAGGAGGCGAGTGAACAGCAACAAGTCACCCACTCTGCTGCTCAGGCACGCTTGCCGCCATACATCTTTCCTGGTCCATACCACGTGTCTTGGCATCAAAACTTTCGCTGCCCTGCAGAAGCGCGGTGCGTTTCTATCCTATGATCGCATAGTCCCAGTGCTTCGCTTCCAGAGAATATGCTTCAGGTCACCCGGAGGCAAACACGGGAAGTTTCGGCCGAGCGTTACCGTCACGGCGCTTAGTACCACCGAACCACGTGCATTCGATTCATCGAGGTCTGGATTAGGATTGCGCGTGTTTCGTTTTTTGCGAGTGTCAGGCTTCTGGTGAAAATTTGCGGCCATGTTGCCTACTGGAGCCGTGCACGTAATCTACACGTATTGCACAAGGTGCTCAGTTCCAAGGGAGGTGTGATGAATAAGATTAAACTCGTTCTTCATTCGGCACGGCGGGCGGGCGATGCAACTTGCTTGACTGTCGGGATCACCAGGTTTCACTTTACTGTATATAATATGCGTATGACTGCATATATATATATATACAAGCCATATTAAACATATGCATATTTACATATGTACATATAGACACATAGACATATAGGCATATAGACATATAGACATATATAGACGTATAGACATATATAGACGTATAGACATGTATATATATATGTGTGTATATACCATATTTGTCTATAACTGTTCTTGACATGTCCTTAGAATGTAAGAGGTCGTTATATGTCTTTGTATATTCTTAATGTGTTTATCGTAGCGTGGGCATTGGGTTCAATGAAGGTCTTGACGGGGCCAAGTGCCAGTGTGTGTATGTGTCAGAAACCTTGTTCGTCTTGAGTGACATGTCTTGAGACTTTGGTTTTGGTGTGTTTGGGGGGCTTGGGATTTATCGGAGTGGGGTATCTTCAGGTTTGGTTTCCGGGATTCTGAAGTTGCACCCACACACACACAACCGGGCCTTTGTTTGCAGACATGTATGGATGCAATATAGAGGGATGGATGGATTTGCGCGATTGAGCTGAGGCCGCATGCTGATCTACGCCTGGGACGAACGACAGCAGAGGGAAGCAAAGAAGAAGCCCGACTTTCTTTTGATGATGCGAGTGAATACTCGTAAGGATTATGTGCATACGGACGAAAAGCCATTTTGATGTGTCACCCGGTGTCTGTCTTTACTTACATGCTTGTTGGATGCGGATTTTCTCGTGGAAAGTGCTGCTGGCAGAGCACAATTTGTTGAAGTTTCATGCAGATACATTCCAAGGAAGTGGCTCGCTGACAAACACCGCTGGGGCAAGTTCAGGCACCAAGGGTGCAGCACACCTCATGGCTTTTCCGTGCAAGAAGCCCAGTGATCTTGCCAGGATTGACAAGGAGCCCAAGACCACTGCCTTGTCCGACCTTCCAAGCAGCCTTGCCCGAATTTACGTGTTTTTGTGGAATGTTTTGAGACAGCATTTCGCAGCAACAGGCTGTCGGGGGTAAGAAGAAATCAAAGGCGACTTGCATCGCAGTTCTGGCACTCAGGCTACCATCCCCTCATGGACAACTTGCCAAAGTGAGCGGAAGTGATGCAGCGACCCGACATAACGTTGATCGGCCGAAAGCAGGCGGCTGGCAGCGAGCGCAGCAGCAGAGCAGCGAAAGACGATTCGCAAAGCTTGGAGGTCTCCACACATCGCAACAACCCCAATATTCCCGATCACCTCAACGCTAAGACCTAGACCCGACAAGCAAGTATGGCTTTCTGTCCCTCCATTTTGGCTCTCCGGAGGGAGGAGGATCGGAGGATCGGAGCGAACGGTCCCAGGGTGGCCGGCGCCCCGAGGAGAGGCGCGGCACCCGCGACCCGAAGTCTCTGCTAGCAAGAACTCTTGGGTTGAAGATAGCAGCAGTAGTAGTTAGGTGGTAGTTCTAGCAAGGATACTAAACATCGTAAAGCCAGCAACGCTAGTAATAGTAGTAGCGCCAGTAATAGTAAGAAGACTACAGTAATCATGGTAGCAGTAGTACTTGCAACAGTGCCGACGAGGCTGCTGTGCTTCTGGCTATCTGGGTTTCTTCTCAAGGCTGCATGCCATGCTGAAGCCGAAGAACATCCGTTTCCGAGCACTTGAGAAGGCCTGGGACCATCTGGGACCCTGGATGTCCTGTGTAGTTTTCGGGGATAGGGTTTAGGGTTTAGGGTTACTGGCCACCACCATTGGCCGAGTTCTGCCTCGCGCACGCAGGTTAAAGTGCGGCCTCGCAGTTTGGTGCAAATATGTTTGCAGCGTGTGGCGGAGAACTTCTTGCGCTGCTTGGGGGCACCCAGAGCTCGGTTCAACAACTAGATGAATCTATCGTTCCTGTTGCCTTGCTCGTCTCTCACTATTGTTGTTCAGCATCATCTGTTGATGTTTTAGTTTGATAGAGAGAGACGACGCTGACTTGGATAGTTCCGGTGTCGTCTTACCATCATTGCCATGCAGTCGTGATTCGCAGCCTTTTGGGGCTTTCCATGCTTCTTGAAGCTGAGAATATGACAACTTGCACGCCAAGCTCGGGCGAAAGCAACTGGAGGAGCCACGCAGCATGGCACGTGCTCCGCACCGTGGGAAGTAGGGAGACGAAGCTTCTTACTATGATGCCAAACATGACTTTTCGAAGCACCTGTGAGCCTCGGAGGATGTTTATGCTATGCTGGACCTCGACATGCCCCTTCCAGAAGCTGCTCTTAGGACCCAGTGCCTGTGGGACATTCGAGTTGCTTTTGAAATGTCGAAATCTCGGGTTCCAACAGACAAAATCTAGTCGGGATGGCGACTGAACCTCCAATGCCGTGACTGCAGGATCAACGACGAGAACTATTGGAAGAGGCGGACACAGGCGGGAAAATGCTTGCCGTGAGGGCCATGGTGACAACAGCCTTCTACTGGCAACGACAGCAGTAAGCACAACAAGACTAGTTACAGTCACAGTCATACCGATGTCCGTTCACGCGATGCTGAGGAAGAACCGCGGATGTGGCAGCAATGGCAAGATGTTTTCCAGCATGATCATAGCGTCGGCAGCAATCATGCAAGGTTTCACTTCAGCCGGTGATCCATGTAACCCTCAACCGTCAGTTCGAAAGCCCTACAACCCCCAACAACCTTAAGCCCCAAACTTCAAAACCCAAAGATCAGAATGTCATTGTCGAAGTTGGCAGGCGAAGCACCCGAACGCACAGGTTGAGAAGTGGCGGGCCCGGGGAGCTTTCCCTCAGTTCTTGTCTTTAGGCTCTCTTTTGTTGTCTTCAGAGTTTCAGGCAGGATCGTAGGTTTCAGTGTTTTGGGTTTAGGGATTAGGCGCATCTCAGTCTGCCTATGCTGGTGGATGGCCAGTCCAGCTAGATACCTGTCTACATACAGTATGTTAGGCGGGACCAGGTCTTTGACGAGCACAGCAAGCCGAGATTCCACGCTACATCAACGAGAAAGTGTCAAGATGCCAGCAAGTGAAGCTTGAGCAATGATGAGTCTGGCAATCATCGGCAACGCGTTTCAGTCGCTAGGGCTCCATTCCCGGTCCTCCACATAACAGCGCCACATGTGCCACCATCAACGCATACAGCTATTGCTTATCGATTCAAACTCGCGAATCCTGTGTAATCATCATTGCAGTCGGTGGTGATTGCTACCGTCAGCACCATCCTCATCATCTTCATTCGTCTCGTCATGGCCACGATCAGCATCATCATCACCATCACCGTTACGGCCGCAACACATTACGCACCGCCTTTGTGTCAGCATCGCCAAGGCATGGTATGTCCTGGAAGCAGACTTACCTGGAGCTGCTTTCTCAGATTTGGGCAGACCTGCTACCAGTCGAGCCTGGTGAAGACTGCAGAGTTTCTCTCCAACCTATAGCTGCAGTGCCTTGCTTTAAAGCAACACGGTTTGAGTGACTCATGTTGGGAAAGTGATTTAGTTGAGGGGAGGCGTAACAAAAGCGACTTTTTCGAGTCATTTGCCCATCACCCTGATGGATTCGTTTCCGACTGAGGATAGAGTTGCAAGAGGCGCTGGAGCGGGTGCCCATCACCGTAGAGTCCGGCACTCTGTGTGACTTAGCATGCTGCATCAAGCATGGCATGGCGAAAGCCCGTGAAGACGCGGTCGGTTCTGGATTGCCGATAATTTTGCAGCCGAGCCTGGTAGACTGCAGCTTGCACACAGAGTAATCCACGTTCCATTGTCCTGCGTGATTGACATTTCACGGGTTTAGGTATGGGAACCCCGAGCTCGAAGCGTTGAAGCAGCAAGTCATGGCTTCAAGGCCATTTCTCGTCTTGGGCTTGTCGCATGCTGGAGCGGGTCATTGAGTCTTCCGATCCCTTGGCAGGCTGTACGTCTACCAGCTTCAGATTACTCAGTTCCCCTCCCACTTGGACCTGAGCTCAGATGTCAAATCGGGTGCTTCATTGCCTTTTCACATCTGTCGCTGCAGGATCTAAGCTTCATCTTCGATGCGTTGCCTGCGCTGCCGCATCGCCAGTCGTGGTGTTTCTTGTTCGCTTGGTCCTCGCAGCGCCCACGGCACTCTGCGTTTCAGGTGCACGTTCTCGGTTACCTACGGAAACAAGCGGCTAGGGATGGATTACGAGCGTGCGATGTTCGGCATGAAGATCTCAGATGCCTTGTGCTCGGTGCTGTCGCGTAATAACTGCCGACGCATTCATGCAGCTGCATACGGGAACAATGCCCGTTTGCCCCTGTGATTAGCAAAGGAGTGCAGGATTGTGCATAGTAATGCTTCGCACATCTCATGATCCCTTGTGCGGCAGCGCTTGCTCGTTTATATCCTGCAGGCGCAGTATCTCGCGCGGGACATTCGTGTGTCGCAAACTTTGGTTTCACTGTCGTTGCCGTGCAGGGCTCAGCTCAGCAAACTAGATGTGGCAAGAAAATGAGAGTCTTAGTCTGACCAAACTCCAAGGTGTAACATGATCGATGACGAGCTTGTCAAGGCGAGCAGTGAAATGGGATACCGGACACGAAGGGTGGTGAATCTCCTTGTCTTTGCGTCATGGATCTCTGCTGCCTCCCGCCCGCTATCTGCGAGGGAGATTTCGAGTTAGATGAGCAGCGCCCGGATCAAGCCCTCGTTTTAAGACTCTTCGTCCAGGTGGTGCCGTAGTCCCGCCGTGTCAAATTGGTCGAACAAGCTGAAACGTCGAGACAGCAACAGCGGAAACAGGCATGGGGTTGGACGGATTGAGTGTCTGCCATGAAGATGATCTCAACCTTGCAGACAAGGAATGTTTTATACAGGAACCAGCCGAACCTGCGCTGAGCTTTGCTCGATGAAGTTGTTCAGTGCCTTTTCTAGTGGTTTGTTCAGAGACTGTTCTTCTAGGCATCACGTTCTGTCTTTTTGCTGCTGTCATTTTCAATAGAAGCCTTTCTTCTGCCAACCAGCTCCTCTACTTGAGGCGACAAGCTGACAAGCTTAGAGAAGTTGAAACCTGTGCTGGTTTGTGCGGGGACCGTAACATGTAGCAGAGTCTGACTCTATTCTCTTCCGAAGCTGTGGTTCCGGACTCCTTCGGCAAATGCTGCTGGGACATCCTCAGTTCCATGAGAATCTGTTCTTCTTGCATTGTTATGATGGCCCGTTGGTCTTGCTTGCCAGTCTTTCTCCGCCAGCGCCTCACGCGCATGGCATTCCTTTTCTGTGTCGTTGTGATGAAGTCGAACCCTAAACCCTAAACCCATCATGATCATGGCATCTTTTGGTTTGGTTTGCGGGCAACGAGTGCAAGCCACGCATGGTGGCCTCCTCATCTTCTAGATTCTAGATAGGGCACATGTATGTGTATATGTACATCTGTACATGTATATATGTATATATATATACATATATACATATAAACATGTGCACACATGTAAGATATGAATTTTTATATACACCCACCACCCCTCTCCCATCCGTCGGGTCTTGGAGTTGGTGGCACACAGCAAGGGCGAGAGGTGATTCATTTAAGTTGTCTCTTTGCCACCGGAAGTGCAGGTTGAATCTTGTGAGGAAAAGCAAGATGAGATCCATGTGTTTCCGTCAAATCGACAAGTCGTATGATCAAGGACTTAAGGACTTGCAAGCCAGGTGTTGATGGGTGGTCTTTCCTATGGCCACATGCTCACACACCTTGATCTCAGTGCCATCCTCAGCCGACTTCCCGAGGCAGAGGTCGGTAGACTTCGCCTCTCGGTAGCTGAGGCCACAACAAGATCGGGGATCGGGGGGCGAGACGCTTGGCCTCTCTACTGGACCCGGACTACTGCTTGCAGGCAGGGAGTGCTTCAAGAGAGGCAACTTGTCTCGCTGGCCAGCGGAGGCCCTGGACCTCAGCGACAACCAGATCCATGCCAATGGTTGCATGCATTTGGGCCAATGCCTCAAAGTACGGGGCGACGGAATGCATTCCGAGTCTGACTTTGTCTCGCGACCAGGTGCCCACCTGGCGGAGAATATCACATGCCAGGTGCGGGCTCGTAGTGCAAGACATGTTGTACTAGGCGGCCATGTCCTGTCATCGACACAACTGCGGCTCCCCCGCCAGCGTCAGGTGCTTAACTTGCGACTCAATCGCTGCGAAGACAACGGCGTGTCGCACTTGTTTCAGGACTACGCTTGTGATGCTAGCCTGTGCAACCCCAAGTCTGCCGCCTTTTTTGCCGTAGCATGACTCAGGTACATTACTGAAGAAGTCGGCTGCTGCACGCAGACTTACCCGTGTTTCCAGTCTGCGTGAGCACTCCTTGGTGCGAGGATATGTGTGTGAACAAGCATCTGCAAACCCTGAACATTGCTTGCAATGTGCGTGCCTTATTGACTCAGCTCCGATTGTTCACACGGTGCTGCAAGTGCCTGTTGCGCTGGGCTGTGAAGCTCAGGACTTGACGGTGAGATGTCTGCCCTATTTGAATGCAATGTCTGTAGCTCGGTCTGGCGCAGTCGGACTGCCTCGTTGCATGCTCATGCCCGCCGCGGTTTCTGAGCAATGCGGGAGAGGCTCTGTGGCCGTGTTGTGTTTTGAGAAGTGATTAGGCTGGCTGAGAACGGCACCTTGTTGGAATTGGACGTCAGTGCAAATCCGTCAGCTCCTCAGATGCGCAGCTGACGGCATTGTCTACATGTCTTCGCCTCCCATGCTTGGAAGGAGCCATCCGCTGTAGGTAAGACCGGAGGCGAGAGGCTATTCAATCTACTGACGACCCGTTGGGGACGACTCTGCTCCCAAGTGTACTGGTTTGTTCCCTCTCATGAACGCGCCTTTGCCCGGTAACCAAAGGCTCCATCAAGTTGAAGAAGAAGGAGTCCATCAAGGCACGCGGAATGACGGAAATGCATGATGCATGAAATGGCAACATTGCAGTGACAGGGAACCACCGGCCATGCACGTGCAGATCTATTAACGCGAGCTTTCCAGAAGTAAAGAAATGCATGCTTACGACAAGACAGACATGCGCAGATACACTATTGTACATGGATGCAGCTCATGCGCAACATGCATGATGCGCAAGTACATGTGTGACATGAGCACATGCACACACGCACACAAATGCCTGCTTGCATACGTATATGTGTGTGTGTGTGTGCACATGTATGTATGCATGTATGTATGTATGCATGTCTGCATGCATGCATGCATATGTGTACATATATATGTATGTATGTATGTACATGTACCTAAATATCTATATGTGTACCTATCTCTCTATCTACCTACCTACCTAGCTAGCTCCTAGCTGGATAGCCAGCTATCTATCTATCCATCTGTACATACACACAGACACATGCACATATGTTTGCATGCAGACACATGCATACACAGGTATGTATATGCACACATCCTCGTGCACACAGGGTCCACAAACACAATCACAGCAAACTCACCTGCGCGCACGTGCGCACACGCACAAAAACAAAACTATATCGCCCGAAACCCTGAACCCCAAAAGAAGCGTTTTGGACTTAGTGAGCGAAGGAGCAGCCAGCGAGTCGGTTCCTCCACTTGCCAGCTCGGAGGCGCGGGGGATCTCCAGAGAAGGCGAAGACTAAGGGGCGCATAGAGCGTTCAAGCACCAGAGACCCTTAAGCTTAAGCTTTGGCATCCGAAGGCCTGATTTTCAGACCCTACGCACCAAACCTCTAATTTTGACACCCTCTGAACCCGAACTTTTAAAGCCTTCTCAACCCGATGCCTGAAAACCTGCAAGCCTGTCAGTGCAGCGGTGGAAGTGCACCCGGAATGCTACGGCGAAGGATTGTTGTAAGCCAACCTGCCAAGACCACGATGCGTCAAACAAGCGTGCCCGCAACATGGACTATGGAGTTCGAAAGGCTTTCAAACTCAACAGTCTGAGTCCCAAAACCCTCTGAACTCGTGTGCCTCGAACTGTGTAAGCCCTAAACCTGCTAAACCGTGCTAAGCTCCTCAACCCTACAGTGCACCCCAAAGACAACAACCCTGAACTCTAAGCCTGTTGAAGACCCCAAACCCCACCCGCTGTTTTTTGGGATCTTGCCCTAAAGCCAAACCCCTAAACCGCAAAACTCTAAGCCTAAAACTTAAAACAAATCTTACTAGCCCTAAACCCTAAACCCCAAACCCCAAACCCCAAATCCAATTAAACCCTAAATGGCCCTAAATCCTAAGCCCTAAATCCGAAGTGAAGCGCAGCAGGCCGCCTCCGAAGCTTTGGAGGCCACGAAGCCATTGGATGAAGATGATCCGTTGGAAGGCACCATATGGGGGGGGGGGGGGGCGCTTGGGGGGTTGTGGGGGTTGGTTGGGGGGGTTAGGCTTTGGGGGGGGGGGGGGGGGGGCTTTGGGGTTTGGGGGTTACGATTTTGTGGTCGGACGTGGTCTTATCTCCCACCACACAATATACAACTCNTGGGTGAAGAGGTGCGGTGGGGAGGCCCCTTGGGGGGGGGGGGGGGTCGCTTGGGAGGTTGTAGGGCTTCGATGTGAGGGTTAGGCTTTGGGGTGTGGCGGTGTAGGGTTTTAGGGTTTGGGGTTTACGATTTGGTTGTCAGTCAGTGCTTCAGATCCACCACTATTCTTAACACGCTCGCACGGTCATTCAATGTTGGAAGCAGGGAGGCTGCGCATTGAGCAGATGTCAGGTCTCCAAGTGTCTGGGCAGCTCGCTGTCTTTGCCCGCTGCCTGGCCAAGAGTCCATCGTTGCTGCGTGGGAAGCCCAGACGGACTGTGAAATGTCTGGATCTCACTTCACTACTACCACTACTACTACTA
This sequence comes from Symbiodinium sp. clade A Y106, assembly GCA_003297005.1. Lineage (NCBI taxonomy): Eukaryota > Dinophyceae > Suessiales > Symbiodiniaceae > Symbiodinium > Symbiodinium sp. clade A. The sequence continues at coordinate 149,347 of BGNK01000489.1, read as the reverse complement.
CTACTACTACTACTACTACTACTATTACTGCTGCTACTACTACTGCTGCTACTGCTACTGCTACTGCTACTGCTACTGCTACTGCTACTACTACTACTACTAGTACTACTCCCTCCTCGAGTTTCGGTGCAGGTGTTGACCTTCGCAGCTGCGGCCTCCCTGCAGATGTTGCTCAGCGAGTGACGACGGTGAGCTTGAGGGTTTCGGCTTTGGGTCTTTGGGGCTCTAGGGTTCCGGCTTAAGGCTTCGGGCTCGGGCTCGGGCTTCAGGGCTGTGGTTAGGGCTTAGGGGCAGGTGTAAGTGTTAGGGCTGGGGGCTTTAGGGCGGTCACGCGTTGATCTACATAGGTAAACAGGGGACGCACAATTCAGAAAACTTAGAGCGCACCTTTTGTCTTCAGACCTTGCTGAGCTGCGTAGTGCCATAGGCTCCAACAGAGGCCGCCAGAACCAACTGTACACACACTCCACAGCGCTCAGCAGACTCTGAGGACAAAAGGTGCGTGCTGAGTTCCAGTATTGAATTCAAGCCAGCGATATACTGATTTTCCCTTGAACTTTGAGAAGCTATTCAGAAGACGCAGGCTCGCAGACTTGCTCTCGGGAGTGAGCGTGACATCCTCCACTTTGGTTTCCCCCCCCGTCCCGAAATCTTTGCAAAGTCTCGGAAAGCCCAGACCCAGACCGATGTCCGAAGCAAGGCCGAACCCAGCAGAACCCAGAAATTTCATCAACGAATTAAATGTGAGGCTTCGGGTTTAGGGTTTGAGATTTCCAGTTTAGGGTTGGTGACTTCGTTTGGCTGATACATTGCTCCGGCACCCGTGGAGGCGGTGAAGCATCGCGAGCTGATCGCGAAGGGAATCCCTGTCGAGGCCAGGCATTCAGCCGCCTCTTGGGGGCCAAAATAAGGGCTGCGCCGGCTGCACCAGGCTTACGAAAAGGCCCGCCAGGCTGCAGTAGCAGCCGAGGAAGCAGCACAGGCAGCCCGGGAAGCTGCAGAGAAAGCCGGGAGCTTACTGCGAAGAGTCTGGCCCAGCTTGTCCGCACGCGCAAACGTGGCCTGCCTCGGTGCTTGCTGACGCCTTCAGGAGGAACAGCTGGGAGAGGGTGAAGATGAAGATGGAGAAGAGAAGGCTACGGGGAGTAGGCCCTAGGCTCCAGAAGCGCGTGCTGGGTGCCGTCTGCCTAAGGCCGAGGGAAAAGCCGAAGGAGAGGAGAAGGCAGAAGGCGAAGCCGAGAAGCCAGAGGCGAAAAGCAGAGTGTGGTTTTTCTCTCAAGCTTTGACTTCGGGTCTCCGTGGAGGCCGAGGAAGAGAAGAAGGAAGGCGAGTGAGGAGAATGATTAGAGCAACGACTGCAGAGTGCAGCTTTAAGGCAGTTTTGCCCTTTGCATGCCGAGTTCCCAATCCAGGGAGCCCCCTAAAGGGGTGAATGGCGTGAGGCACCTTGCAGAATTCTCTTATGATTATCAGGGCCGGGCACCCCGCCCATTAAGGTGGCTCCAGTGCTGCACAGTTTCACCTGCATGTGGCAGCTAAACGGCCCGGAGCATGATTTCAGCACGTTGGCCTGCTGCATATTCGTGACCCGCCCTGTAACTCCATCCGAGCCACCTGCAGAAAATCTTGCGTCGCATCTGGCCTCGCCTGTCGCTACGCATTCGAGCAGAATTGCCCCGCTTGCGGCACGTTGCCGCAGGGACGAGTACTACGACCACTGCACGTACCACTACCTGTACCAGTGCCACTACCACTACGACCACTAACTATAACAACATATAACAACCATGCACCACTACGACTGTTAACACGTGTTTCATGGAGCGTGTTGAGTCGTATTATCGCCAAGTCTCTCATGCAAGGCTTGCGACTGGGATTGTGCTTCAGACTGCAGACTGCGCTTTCGTTCTGCAGGTTCAAGCCAAATAAGCATGTTCAGCCTACCCGAGAGGTACTTGTATCAGCCTTGCAGCCAGCCGAGTCAACTCCACTGACACCGAGAAGAGAGTCGGCATTGCATGAGCTCAGGCTGATCTTAAGCCCATCCAGAGTTCAAAGCCCAGCGATCTGTAAACTCTGGGTGCCGTGATTTTCCCCGTCGCAAGGCGATTTTCTGCCCCATGGCACCGGCACCAGTGGCCTTTTGCGGCGTTGCGGCACCGAGCGAAGCTCGTGGCAGCGCCTTGGAGCGAGGCTCGTCTAAGGAGTCCTCGGAACCCTGCCGAGCCATCATCTTGAGATGATGGCAGATCATGCTGTGCTGTGATACCTCATGTTGCATTCTGTTGCACTACGACTCAATTGCATTAGGGTTCTACTGTGTTCTATTGTGCCACGTGGAATTTTGTTGTGCACTTTGCATGGCCTCCGCGGCGCAGCGAATCCGAGGATGCCTCATTTGTTGCGAAGAGCGCCACGCCCTCAGATGGTTTTGCAAGCTTGCTACAGACGGCGGCAGCAGGCTTGCATGCGGTTACTCAGCAGATTCTTGAGCAGTTTCATGTCCATGAGGACCAAAGTATGTGGCTGTGGGCCACTGTGGGCATGGCGAAGTCTGCTGGATCTGTATCATCAGGCTCCGGAGAGATATCTCGGAGGGGTTAGGACCCGTCTGAAGATGCATGGTTTTGCCGGAGGCTTCGCACCCTCATGAAGGACATCAACTGTCCGGTCACTTGGCTACATTGGCCTTTCGTCGCTTCGCTGCTTCGAAAGTATTCGTACACGCAGGTCTGCAAAGTACCCATCACAGAGATGGCAATCACGCCAGATGGTCGAGTACCGGCACGAAATGCCCCCAAAGATGACAAGCCGCTGGGAAGCAGTCCATCATCATCTGTACTTGTCATGCTTGTTGCCATTGTCAGCGTTCGTATTGCTGGTACCCCATTCCATAAACAGAACCGCCTAACAACTGCGGTAGCATTGCTTTCCAGGATCGGCATCCGGTTCAATATCACCCCGAAAACCAGCCTTTCAAATGGGCTGAATCTAAGTTGGTTCCGCTAGGGCGGCAGTCTGCGGACCGGGGAGGTGCGGAGTACAATAACAGGGTCATACCAGGCGCATGGGTTCAACAAGCGAATTGTATCGCATTTACACATCACATCTCTCGCAGTCTAGGGATCAGTGTTTAGGACTTTTTTAAGTGCCAGGAACAGAGCCGATCTAGCGTGCCTCAGCAGGTGTGACAAGTCTGTCATGTAACTTAGACGTGAATATACCCCTTGGAGCGTTTGATGCTTACAGGGTACAACATAACATGACTGGGCTATTGCTGCTCTTGCTTTCTAATGTCAGGATGACGACTGTTGTACCTAGTACCATCATGGCTATCCTTCGAGTTTCTGATGCTTGTGTCTCACGTTGTAGAGTGTCTTGTGGACTTGGACGTTGCTGGCACATCAAAGGCTTGGACTTGTTTACAGTAGCGCCTCCGTGCGCGAGGATGTAGAAGGATTGCAACTTGGACTGCACTGAAGCATACTGAAGCGATTGGTTGTAGGCGGCTGCTTCAAGTTGGTAGCATTGCTTGCATAACTTCATGGAAGTCTGGCTTGGTTGTGTGTCAGGTTCGATTATCGCTGCTGGCAGAGAAGCTGTGTGGAGAAGGACGAGTGCTTCCCTACCCTGGAGGAAAGGCAGTGGTGTACGTTTTCGAACATCTGTTACCTGCTGAACTCGGACAGGCACTTCAACGCCACGTAGAGCAAGTGCATCGACGTCGCTTTTGTTCGACATGTTTGCGAGGCACATGGCGCAGCCTTCTTGTCTGCGCAGACAAGTCATCCAAGATCAAAAGCCTGTCGCGATGTTCGTTGCTGGATGAGGCAGTGCAGTCAATGCTGCACAAACGACATGAATTCGGAACCCCGCTTAGAGCCTTCCTTGGCCCAAGTGGGGAAGAAGTTTTGATAATCAGACGTTGGCATTAAGCCCCTTTCTGGGCCCCGAGCCAGTCCTTGGTGAAACGCATATCTCAAGTTCTTCTGCAGGACGCAAAGCCTTCCTCTTTGAGCAACTGCTCTACGCGCCGGATGACTTGCGAAGACATCACGAAGATGGCGACACACCGAACACTGTGGGCAACAAGCTCAGCAGTGTTGACGTGCTCAAACACTACTTACAACTTTTCTGAGGTCCCAACTTGCCCACGTGTCCAGCACATGCCTCTTGTGCTTTTTGCAAGAAAAGCTTTTACTCGGAAGAGGACCTCCGGTAGTAAGCCGTGCTGATCTCCTGAAACATCCGGAAACCCAAGACCACCTGCTGTCACTGTTAGAAGGATCTGCTGGAGCACATGCAGATGAAACATCAGCCTTGCGGCCTATGTGACTTGGCGACATCAGTCTTGGCGTCCACTGGAAAATCACAGCACCAGTCCACAATTTTCGATGTTCCTGCAGGCCTACGTTCCTATGGTTTTCAGTCTGCATGCATTCCCCTGGAGTCCCTCTTGTGGCGTTATGAAGCCTGACGTACCCCTGCAGCCCCACGTCCTTATGAAGTCCCTGCAGTCCAGCGGCTGATGTCGACCCTCGCCTCAAAATGTTGTGATCTACGCTCGCCTCCTGACTCTGTCGGCCTTGGCTTGAGCTGTACAGTCATCTGAAAGGATCCGCGAACTCAGACCTCGCACGAACCTCTCGAGGGGGTGCGTTTGCTACTACTGAAGCCCAGCATTCCCGTGTCCCGTTCCGACTGCAGTTCCTGCAGTCCGCAGAGAGCTTTGAAGAGGTATTTGTGGGAAAGGCAACTCAGACTTTCTGCTAAGGGTACCCTTAATTGGCTGCAGCCGTGCTGAACCTGGAGTCTTGCCTAACTTACAGTACAATATAGTATAATATTCCGTGGGGGCTTGTTGTCGTGGTCGCGGTAGTTCTACTACTACTACTACTACTACTGCTACTACCGCTGCTGCTACTGGTGGGTGCTACTACTACTACTACTGCTACTACTACCTCCTCCTGCTACTACAACTACTACTAGCTACTACTGTTACTACTGCTACTATTGCTACTACTGCTGCTACTACTACTACTCCTGCGGCGCCGACGAGTACTACTACTACTACTACTACTACTACTACTACTACTACTACCACCATCACCACTACTATGAGCACCACGACCACTACTACCACCACTACCACTACCACTACTACTACTACTACTACTACTACTACTACTACTACTACTACCAGCACGACCACCACCACCACCACGACCACTGCCACCTCTGATTGCTGCTCTTGTTAGCATCAGAAGCGTGATTATCATGTGATTAATGGGCTCAGAAAGACAATTCTCACCAGGAGTAGCCGGCTTTACTCAGGCGAAAAGCTGGGCAGAAAGGGCGAATACTACTACGACTACAGCCACCTGTCCTTGCATTACGAGGCCTGCTTCTGAAAAAAGTTCCGTGTCGAGACAGGACATCGTGAATTTTGAACATGTAATACACATAGTCATTATCGCTATAGTATCTTTAGGTCACCCCAGTGGGTTTTGGCACTACATGTGTCTAAATGCTGAGGCGCGCTTAGCTGCATTGAAACCGTGTCACACAAAGACCCTTGTCGAGTAGAAACCCTTGTCTGTCAGAAACGCATGCCTAACAGAAGCCCGCGTCCAAACGTAATCCCTGTCCAACGAACAGTTTTCGAACGGAAAGCTGCGTCCAGCAACCCACGTCTTTCACAACCTCGTCTAACAGAAACCAATGTTCAACAGAAAACCCCAGAAGCTTTGTCTAGCATAATCCACATTCTTTTGCAAACCTGTGTCTGACAGAAGCCCCTATCAAACAGATGCCACTGCTTAGCAGAAATCCCCAAGGAGCGTCCAGGAGTGCGGCACTTGAAGGGGCTATGCATGGCTATGCCCATCAGGGATCACAACAGGAATACTCTGACAATAACAGGAACGAACACAGGAAGACGAATTGAGAGCGAGGAGTGCCGAGCCATAGTATTGCATAGATCATAGGGGAGCTTGTGCCATGCAGCAGTAGGTTAAGTACGAGCCGAAGATAACCAAAGAAACTACTCATTAGTAGAGCATTTTCTCATGGCCTTGATTGCATGTCTGATGTCATGTGTCCGTGCTTGTGGTGTTGGCGCATGCCCTCTTGATTCTGCTTCAGTTTGTGATACTTTGCAATGCCTTTCCTCAAGAACCTTCCTGTTCTTGCCAGAGGGCGCTGTTTCGCCCAACCCAGTTGAGGAAGAGCAAAGGATACACTCGCCTGCTTGGTATACACAGCGGCAGCAGGAGGCTTTATGTATCCGGCATGTTGTGTCTGTGTGCGTCTCGGCCAAATGACACACCCCCCATCAGCACTTGGATTTCTTGGCGAATATGTTAATGTGTGCTTGCATCTGAAAGATGCATGGACCGAGAGAGGCAAGCACACGAACATGTACATGTATGTATATTTGGATATGTGTATGACTCTGCGCCCACACAGAAACTTGACTTCTTTGTTTCTATGTGTCTGCGCACAAGTAGGTACAGAACGCACAATGCCACTGTGCAGACTGCATCTTGCATCACATCTTTGTGCAAAGCACATATTAGGGTCATGTCCCCAGACCTGCAAACCAAATCTTTGCAGACTGCGCAGTCCCCGATGTCAAGAGAACCAGGGTGGGGGTTCTTATGAAAAGCCCGACGATCGCATCTCTGTCCCAGGAGGACCACTACGTTTGCAAGCACGAGAAATGCCAGCGTGGCTCGCTACGCCTGGTTGCGTTCAACACAGAAGACGAGTTGTTTCCTGGCACGAAGAAGCTCCGATCCTTTGTGCGTGCAGTCTTTTGGCTGGATGGGGTACATGGTCAATTCTTGGTCACATTGGCTGAGGTGGCTGCACGAGGTGAAGGCCCGTGCATACAAGTTCGATCAAGCTCAGTGTTCTGAAAGCTCTCCCTTTGTCGTACCGATGCCTTGATGACCGCTGCGTGATAAAACCACGACCGAGTTCATGTTTGATACTTGCTTCTTGCAAATGTAACAGATGGCTTGCAGTTTGTGTGATGCCCATGGTCTCCGCAGGCACACTCCGTCAAAATGTCACAAAAAGCCCGCAGACGAATCGGGGATGAAGGCGCGCGCGCGAACAGTCCGGAGGATGCTGCAATTACCTTGGCATTTGCAGGCACCACCGTGAACATCTCGATGGGCGCCACATCTTACCGCGAGGATGCTTGGTTGGGGCTGGGGCTTGGAATTCACATGCTACGCCACGAAGCACTGGAGCCAGTAGGAGGGTCAGAAAGACTCATTGATTTAGCACATGTTCCTTTTTTCGTTCTAAAACCCTAAGCTCTCACTCGGCAAGTGTATCGGTGCTGTGACACACACACATGTCGCTTTGAGGATCTGTGAGTTGGGCATGAGTTTGTGCCTTGTGCGTCCGCTGTATTCCCTGCTACTTGTGGAACATTATGTGACGTACTATGTAAACTGCGACTTTACTATCTTCTTATTGGGCAATTTCCTGTGAGGAGGCTCCCGCGCCCAAAGCGAAGGCGAAGGCGAAGTCAAAGGCGACGAGTGATCGCTGGGCTGTGGAGCTGGCCGAAGCAGAGGCAAGGCTCGGGTTCTTAAGGGGTTTTAGGGTTGAGGTTCAGGCCTTTAAGGGTTTAGGGGGCTTCAGAGTTGAAGGTTGTGGGTCTACGGATTAGGGTTTAGTTTAAGGCTAGAGATTTCGGGCTTCGGCTGAAGGGTTGAGGCTGACAAGAGTTTCAGGTTTAGGTCTAGAGCTCAGGGTTGGGAGCTTAAGGCTGAAGCGTTTAAGGTTTAGAGTTTCAGGAGTTTAGGATTTAGGCCTAGGAGGGTTCAGGTTTAGGGTTTAGAGTTTAGGCTTCAGAGTGTAAGATTTAGGAGTGTGAATTTTAGGGTTAGAGTTTAACCTTAAGAGTTTAAGCTTCGGATTTTGAGCTTAGGCTTGATGTTAAATTTTGAGAGTTTAGAACTTCGGCTTAGGAGTTTGAGGTTTAGAGTTTAGAGTTTAAGGTTAAGGCTTTAGGGTTTAGGGGTTTCGGGTCAGGAGTTTAAGGTTGAGGGTTTAGAGTTGAGTGCAGGCTTGAGAGTTTAAGGTGTAAGAGTTTGGAATTTAGGGTTTGGAGTTTAAGGTTTTGGAGTTTAGGGTTTAAGCTTGAGGAGTTTTGGGTTTAGAGTTAAAGGCTCCGGGTTGGGCGAGTCCTTTTTGCGAGGCCTGCGGCGGCACCGTCCGCTTCATGCGCCCAAGAGGGAATCCGAAGGCCGTCGGTGTGTGTGCGCGTGTCATATCTTTCCTTTGTACCTTCAGGTTAGCCGGGTGTTCTGGTGTTTTTTGCTGCAGTTGGAGATAGGAAGGAGGAGCAGGGCAGAGAGCACAAGCATGAGGGAGCCAAAGGCATGGCGAAGGGAAGGACAGCAATGGCCAGCATGCATTCTCACTCCGCGTAAGGTGATGGGACTAGGCACCAGATCCGTGAAGAAAACCCGAGAGAGTGCGTTGGGCTCCACCTCTCAAAACTTTGTAGGATGTTCTGGGGCTCGCACAATTGCGACAGATTGCACTGATCTCTGCAATAGGGATTCCGCAGCGGAAACCTTAAAGCGATCTGTTGACCCGTGCCGCGGTATGCTTTGCTTCCCGTCGTCTCATTGCCAAAACCCAGACACAGCCAGGCCAGAAATATTGGTGAAACTGCCTTGTTTCCTTCCAAAAATGCTCAACTCTAGCCACAAGTCTGCAGATCCGAAGATCCATGGCAACAGCACAGCTAGTCTGGCACTGGCCTGCTGTGTCCCGGATGTCGGTTCACCTTGGCTAGGCATGCATGTACTCACATCATGACGCATGAGTGTGTGTCGGCTGGGGATCGGCGGTGAATCCTACTTTGCTGTGACATCACACGGCTGACGTGTAGAAAAGTTGCTGCAGGCGCCGCAGGAGGGCGACTGGCCAAAGCTGCCTGTTGGGGCCCTAGTGAGCAGGGTAGCTGCGCTTGAGTAAGCTTTAGGGTTTAAGGGTTTGCCTTCTCCGCCGTCCTTGATCAAAGCTTCCGAAACCTTGCTGGTTTTTTTCTGCTGTAAGGTTTCGTGGGGCCGTTGAGGCTTTCTGGGTTTGGGAGTAGCTATAGGGTTTAAGACTATACGTCTTGCGTCTCGAATGTGAGGGGCCACTCTGACCAGCACGCATCAGGACGGTCCTGGGAGTTCGAGCATCGATGATGAACTGGAGACTAGGCCAGGCCCCGGGCGGATTCATGCATGGGGATTCTTAGGGGGGTAGGGGGACGGAATAAGGACCAAATAGTCCCCTACCAATGATTTCATGCACGGGATGTCTCCGAGCTATGGGCCCCCTCTGAGCTTAGCATCCAGACCTCATTTAGGGAAAGACCCATCCCGCCTCGTCCCGATCTCTGGGCACATTCCAGGTATCCTCCGCGTGCAGTGCCAAAGCCTCGAGCCAAAGCGAAAGGCTCAGCAAAGGCCGACAGGCAGCCGCGCGAAGAGAGTATCGGAATTGGGACGATTTGGGGTGAGTCTTTGGCTTCCTGGTCAGCAAACATGGACAGGCCGGTAGCAGCACCAGCAGCGCCGCCCGTGCCAGCGACTGCCACGAGAGCAGCCGCACCGCACCCGGTGCAGAACAGACAGAGCGAGGTGCCCTTCGTCTCCCCTCCAACCCACAGTGCCTGAGGTTCAAAGTCTCAAGGTTTCCGAGGGTTTGGACTCCAGTAACAAACTCCGTGGCAATTTCCACGGACCATATTTCGAAGCCTATCTGCTGATGTGGCATAAGCCCTTCCTTAAATCCCTGGTGCCCTCAGTTTTCAAGAACTTGATCCCGGATGATTTCTGAAGCAATGGTCTCGCAGTGCACGTCGATGATTTAGTTTGGTGGGTCTCAAATTGTTGCGGAGGCTCATGCGGCTTTGGCACGAGTCCTTTCAGTGGCCGTTCAGCGGATTGACCAGCGACTTTACTGCAACTTGGGGGTGCACGGCAGTCAGCCGGTGTAGGAGTAAGTTGCATTTACAGCACAACATTGTTTCGCTGAATTGCTTGGAGTGACACTTTCATGGCACGTGGGCTGCCATGCTGCTAGTAAACATCCCGAGTCCACATTACCTTCGATTGTTTGAGTAGGTTTTAACTTGAGGACCTTGGCTTGGAGACATGGCCGGATGTAGCGTTCCATCCACCCAGACAAGTTTCAGTGGATTGCTGCAAACCAGCGAAAACCCAAACACTCGCCGGAAACACGGAATCCAAGAATCAACACGGCCAGAAAAGCGGGCGGAGGCAAGATGCAAGGCTTAACCCCGACTAATACTGTATGATAGGCTAAGACTACAGGAGGCACCAAAACAACCTCAGGACTGGAATCGACCAAGTTGTCGGTCTGGATCAAGAGGCGCGGACAGCTTGCGCTGCAACTCCTTTCTGTTCAAATGAAAAATTTGCTCATGTGCCCCGGGCATGTTCAGGAGTATCGGGCAAAGAATCGACGCTTCAAGCGCGACCTGGAGGCCATTGCCAGTGGAAGTGTGACATGGAGTCAAAAGTGAGGAAGTTGCCTGGCACTCTTCTGGAGCCGGAGGGGTGATGCTCATGTTTGGGACCCTGTCTGCCGATCTTACATCATACCTCCTGGCGCAGGAGCAACTTGGTCCAGCAGAGCTAACACGCTTCAAGGACAGGCCTTGTGACCGCTTTTCGCCGCTCACAGTGCTGTGGGCCTTCTTCGTGTGAACATGCCTTGATATGTTCACCCGCAGGAGTGCTCAATGCAATATCGTGAGTCCCTCCGGGATGGTGCTGGTCCGAGAGCAGCAGAGACCTATGCTCAGAGGCCCAGTACCCATGCTCGACCTTGTGCTCGATGCAGATGAACTTCTAAAGCCATGTTTCAGGGTGGTCGAGGTCTTCACCACGACTTTGGCACGCTCCGGCCTCCTGTCAATGCAGTAGAGTCCGGTTGGCAATGGGGATGTTCTTCCGATATTTCCTGATTGCGCCGAAGCACTCGTAGCTGCTCGCAAGACTCAAGGGATCAGCTCTAGCTGCTCTAGCTCCTATTGACACTATTGTGCTAAAGATGCGAATTCATGTGAATTCCATTGCGGACGCTGCTTTGCTACTCCACCGCTGTTGCTGTTCAGTTTGCACCGCCGCTATCACCTCCTTGACGACCATCATCACCACACTGACGAGAACGACGAACGAGGACGCGGACGCACGTGCACGAGGCCGTGGACGTGGAGGAGGAGCAGGAGGAGCAGCAGGAGGAGCCAGAGAAGGTGGAGGAGAGGAGGACTTGCGGGAATGGTGGACGCGGATGGAGATGAGGACAGGGATGAGGATGACGAGAACGACAACGAGCACCGCCACCACCATTCAGCAGTACCGAGACCAGCACCGGCACTACTGCCACAATTACTACGATTATTATTAGTACTACTACTACTACTACTACTACTACTACTACTACGTCTCCTACTCCTACTCCTACTCCTACTCCCACTCCGACTGCTACTGCTAGTGCTACTGCTAGTGCTACTACTGCTGCTGCAGCAGCAGCGGCAGCATGGGCACGCTGATCAGGCGAAGCAGTGGCTGCTGAGCTGTTATGCGACCTTGTGTTGCTGCTGCCGGACCCGAGACGTATGGGTATGCATGGGGAGTTCTCCGCAGTAAAAACAGCCTCAGCGGCTCCAAGAGGTTTCGTCCGATTCTTTAGCAGGACCAGGTCCCTCGCCATCTTCTTCGAGATGCGCTCGCACAGCTCTGTGGTGAGGCACGCCTGGGTCTGACTACGTACGTTCAAGCGCGGTAGAAACTGACAGCTTGTTATGGAGGAGGAGGAGGCTGCTGAGGAGCGCGCGGCTCCTAGCAGCTCAAAGAAGGCAGCCAAGGCGAAGGCTGCGAAAGCGGCGAAGGCGACCTCAGCCTCATCCACCTCCTCGGCAATGCTGCCGAGGTCCCCGCGATCCGCCATGAGTTGTGTTGCTTCTATGCTGGTCACTGCAGAATCCCTTTCAAGTCGGCCGGAGTCTCGAGGGATCTGAACGACAAGATTGAAGCCATCCCGCTGAGCCGGTCCAGCTGCAGAGGCCGAAGCTGCCTTCCTGACTTCCCGATGTATAGCGATCCTTTGAAGAGGTGAAAGCAAGGCCAGCTTCTTGGCCTCCTTGGATGCCGTGCTCAACGTCATGGCGGAAACGAAGGCCCTCTCCCAAGTTGATGGGAATATCTGCATGTTTGTGATCATCTTTGCAAATAAGCCTCATGTCACAGAGTAACGCTTCACATCATCGCTTCTGCATTTCCCTCCGGGCCTCGGTGATATTTCCTGGTAGGGCCCATTGGTCATACAAGTCATACAAGTAAAGTTCATAGACAAAGACACTTGTCATACCATGGCAGCAGATAGACAGTTGACCGCATGGTAGTGCCGTATTCTACCTTCTTTCCCGGACCTGCTTCGCTTTACCATGCCCTAACCTACTCGCCTTCACCTCACTGGCCTTTCCGCATGCATATATTCGAATTTCAGAAAATGGAGGGTGGGGGTCCTTGTATCTGCCCTGAATAGTAGAATCCTTATTGTTTCAAGGACACCCCGCTCAAAGACCCCCAAGTCTCTCAAGCCCACATGTGCGCTGCCAGAGCGATGCATCTCAGGAGCAGGCCAAGCTGCCGCTATCTCAACAGGCAAGGTGCTGCGCTACCACGTACTATCGGGGCCTGAATATTTACTCATGTTGCCCTTTAGCGTTCCTTGCCACAAGTGTCGCAAACTATACTAGACGAATAAAGCCCCTTTCATTATGCCGTTTCGGCTTTCTTGTAGTAGCGGGTTCGGTGTGTGTTCTGGCCTTGTGGCATGAGCAGAAGGAGAGTCAAGAGGTGCTTCTCTCTACATTCCTGTCTTGAGTTTCGTTAATTTTCGTTGCGCGTGATGTACTAGTTACATACATGTTACATGCTCACGTGCAAGAAGTATACTTGGGGGGTGGGTTGTCTGCAGTATACGAATACATGCACAGAGGCAGCGATGCCGAAGTGACCCGATCTCGTACGTGACCCTAGCCAGAGGCATTGCGACGAAGCGTGAAGCTTCTCGATGCTCCTCGGAATGGAAATCAAGTGCGTGGTTCTGGCGAGCATCCAAGTGAACGCGTCTCATGTGACAGGTTCGATCAGTTAATCAACAAAGCAAGCAATCACTGAATAATTAAAAAGCACAGACATCATTATTACCAATACTGTTCTGGGGGTTCCTTATTATATTTATATTTATAGTAATTATAGTATTCCCCAAAACCCTATAAATTTCCACACGTTGGCCTGCCTGAGCCAAGGCTACCCAGGCCAGGTGCATTTCTCTCGAGTGCGCACGAGTACAGCACTGATTAGCAGAACATGCCGAAGCTCCATGCATGTCTGTCGCGGCGAAGCTATTGCTTACTGCCGCCTTAGTTGAAGCATGGGTCAGGGCTGGCCCCCCCTCAAGACATTCAAGATACTCAGAGAGTTCTCTTAGGGCTGTGCCTGGGTCAGGCAGAGTCGCTGCAGTTGCTGCACCAACACCTGGTGGATGCCGGGGGTTCCTCCCTAGACTATGGGCCGATGGACCGCCTCTCTGCCCCAATATCGGGGGGGGGGGGGGNGGGGGGGGGGCTCTGAGACAGTTTTGCCGAGCCTAACGCAGAAAGGAGACGGGGCCCTTGAAAGACGCAGTCCCCGAGGTCTGCTGGCTTTGAGGCCTCTGCTGCTTCTGAAGCTCCAGGCCTGGTTTGCCCTTTTCGAAAAGATTTCGGCTCATTTAGGGTTTAGGGTTTAGGGTCCTTCCAGCTTTGCAAACCCTCCCCTCGAAGTTCATCAGTGTCGTGCGCAACATGCAAGACGAAAACGAGTCTTATTCTTCCCTGCGTGAACCCATGAATCGTAAACTACAGTGGCACACGATGGTTCTGCCGGTATTGCCCCTCACCCATCATCGGCCATGTGGTTGGTTTGTTATCGTGGTTGTCGTTGTTCTTCGGTGCGGATGATGATCATTCCTCCTGCTTCGTCTCGTTGTTGCTTCGGCGGAAATGGTCGTGGTGGTGAAGTGTCTGAAGGCACTTGGGTAGTGTTGCAAATTGGGATTCCTTTGTGGATCCCAGCACAAGTATGTCGTTGTTTGCCTCGTCGTCATACGTTTGCCGCGTCTTGCTCTTACTCTTACTCTTACTCTGACTCTGACTCTGACTCTTACTCCTACTACTCCTACTCCTACTACTACTACTACTACTCCTACTACCAGTACTACCACCACTACTACTACTACTACTACTACTACTACTACTACGACTACTCCTACTCCTACTACTAGTACTACTACGACTACTACTACGGCTACTACTACGACTACTACTACTACTACACTACTACTGTCAATGGAGACAGGGTGCTGCTGCCAGCTCCGGAGCCTTGGCAGCCGACCGAGCCCGAAGTTGGTGGGAATGGAAGGCGAGGCCCTTGGAGATCGGGGTGCGGATGATTTAGGGTTTAGGGTTATCTTTGTTTGTTTAGTTCAAAGAATTGTTGCTTTTTTGTAAGATTGTGATGAGGGCGGGGCATGAGGCAATGTTATGGCTTTCAAGAGTCAGCGTGATGTGTTGTAGAGTTGCAGAGCTAGTGCTGCAACGCAAACAGAAGCCATGCAATAGCACCGGAATGGAACCTTTGATACAATACTGCGAATACTGAGAATAATGATGACAACGACAAGAAGAATAATGATAGTATCAATACTAAGAGTGGTAGTAGTATTTTAGCAATACATGATGTCGATCGCCCAGTGCCTGCAGAGTAAGACTGGGTGGCCTCGAGAGGCACGGTTTGTGCTCAGCCGAGAACCTCGCTTCAAATTGTACATTACATCTGTTATCTTATACTATACTTTACTATACTATGTTATATTTTGATATATTGTAGTATATTACAATACGTCTTGTTCCTACAGCATATGATGTCATGCTAGATTTTTTGTAGTATATTGCATCATATTACACCAGATTACATTAGACTTCACTGTATTACAGTATATTGCATCGTATTGTATATATTGTACAAAATTGTATATGCTTGTAAAATGCAGTATTAATAATATAACATGCTATTTAGATGATCTTACATTACATTAAAATGTACTATAATATACTGTTGACATTATATGACACTGTATCATTTTGTGTTATACACATTAAATGTGACGTCGCTTTGCCCGGGACAGGAAGCGGCTGCTGCAGCGCTACTCCGCTTGGGCAGCCAGGAGTTTCTCTCAACAAACCCACGGTGCATGGCGTTGCAGTGGGGCAAAGACAGGATCAAGCACAACGGCAGAATCAATATAAGCGAGAACATTCTGTAGCAAAGGAACCTACTATCGACAGCGCGACGAGGTGTCTCTAGCACAGAGAGCAGTCAGTGGCAATTTTGGGTAGAATTAGAAGAGCATCATGCGCACGCATCCAATCGAAGTCTCAGTTGCCAGGAGCGACACTGTGTCCAGATACTGGCCTTTGTTGGAGATGTTTTTGGTTAGTACATGTTATCTCAAAAAGGAACAACGATCAGACGTCTTAAAAAGGGGCTCCAAGAGCAGCTACAGCTCAGGATATACATATCTCTGTGCCTTCGTCATCTTTACGAGCAAGAGCCCGGCGGGGATGCCAAGCAGTTGCGGCCACGACTCGTCCACGAGTGCACGATGTAAGTGGGCAGCGAGCGCAGAGTGAAGCTTTAGGGTTTAGGCTCTTCGGTTTTGGGCTTCGGATCACGGACATCTAGTTGCAGCTCACTCCTCTTGCATTGGGAGTTTTCTTCCAGCAGGTGTTTTGGCACCAGCTGAAACAGAGTGGTTAAGTGGCCAAGGAAGCGCTGAAGGCGCCGCGGGTTACCCAGCTCCAGCACCAGCAAATCCAGCTCCACAGCTGCGGCCTCGGCCACAAGTCGACTGCTTGGGCTGTGGAAACGCTATGCTTCGGAACGATGGACAAAGGCGCCCCGTCGCGCCTGCATGGAACAGGCAAGACAGTCGGCAAAACATGGAAGACATCTCGTCATGCCGCCGTCCTCTTCGGTAGCTCAGAGTTAAGAGAGAGAGACAGAGAGAGAGAGAGAGCGAGAGAGATAGATGGGACAGGGGACAAGACAGAAGGCATTGAAACAATCAAAAGCTGATGAGCACCGCCGGCCAAAAAGACGTGAGCTGCAGTGAGAATCTGAGTTTTACCGTGACGCCTTAGCCTTGCAGAGACCGCTGTACCTAGGGGAAGGGCGAGGGCGAGGGAGTGCTGTTTTTGGGAGTTTGATTGAAAGCTGTGGTTATGGGAGTGCTGCAGTTGCCTAAGCCCCTCCCCATTGAAGTTAGGCACCCGTACACATTTGACCAAAACGGTCACAATCCCTGAACACATGCGGGGAAGCAGGCTAAAAGCTAGGAAGCCTTCTCATTCCTTGGCCCAAATGGCCACACGTTTCCAGCCCTTTCGCAAGGCCGACACATGTACCATCTGAAGGGGGGACACGACACTTGTTTGGGAGGGGGTCGCATCCAGTTAGGGACTTTTACAGCGCGGCAGGGGATGTCCTGGCTTGAAAAAAGGGTGCATGTTTTTGTCTGCCCGCTTTCACTTCGGAGCGGGGGGCCCCAGAGTGGGGGCGCTAAACAGCCCCATGTACCAACAGCTAGATGTACAGAACCACAAGATTGGAGGATCATGCAGCGCACTCCGTCCTAAATTCCCAGTGCCCCAACGGGGGCGGGCAGCTGTCGCGACCTGTCTTGGCTGTGTGGAAGAAGAGAGAGAGAGAGAGAGAGAGAGAGACAGAGAGAGAGCGAGAGAGAGAGCGAGAGAGAGAAGGGTGTGTGTCGCGAGGGCGCGCGCAGCACCCGTGTCGAGCGACTTCCCAGCGCTGCCGAGCAATCAGCTCCAGCCGCCTTGCACAATTAGCAGAAGGACAGACGATCGGCAAGTGTACTCGTGCTTTGGCTGAGCAGATGATTCAGCTAAGGCCGCGGCCGAGACAGGCCAGTTCTGGATTAACATGGGGTGGTGCCTGGGTTGAATCTTTACGTACTTACCACCAAATCTACATTTCGGCAGTAAGCATCACCGGTTCGAAACGGTGTCAGCATCACGAACTTCCAGGAAATGAGAGTATGGTAGAGAAACTACCCGATGACGACAGCACAGAATACCGTCTTCAGCGGCCTTATGTCAAACACTTGTTTCATGCCCGAAACTTGTTCAGACTTTGCCAGGCACGAGCTTGATGGGGGAGTCAGGCTGCTGCGATCGGCCAGCGCTGGCTTCCAGCCTCTGTGTGAGGCTTGCCAGTCAGAGAGCTAGAGCCAGGGCTCATGGCCCAGCAGGGTGCGTGTGTGTGGCTGGAAGGTGCCAGTTGTCTGTAGAACTCGGCAAGAAGCTCGCTCCTCTTTGAAGTGTCAGTTGACCCAGGCACGATGCACAAGTGACAGCCTGGTGTGACCGGGTGCTGAAGTTAAGTGGAGTCGGCCGGCAAGTCTGATGCTAAAGCTTTTGAACGCTGTTGGAAACGTAAGAGTAGAAAGTCGTAGGGGCGACTTCGCTGGCATGAGCGAATCCCTTCTCTGGAGGTTTGCTGCTTCCAGAGGGTTCTTTGAAGCAGTTGACGAGAATCCAAGTTGCAGCAGCACATAAGCGTCAGTTGTTTTCTGAGAGAAGCAGGCCAAGACAAAAAACTCAAGCATGTGCGTAAGCCTGCCTTGGTGAGTCGTGTTTAGCGCTGTGGGTGCGCGATGAGAGAGAGACATTGCTCAAATCTCGCCGCAGAGTGGCTGTCTCCCGACGGGTCTTAAGCATGAGCACGAAAGGGGTCATGTGTCGAGCAATGTGTTTCACTTGGGAAGGAGCGCTGCTGAAAACATGCATTGCTCGACCGTTGCGAATGCAGTCCGCCCATTCATAGCAACAGTCGACAAGGACAGTTGCACAAGCATGCAGCAGCTTCGTGGTGCTACGTTGATGATAGGACCACAACATTTGAAGCACATGGCTGGTTGCTTCGATGGTTCAACCGGTCCAGCTTAGTTTAGCTGCGCAGGAAACATGAACACTAACAGCGACTCCTGCAGCTTCTTAGACCTGCCTACGCATGAAGGTGTAGACGCATGAAGGTGTAGCAAACAGTGTATGCGGCGTTCGCTCGATCGTTCCATGACTCGGAATCTATATCAGCTGAAAGGTTTGCTGCAGCCCGGTCTTGAGTGCGCATGGACCACTATGAGGGATATGAGGGCGAAGGCCAGATTGTCTGAAGTCAGCTCCAGCTGCACAGCTCCCTCCACCAGCTTGCAGTAACTTTTGACTGGCCTTCGAAATCGGGTGCCACTGTGTGGGTATCTTTTGCCAGATTGCAGGCCATTCTCCTGTTGGCCGTGGTGAGCCTCGCAAGAGCAGGAAAGAAAGGCGGCTGAGCTGGCCGTGACCGTGCGGGGGGTGGCCTGAACCTGCACCAAGCCTTTGGTGGTACTGGTGGTACCTGCTCGCCCCGTGTGTTTGCAGCAAAGCTGAGATGAAGCGGATTTCTTGCGACGCCCTGTGTCAGTTTCGGTGAAAGAAGTCGTGTTCGATAGCGCTGTGTCGGACATCCAGGCGCGAGGGTTTTGCAGTGAAGTCTCGGTTTCCAGTATTGGTGCATGAATAAATTGTCATGGGCCGGTGTTACTAGCACGGCTTGAAGCTGTAGCAACAATGGAAGGAATGCAGAATGCATGTTTTCGGTTGCTGACGTTGAGTGGCACTCTTACTATAGCAACAGTTTGCGGCAGTAGCTTCGCTTGTTCATTCAATCGCGCAATGATACAACAGGTTGTCAATGCAGCACCTGACCTCCCCTGACAGTGGCTGGGTGAAGACCAGAAGACGGTCATCACGCAGACTACGAAGGGGACCGCCCTGCCAAGTGTTGTGAAAGATGTAATTAGGGAGAGCCACGTCAGACCTTCAAGGTTGCGATGCGCCGGTGTAGCACGGGACATGCGGTACATTTGTTGCTCATTTGATGCGAGTTCGGATGCCAGGCGCCTGTACCGCAGTACCAACGGCGGTGAAACCTGGAATGACATCACAGACTACTTCAAAGGCAGGCAACACCTAGGTCGTGTTTGTAACTCGAGCAGTTGGCATCTTGGGTTTTGCGTCGCTGGGGTCACATGCCGGTTGTCTATCGTTATGTGCATTGGCTCCTCTCAGGAATCTCGCACCGATGTAAGCGGATCTAGGAGGTCAAGCTCGAAGTGAGCTGTTGAATCTAATCTAATTCGCATCCACACTTTCACTCGCTGTGATACTGTTGTGCCTAGCTTCCCCTCATCATGACGCCTGTGTCGCCCAGAAAAGCATGAAAACCCGCCCCCCTCTAAACCCAAAGCCCTACACCCTAGACTTGCCTTTCCAGTCGATGTCCCTGGCTCGGCTCCGTCTGAACCTTAGCCTGCTTGCCAATTTGAAATGCCGAAGCGGGCTGCGGCTGCCTCAACAGCCTATGAAGCGCAGAGGAAAGAACACGACAGCAACGACGATGAGCATCAGTTGAAATTTAGAACTTTAATTATGATCTTTCTTCTCAGAACAACAGTCGCAATAGTCAGAGCAGTCGTAATGATACTGGTTCAGTGATCGTCATGAACCATAACCATAGAACCACTAACGATCAGAGGGCGATCTCACCCCGAGGCAGCCATTCACCGCAGAATCGATGTCCAAGAGCCCGGCCGATCCGAACACAATCCTCGTTTGGTCCTCAGCTCCTTTTGGTTCAGGCTTAGGATTTGGGAACTTGAGGACTGGGATGTAGCTTCAGGTTTTCCTATCCATCCGGGGCAGGAGCTGTCTGTTTTGGGATTCATGGTTTAGGATGGAAGGTGCCAGCGTTTGAACTTTAGGGTTTACGTCGGCCGAAGGAAAAAGAGATTCATGCTGGACGCTAGTGACGGGATGGTGAAGATCCCCATGAAAGCAGCTCTTCAGGTTTCTGGAAACAAGAAGACCAACTTCATCTCCAGCAACAGGCCATGGTGTGGTCAGATGGATATTGAAAATGCAGCAGAAGCATCGCAGAATGGCTGGTTTAGGCCAAGTTCGACACATTTCGATTCGGTCTTGTCCTGTGGATCAGTTCTGCTGCTTTAATGTATCATCGCAGGCCGGTTTTGCCCCTCAGAATATTTGCTGGTGATTTGGCCCTGCATTTCTCCGCGCTTTACAAGAGATATCTGCTACGCCTAATTCGATAGATCGCGGCTCTAATACTCGCGACCGCTGCCAGGGGCTCGTCTTGGAAGAAGATACGGCAAAGATCGCAAATCCACACGGCCACTTGGCGTGTGATTTAGGTTCACACCGAATCATGCTGTTTGTAGTAGATTCGGGGACCAGTGTACAGCTGTTTTGACCTCGTATTTGCCATCTCCCGTAGCCACGTCCCCCCCATTTGATGGCTATGATCTGCCACTGCAAAGCACCTGCATCCATCCGTAAGATATCGCCTGCTTGAGACATGGTTGCAGCGGACGCGGGCATGGAGTCAAGAACCCTTATTAAACTTAATTGTAAGTTACCATGATAGGGGTCTACAGTGATTAATATGGTTTCCTTACTATGGTAATTTAAATAGCAGGCACGGCCATAAGATTTACCTTGGACCTGTCAGGTGATGTTCCACAAGACGTGTGAGCCTTGATACGCTCCAGCTGCCCTTGCACGTGAAGAGTGGTTTCCGTCATGTTCTGTCTTTCTTGGAAACCCAAGTCCGAAGAAACATGCGTTTCAAGATGATAGTACGTGCGTAATTCATTGTTACAGCACTACACGTAGCTCTGTATACGTTGACCTGTTGCAAACAGGCATTCGCCACGACCTTGCCCTGCATCATGTTTCCACATTAGCTTCATTGCTGTGCGCATATCTGGGCAGTACATTCGGCCTTGTGAGCGATTGACGCTTCGAAGTTACGCGTTCTTGGGCAACGGCATGCTGCATCTTCTCTTCTTATTGTGACAGCCGATTCCCGTGCCATGTTGTGTTTTGGCGTAAGAGACGATGCTGCATGAGATCTTGGTAGGTCGTGAAGTCATTGCTCGGACTTGAGGCGGCCAAGCTGGTTGTTGCTGTCGACCTGGACAAGCACATGCCGCTCTGCTGGCAGAACTCGGGTTTCGGGTGGGTGAGGCTTCTTCGAAGGGTATGAAGGGTGCAGCCGGCGTCTGGCATGAAGATCTCATTCAATCGATCGCCGATGTATTTTTCAAACCATTCATGTTGCCTGCACGGTTGGTCGTTGTTCGTGGCCTTTCTCTCATGTTCTCGGAGCAACCGTGAACGGGCAGAGTCATCAGCTCGAGGCAACCGGAAAGACAAGAGTAGCGCCCCAGCGGAGGGCGAAGAGGATGGCGGTGGTGCCTTGGAGCATTAAACAGTCCTGTCCGAACCTCGCCTTGCTTTTTGCACTCTTTCGTTGAGCCCCACAGTGAAGCAGCCAGAAGTCCTGCACTGAAAGGTCCCTGCAACCACATGCTGTATCTCTCCAGAGACCTGGGCAAGACTTTCAGTCTTGTGTGCTGCCTGCCTGTTTACGTCGGAGTGCATGCGTCCACATCGACTGTCTGGCCACAGTATTCTGCTCGGTCAGGTAGCAACAGGGATCTGGTTTGCAAAAGTTCTGCTTCCTTGACCAAGCTGCTAGACAAACAAGACTTGACAGTGTTTCGCACATGGTTGGTCCATAAACAAGACTGCTGAGCAGCGAAAAATGAAACGGCCGACTGCAACGAACCACAAGCTTCTGGGTTCTGCGGCCGCTCGGCTGGTCTTGCTCGGGTAGTTGGGTGATTGAGGGCTTAGAGTTTAGAGCTACGGTTTAGCGTTTCGGGGACTTCCTTTCACCAGCATGCATTCTCCGTGGTGTTTACAGCTCGCCAGGCAGAATTACGTGGTGCAATTCAGCTGGGGAGATCCGTCCATGGGACAACAGGCTCGCTTTTGCCGGAAGCTCGCGCTTTGCAAGAAATAGGCAGCTCAACTGTCCAATGAAGCTCAACTATCCAATGAAAGCTTGTGGCCCAGCGACTGCATTACGGCGGGTTTGGACATAGAGTTTGCCAGCTTTACTGCCTCCTCTGAGCAGTTTTGCATATCGCGCTGCATGCACTTTCCATATCATGATGTATGACGACATATTGGAACGAAGCACAATGCAGCAGAGCGAGCTGCAACACGGTGATTGTGAGTGCTTTGGCACTTCGCCGAAGCCGATTCCGCATGAACCAGGTGAAAGCTGCTCATGATAGTACCGAGACGGGGCATGCTCCTTGCAGGACAGGATCTACTTCACGCACTTTAGAAAGAAAACCGGCGACCAGCCCAAGCTGTACATATGGGTGCAGCACTCGGAGTTCATGAGGTGAAAGTCTCAGAACAGTACAGCGGCATGCATTTCTGAAGAACGAGAGCGCCTGTTCATGCACGGCCAGTCCAACGACGTGGATTTCGCGTATATGGAAGCCGATGGCAGAAGGCACGAGCATTGGCAGCACTCTGCAGTGGCAGGAATTCGGATGCTACTCTAGAACAGATGAGTTCTTGGGCTTCAGACAGGTCCACCACTATGGTTCCCATGGGAAACAAGCGCTGGCCTTGGTCAGACGGCTGGTGAACTCCAGCCAACATGGGATGCTGCATAACGGACTGTACCTTTCCTCAGGTTTCTGGTGTCCCACAAGTTCATCTTCGTAGCCAAAGCGGTGCACCCAGCGCACCTGGCATACCAGAGCATGCCAGGTCTTGTCTTGGCCGCACTGCAAGCCTTCACTGCAACATATTCTTTTTAAATTTCGGGTTTCCAAGGTGAAGGACGTGACCTCCCAGACTGTGAATCTCATGGTCTCGGCAGATGGCGGTCGCTCCTTCAACGCTGCGCAGGCTGTCAGTTCTAGGTTTTTAGGTTTCTCGTCGGTCACACTACTTCAACTGTGCCCCAGGCTGTCATATGTGACTGCTTGGTACAGCCGTTGAGATCACGTGCAGAAGCTGCGCCGCTTCACCTGTTCTGGCTTTCCCGCTGTTTGATCTGCAGTTGCCCACCGAAATTGACGAGAAGTCGTACACAGCCGCTGCACAAGCAAGCAGATTAGAGTTCAGTTGAAGACTGTGGGTCTGTCTCTCCATGTGCCTATGTACATGTATCGTGCTGGTAGTTTGTTCGCGTGCTTTTGTCCTCGTATAGCGTTTCAGTGAGCACTTCCTTGTTTGCATCTGTGCCTTATCTTGACAGTGCTAGTGTATGTGCGTGCTTGCACGCTGGAGAGAAGGAGGGGGGGTGGGCGCGACATGGACACCTCCTGCCGTGTGATCCAAACGTTTCCAATCAATTGACCGTACAGTGTGCTGTAAGCTCAGAGTGCTTCTACACACACACACACAACCTGTTTATATATATAGAGATATGAATATTGATATCATTTATATGCACGTAGCTCTGTACATGTATACATACATATATACATATATACATATGTACATATACACATATACACATATACATATGTACATATGTACATATATACATATATACATATATACATATATACATATATGCATATATACATATATACATATATACATATATACATATATACATATATACATATATACATGTATACACATATACATATATACATATATACATATATACACATACATATACATATACATGTACATATCTATATACAACGAACATGCACATGCATGCCTGTTTGCTTACGTTCATGTTCAGCCCTTGCATGAACAGTTTCAGAACAGAAGTAGTCTGAGTCTGCACGCCGCAGCCAGCCGACGAGATTAAGCTACGTGGTCTTCACAAACAAAACATCAACATGCAACCAAGCTTATTAAAAGTGATGGGCTGAAGAAGGCAACAATAAGGCAGGAACCTCTTACCAAGTAGTACAAGCAAGCTCCATCTTACAGCTCTGCCTGAGGTTTTGGACACTTCCGAGGGGCTGGTGATGCTGCATGTCAACCATGGAGCAAAGGAGGCACGATGGGTTTACGGCATCAAAGCAGGGCATCTCCTAGACATTGCCAGACACGGAGCACCACGTTTGCGAGCGTTGCTTTCTAGATGCCCGCAGAATCAAGTGGGGAACGTGTACATCTCAGATGAGAAAGGCTTCAGTCTCAGCTGCTCTTTGACGATGCGAGAAAGCTGAAGAGTGTGACGGATCTGTTAACATAGATGGGAAGGTCTGGGGTGCTTGCGTTCTTCCGTTTCCTTTCTTGCTTTCTCGCTGTCTTTCTCTCTCTCTCTCTCTCCTATATATATATATATTTCTCTCTCTCTCTCTACATACATATACTTACATATGACTCTCTCTCTATGTAAAAATATATATGCACACATATGCTTACTGATTTGCACTTCCTGTAAGTGTCGCAGTGGAAGCCAGTGTCCCACCCGGCACTCCCCGCTTTGCAGACGGCCGAGGCTTCCGCTTCACGTTGTCCCTTCCAAACAACGTTCGTGGCACAAACGGTGACTGTGAGTTCGACAAGGCAGGCACCCGACTTCTTTATCTTTAAGATGGGGCAGTCGGGGTGTCTTTCCGCGGCCTCCATCTGCCGCTGTTCTTCCGGTTGCCCTTGCCGGCTTGTGCTAGTGCTGGTTGCTAGTGTGTGTGGTCTTGGGAGTGGTGGCCATCGTGGTCGTCGCAGTGGTTCTGCTTGCCCTGGCGCCGATCGCAAGTGAAGCGTGAGAGGTTCTGCTGCAGATGGCCTGGGGAGTAGAAGTGACTTGAACCCGTTGGCAAGACAGTGAAGATCCGAAAATTGAAGGTATTGAGCTTGGAGGGCCTGTACATGGCCAACTTCAAGGAAGCTCAGCGCACCTTGTAGTTTCTGTATGGACGGAACAGGGATTGGGGTTTCAGTCTGCTTGAAGCCTGGCGCAAGAAGCAAGATCATCAGAGACCTCCAGCGTCTGTACACCCACCAAAACCTTAGACTCTGACCCAAACCTCAAACCCCTAAACCCCAACCTAAGCTGGGTACCTCTAGGACATCCCACGTTCTGGAGACTCTGCATCCAGTGGGGCAGAAGTGGCCAAGGCGGGTCGCGGCAGTGACATTGCATACGTAAAAATATGTGTAGAGCATATGCACATATAATGTCTATGTATGAATGTATGTATGAATGTATGTATGGATAGACGGATGGATGGAGGGATGGATGGCTGGATGGCTGGAGGGATGAGTTTCATGGATGGGTGGATGCATGGATGGAGGGACGGGGTGATGGATGGAAGGAAGGATGGATGGATGTACATTCGTGTGAACATACACTTACTCATTAGTTTGATTGTTTCTTGTTTGCGATAGACACCGGTGCACGTCTAAACCTAAACACTCATACGAGTATATATGTATGTGCAATGTATATGTATGTATGTGCTTATTTGGTCTTATGCATATATGTATAGATGTGTATATATATATGTCTATATGTATATCTGTATATATAATTGTATAGATGTACATGTATCGGTGTGTATACATGTGTATATGTGTATATGTATATACGTATATACATATATATGTATATATGTATATATGTATATATGTATATATGTATATACGCTTATATGTGTTTATGTACATACATACATACATACATACACATTACATACATACATACATACATACGTACGTGCATACATACATGCATACGCAACTGATGTGTCTTCATCCTCCAGGCTGGCTGAGTTGGCAAACCATGGGTCGTCACCACTCTGCCAGGAAGCAGCAGCCGAGAGCGAAGCGCTGGAAGGCGAAGCAGCAGCTGGCACAGAGGCCTGGGTCATGATGTTTAGGGTTTAGGCGCTTAGAGTTTAGGGGCTTAGGGTTTAGGGTTTAGAGTTTGAGGTGATACGGCGGTTTAGGAGTTCGGATGAAGCCACTGATAATCCTCTTCATATGCGGTCAGGACCAGCATCACCATGGTCTAAATCTCAGCAAAATGATAAAGATTGTACTTGTCACCAGCCAAATGCAAAGCCTCAATATGGAAATTCGAGTGCTTAAGCCATAGCATGAATACTAAACCCTCACCCCAGTGGTGGACGCGAGTGTTAAGCCAGATATCAATCTTGATGATAGCAACTTGCGGTTGCGGGCATGCGTGATGAGTGGCGCAGTTGTCATCCAGGTGGACAAGCGGAGGGCTCCAAAAAACAAGGCCAAAGAAGAAAGTGTGGCCACGGCTCCAGATGGTTGTCCTCTGCATCCCTGCACGACTCTGCTCTAGGGTCAGTTCTGCCGTGTTGCTCATCAGGCAGTTGGCAGACCGCTCCTGGTTATGACTGTCGCCTTTCTTAGGTTCGCACCGTCATCTCTTTCGACAAGGGCGGCGTATGGATGCGCTCTCAGACTGCTCCTGCAGTGCGCGGTTTTGAATCATGATGATGCCGTCCTCTCAAAGATGTCAACTTTTCAGTGCTGTCTCGATCAGAATACCGCCAGATACTGTAAATATCAGTGTGGAGGTCCTACCTGAAGCCTCCTCGCGTGGACTCCACTGGAAAGCAGATCGATTGCCCTCCAGACAAATGCTGGCTGCACTTGTCGCCCTGGCCTGTTAAGCTGAGGCGAAGTCCGTCCATAGAAAGGGTACCGAGAAGTCTAATGTCGGCTCCAGATCAAAGAGGTGTCCTGGTCAAGAACGAGGGAGCCCCTAATCGCGCGAAAAAGGCTACCGACCATGTCAAAATGATCCGCTCTGAGCTGCAGCACGATTAAAGCACTGCGATTCTACTGCAGCCTTTGCATGGCCAGGCACGGCATCACCAACTTCCACAACTATGCGTGGGGCACTCAGCACTTCAAACACTCAGAGGCTGGCTCTGCTGCCAAGCACGAGAGGCCTTTCTACTCCACCGAGAATGCCATCGGCATCATCATGGGTGCGTGAGCTCAGACAGTGCAAAAAGCTGGTCGACGGTTACTTAGAGTAGAGCCAACCTTTGAGACTCTTCAAGTCTTTCAACAGCTCCAAGGCACCGGTAACGTTGGCCCGTACTTGCGCTTCGAGCCAGACCAGGCTAAGCCGGCTATGCCCTAGAACTAGTGGCTCGCCAGAGGGTGCTGCTTGCGTTTGTTGGGTGCAGAACTCAGCATGCGTTTTTTGGTGGCAGACCAACACCTACCTCTCCCGTGACGGTGGCCTCACGTGGCTGGAAGCACACAAAGGACGGGTGGGACAAGACGTCATTGCACGGCATTCGCGTTGTAGTGAGCTCTAGCTTTTAGTAGGTGTTTCTGTGTTTGGTGCGATTTGGGAGGCGCTTTCATCTACGAGTACGGAGACCATGGCGGCCTTGTTGTCATGGCGGACGATGTGCGAAAGACGAAGCTGGCTGGCCACCCAGCGCAGAGCAGTGCTCGCACACCCCCGCCGGTCGCCTGCCGCCGCTGTCTACCGACATGAGAAGCTGTGAAACTGCTGCTTGTCCCGTGGCCCCGGCAACTTTCCTTCCACGCCGAGGTGGTGTTTTCGTGGAACGAAGGGCAGAGCTGGTATGATTTTGAGCTCTCATCCATGCCCATCGAGGCCAGGCCTCTAGATGCCATCTAGTTGCACCGGTTTTCCAAGGATGTAGGAAGGGTCAGGCTGTCCAGAAATGTCATGAGCTGCACTGACCTACCTTGTTCTAAATCCAAAATCTCGAGACGCCGAGCTAGAGCAGGTGGACAATATCGTGACAGAGCCGAACGCGACTTCCACGAAGTTCCTCCTCTACGGCACACGCGGAGATACGGCCGCGTGGCATGTTCTGATTCCAAAGCTTCATGAGTGCCTTAGTGCGGGTACCGCCCGCATACACCTAGACAAGAAACGAAGCTCCTAAGCCAGGGAGTGATGTACCACCTGAACTTCGAGACTTTGGGGCAGCCTCTCTGCAAGGACAAGCCGTCTACGATGAACCAGGGTAGTTGGTGCTTTTTCCCGAAGTTCTTCCGTTGCCTGCAGCCGTCCTCTGATCTCTAGTAGGCCGACGCTCGTCGCGTTGGCCCCCGGGAGTTTTTGCTAGCACAGAGACGGATTCTTGCTTTTCTTCCCTGCGTCTTGTTGGGTCTCACTCTTTTTCGGGGCAAGCGTTTACGGTAAACATCGCTGTGCACCCACCGGTGAGAAATGCGCACTTTGCACGAACACACCAGCAAGAAGCCGGCAACTGCGCATCTCGGATGAAGTTTCTTCAGTGGTACTGAGTTTCAGTTCACTCCTGTGACTCTTGTAGAGCTGAAGTTGCCTATCATTCTTGGCGATGTGTAAGTGTCCCAGCATGTTCCGGTTCTTCAAGCTGAAGCACAAACGGCACCTTCCGATTCAGCCACGAAAGCGCAAGACTGAGCTAACACGACGGTATGGCAGGATTCGCCATTGCTCGGCAAAGCATGATGAGTAAGTGACCTGCCACATCCGGCATCTAGACAAGCTTTGGGACCGGAACAGGGTGTCATTGATATCGAAACATCCTTGCTCTCCCAAGAGCCCTTCCCCATACATTTGGCACCGTGGATTTCGCTGTAACACTTGCAGCCTGCAGGGTGTTTGGGCCGCGGACTCCGTGTCTTCCGACTACGCTTCTTGGCTGTCCTCGTCTGGTACACATTTTTTGCGGGGCCGCAGCTTGACCTAAGGAAACTTGGAGTCCATCCGATGGCAAGAGCACTGAGAAATGCCTCATGGGCAAGCAGGCGGCATCGGGACTCATCGCAGACAGGTGAGACGGTCGCTGAGATCGTGCCGGAATTCCTGATACTAATGCATACGTGTTCATGATGCTTCCGGAGATCGGTTCGAGACATTGAAGTCAGCACGGATTCATGACATAATGGTCTTATTTCGCCTCGTTACCTAACAGTTCTGTGTCCAGCATCTTGTAAGCTAGTGGGATGCCGACAGTGCTCACCATGCAGCATTCAGATTTGGAACCCCGCCTCACTTACAGAGCTGCATGGCCGCTTGAAGCTGCCTGAGTCTTGATGTGGAGTGTGGATCGCAGCAGTTGACCCAGCGAAGTCATCATGAGAATTCATAGGTTGTCCGGTGATGAGATAGCCACCTTAAGTGCTCATGCGATCACGGAGCTCGCAACGGCGAAGGGAAATTCTGCCAAAGCTGTCAAGCGATATTTACAAGGTTTGCTTGGCATACCCATCTATAGACAAAGACTTCTGGCTGGAAACTTGCCGATTAGTGACGATGCCTCGTTGGGGTTATTCTCCTCCGAGGAAGTGCTGCTGGTTGTTCTTCCCTTTCAAAAAGCCACGACAAGGCAGGTAAAGGCGCTTCAAGTTGCAGCAGCTTTGGACCAGGCTGAAGAGATGGAGATTCTTCTTCAGCTTCCGCTGGATCCCGATTGCGTCGACGGCGAGAAGGGAAGGGAGGGCCGAAGTGTCCTGGGTGTGGCTGCCAGCCACGGAAGCAGGAGCTGCGTCCACTTGCTGCTCGAAGCCAGGGCGGACGCAAACAAAGCGACGGATCTCTTTGGTGCATCGCCTCTCTGGGCTGCGTGCAAAGGCGGGCACTTGGAGACTTGCCGGCTGCTTTTCCAGGCTGGAGCTGATATGGACAAGCCAGCGATTACAGGCACTACCCCGCTTTGGGTGGCGGCCAGTCACGGCCATGTGGAGACTGTGCGCTTCTTGCTGCGTGCTGCAGCTGATACGACCACGTCCAACAATGAAACAGGCGCGACGCCCCTCTGCATGGCCTGTGAGCAGGGCCATGCAGAGGCAGCACAGCTGCTGGTTTGGGCTGGCGCCGAGATGGACGCGGCAGACAAGGGCGGCATGACGCCATTGTGGGCGGCTGCACGGCATGGACACTCGGAGATCGTCCGCATGTTGCTGGAAGCCGGTGCAGACATGGAGAAAGTAAACGGCTTTGGGACCTCTCCTTTATGGATTGCCTCAGCATGTGGCCACAGCGAGGTGGTGCAGCTTCTGGTATGGGCAGGTGCTGACTTGTGTGCGACGAACAAGCAAGGAGAGACCTCTTTTTGGATTGCATCAAAGTGTGGGCATCTGAAAGTGATGTGTTTGCTTGTTCAGCCATCTGTCGGCAATGTGCCTTTCCAACGATGCTCCATGTCTCGCATGGGCATCATGTCGTCAATCAGAGCTGTCGCAACTGGTGCCCATTCCTTGATGATCACGTTTGTTTCCTGTTTGCCGTGGACGCAGGCCAAAACCGGAATAGATACGAGGGCACATGTGTCGTGCACACATGTCTCCTGATTCTGATACGTTGCGGTAACGATAGATTCGCAAGCCTTCGCGTGAAGACTGGTCGTCGAAGTGCCTCAGAAAGGCAGGCCTGGCTGCTCACCTCGTGCATTGCATTCAGACTTGAAGTCGTGCTGTCTGGCTGCACGATCAGAATCAACGGACATCAACGGACAAGCTGCAAGCCCAGCTGTTTGCCTCTGAATGTTGCGGACGAGGTGGACTGCGACCGAACACCGGGTCCATGACTATTTTGACGAGACCCTTCTGGCTTTGGAGTCGCTGATCGTTTGGATTTGTAGCTTTTTTGTTGCCAAAGAGCGAGCCAGCTGCATTTATATGTCGTGCAACAGCCATCACTCACGAGCAGGGCGGTAGCATGCACTCCTTGTGCTTCGCCGGCGCAGACGTCGATCGTCGTACGTACCTATACCCTGTTTCTAGTACCCGTGGTACATATGGGTATCCTATACTTGTGCGGCAGAGAATGCAAAAAGCTGCGCATCACTGCACCAGCAGGCGCGCATGTGCTTGAAATCCAGGAGATCGGAATTCCGAGGACATGGGTTCCTGTAGGGGTACCGCATCATAAGGGTACTGTACGGTTGCTACTGCACACGGTTTGTTTTGGGCTTGAAAGCGAGAGTGTCGCAGGCAGGACCTCCCCCGCCTCGTAGCCTGCTTCTGTGTGCAGGCGACATATACCAGACGAAAGCAGACTTCGGAATGCTTCAATGGCGAGAAGTTCGAGCGCCCGATAAGCAAGAAGGCCTGGCATTGCAAATTGGCAGAGCCGCAAGGCAGGAGGTTTTCAGTAGCCAGCTGCTCTCGCCTGCTTCTGTCGTTTGCAAGCATGTTGAGAAGACCGCCTGATCCAACAGACCACTGTGCGATGTTTGAGACTCTCGCCAGAATTGCGAATGCACCCAAGAGAACTTCGAGTGCGAAGTGGGCTTCACCCGTGCAGTCAGAGTCCAAGCCCGCTGAGTGCCACTGAATGCGGATCCGTGAGAAGCTCTACGGGGCCCCGGCCCCCGTGTGTCTAAGGTCGGGTCCATGGATTGCAAGTATGCCGACGATGGGTCCATCAAGGCAGGTCACGTCAAGTTTGGCCTTCTCTGGATCTGCTTGGCATGTGAGGGTTTCTGAAGATGTATTTACAGCTCCCCGACGTCGTCGTCCTCGTCGCGTCGAACTCCTCAGCTCCCAAGTAGCTTGCCTTCGGGCGGTTGGTTTCTGCTTGTTTCTAAAGGGCTTTAGGGGGGAGCAGTCGATGGGAGCTTGGCGAGACCTGTCTGAAGTGTTTTGTAGCGAGAGCAAGAGCCGAAAGGTTTGCTGCATTGGGGAGCTGATTGGAAGACCTCGCAGTTGCAGGAAAGCATAGGAAAGCCTCAAAACCACACCAAGCCTGGACCAAGCCCAACAGCAAGATTGATGCAACCAGCCGCAATTTCATAGCGACGGCCTCCAACACGGCTGACCGATGTCGGTGGGCCAGCATGCCGAGTTTCATGGGAGCAGTCGTAGGCGGTCCACATAATGGGGAACAGTGTATAAGCCTAAGCTCCAGAAAGAGGCTTCGCGATGCAGTGATCGCAGCATCATCGCCCCGTGTTGCCTGCGATCATATCCCTGAGTAGCTTCATTTTGCCGGTCTCCTGCATGAGACGCTCTCGTCTGTTGCTGGCCAGATCCCCTACAGCTGCGCGAGGAACGACCACTTCTTTGCTGTCAATGACTCAGCATGTCGCAGTATGTCCGGAATAGTCATGGTTGCCCTGATTTGGACATGTCACCCGCCGTTGCTCTCCTGCGCAGCTCGGGTGTGTCGCGACATGTCCTGCCCATATTCATATCTTCCGCTTCCTGCTAGCCCTCGCAAGACAGCTCCCTTCTCTCTAACATCACGAAGCACACGCCCGAAATAGAAAACCAAGCGGATTGGATTTATCTTGAAGCGGCAATACGAGTTCCTTTATCCGCCGTATTTCCCGGGGTTTTCAGCCCCAAGTGAGAGGACATCGACACACACACGCACACACAGCGGGGCGGGGTGCACTCTCCAAAGACATGACCTGCTTGACAAGATTCGTGAAAGCGATCCGTGGCTGGCAGACTGGCTACCGCAAAGTCGTCGGAGACACTTGTGAGGGCGGCTGGCAGCCACAACAGGCAGTTGCAGCGACCAGTCGCAGTTTCTTTTTACAGATATTGCTCGATTCTTCAGATCTTCCTGGCATGTCTTCTGAAAGTCAATCGACATGTGATGATTGGAGAGTAACGCATGCAGCTGAGCTTTCAACCTTTTCCGCTTGTGCAGGTGGCCGTGCCCTGTCCCCCCAAACCGATGAGCAAAGGCAGGGCCGGATATCGGAGATCTCGCAACGGCGATATATGTGGAGCTTACGCGAGCGTAGTAACATGATTTGTCGGATGTATCTGATCGAGCATGGGACGACAGACCATCAAAGATGCTACCAAGGCAATGTTCTTCACGTTGCAGGTGGTACACGTACGGATGCCTTAGAACCCGATGTAGATGAATTTGGTGTGAAGGTGCCTGGTCTGTTCTCGGAGCCCTAGGAATGCTGGCAGCCGGACCCACAGCAAGGGCATGATGCACAAACTAATCTTTGAGATGGGCTTTTGTGTGCTTGACTCCTGACCTTGGTAAGCCTGAATGCTGATCGTGCTGTGGTTGATACTCGCCAAGCAAGCAGAGACATCATGAATGTGCGAGGTAGTGCTGTTCGCCGTGAACTATTTGCCTGGCCCGCAGTCGTTCTTTGGAGCGGAACCTGCCTTGGGGCCAAATCCGTCTTATGATTCTGGCTCACCACGTTCGTTCCCCTAAACGCTCGATGTGTCGTATTGCATCAAGGGGGGGATCAATCCCATAGTCGAGCTGCCCAGCCCACCCTGCTCTGCGCAGCTTGTGATGTGCTTGTGCAGCTTGATAGGTTAGAGAGAGTGAAGACTGGGTTCCAAGTGCACATGAATTCGGACATACGAATCGAAAAAGGGGAGGTGTGGGAAAATTGGGAGCAAGCTCAGATGAGCGAGCGGGGAGCGTGGACAGGCGATGCAGGTGCTTTGACTTTCACATCGCTGGTTCTCGACATTGCTGTCGATCACAGTTTCATGACCGGCAGTCCAAGATTTGCCTGTCTGATGTCGAAGACCATCAGGCAACTGACGATACTTGCAACAATCAGGTGTCTCCTATTATTAGAACTTGGGGTAGATTTCTTGCTTGGCAATCCTCGCGCATCCCACTCAAGTTGGGTGGCTGCTGCTGAGGTCTCAGAACGACCGCATGAAGGGCGTCTTTGCAAATTACGGCACGCGTGCCAGCGATAGATGTTGCAGTGCTGCACAGCGTGTGCTTCGGAGACCAGGGCAGACGCTGTGGCAGGCTTCGCTTCCCATGCCGCCGTTCAGTACGCCGGCATCGGCGTGAAGCAACCTGAATCAGGCCGATATATAGTATATAGGCTTTGCAGAAGCCGCTGTGAGATTTCACGTGGTGCTGCCTGCCAGCATTGGACAGCGTCGGCACGCGCTTTGATGCTGAGTTCATCGAAGACAACCAGGCCTACAGCATTCAAGCAGTCCCAGAGGGGTGGGTCAGGGCTTAAACTGAAATCTTGCAACTAGGGTTTGACTAAGTTGCCGATCTATAGTGCTTCTGCAGAAGTCCAGTATATCAACGGACTGTGCAATACACTCCAAATGCAAGACCTTAAATTGCTTCTCCCTCCTGAAGCAGTGGTGGATCCTTCAGCACCTGCCTTCCCCAAGCAGTGCACAGAGAAGCACAAACGAAGCATCCGAAGACGAGTGAATGGGCTCGCAGCACCCAGATGAAGGCGAGGTTGGACGATACAAGGAGCACATTGCACATTTCATGCGTGGATGTATCTGCGCTACAGCAAGCATCCGCCTTGCCGCCAACAACGTACATAATGTCGACCGCGCACGTCTTCCAGAGTGCAGAGCATAGAATTCCGCTCAATGAAGCAGAAGCTGTCCTTCGGTCAGATATAGAGGAGTAAGCTTCCCTCAAGGGCCGTACGTTGCACGTTGGCCTGGCTTCTGCGGGGTCGTAGCCACCTTTCGGGTTGCTTCGTGCTGAAAGCTGTGGCATCATAGCATAGCTGATGGCTGACCTTGCTTTAGCTTTACATCTTGTGATCCATCCGTTCAAGCCAGCGACATGTGACGGCCAGAGGATGACTTCGATGCGCCCCAGCTGATGAATTACACCAGCGACGCGGGGCCTCGGGACAGGCTGGCCTTCAACCGACCGAGCTAGGAGTGCAGAGCAGTTGCAGTCAGACGACTACTAGAAGACCTCATTGGTTCATCCCAAGCCCGTGAATCCAAACCCCAAACCCCTCAAACCCTGAAGCCCTAAACCCGTTATTCTATGAAAGTCCCGCAGTGAAAGAAGCAGGGCGCTCGGTCTTTGATCCCACCAAATCCTGTTGCAGGGATCGCGATAGAGACAGGGATCTCCGGGATCGCGGAAGAGACCGCGGAGATGACGCAGCTTGGAAGCATCTCTGCAACTGTTGCAATAGAATGCAACATAGTATAATATTCAAGTATGCTACATGACATTACCTGGTTTGACATGACATTACACTATACTACATTATGTTGCATTATATTGCATTACACTACGTTATATTACATTCCATGACATTATATTTCACCCTCCTACAGTTTATTGCATTTTTATTGCATTATAACTCATTGTATTACGTCATTTTTCATTTTGCCACACTGTACAACATTATGATACATGATGCTACGAATGCTATTTCACATGTGACTTACACGATGTTTCAATGTATTGCATTATATTACTTTATGTCGTTTGTACTGAACATACCTGTACATATGTATGTCCACACATGTATATACACACATCTTTGATGTCTAGGTCGTTCTTTGATTCTTTCGCTCATTCTTCGCATGCATGCATACATACATACCTCATCCATACATGCATTTAGATAACGGTTCAGTGAAACATCTGCTCATGCACGGCGTTCATGCAAGCAGGCGCGCCGGACTGCACTGGATACGGCAGCAACAGAGGTTGGCTGCGGTGGCAATGCATTGGGAGCCGAGTCGAACTGCTGCAGCCGCATGACATCCATGCCTCAGTAGCATTAGCAAGGGTCCACAGTGGTGTACAGAAGGCAGGTGCTCCTTGGAGCAAGCAATTTAGGAAGTATTGTAGGGCTATTAAACGGTCATTCGGCTTTGAGTTTTGATCTGAGAGGTGCCCAAGCTGGCCAAGCCTCCAGGGACCTCGAGTCGATCGGCTGCGAAGGACGACGTGGACTTGCTGCCAGGGTCTCAGATCGGTATCCGCAGCAAGGCCGCTTCAGGACCCTCGTGCCTTTGGAAGCCAAGGTAGAGTAAAATTGTTTGCCTTGGTTTTGCAGCAAACACTTGCTGGGGCCTCAGCACACGTTGAAGATTCAGTCTGTCGCAGCTGACTCCGCGCCGCAAGTCCAGGTCCCAGAGGGGGCCGGCACTATGAAGGCTTCCACCCTGATGAGTGTCAACAGACCCTGTGAAGTTCTCTGAGGACATAGCGTTTGCCACTCGTGCATGCAGCAATGCAGCACACAAAAAAGTTCTCAGGTCAAGCCTTGCTCGCAGAAGGTTCTGTTGAGATGGGACATGTCCTTTCAACTCTCGTTGCAGGGCCCTACATTTCCGGTAGTACAGGAGGGATTGAACAATATAGGGAATCGACAATTATGAAATTATCAATTATGAAGAATTATGAGGAAAAACATATTATATTTCTTTAACTAGAATCTTATAGAATCTTATTTTCAGAAAAAGATACGAAATTCTCTATTATGACTAAATTACATAGATAAAATTATTTATCTAGATCTTAAATATATTTTATAAACACTGATAATAAATTTAATTATCTTCTTTAACTAATAATTCTATTTTTGAAAATAGATAAATATATAATTTCAAACAAAATCTTTTACAAATTACTTTCCAAATAATTATTTCTCAAATATATATTAAAACGATATTTTTATTCTTCTCTTATTGAATTTCTTCTTTTATTGAATTTATGTCAACAAATATTTTAGATATATAAAATTAAAACATGAGCAAATATATGATATATATATATATAATAATGAAATTCTATAGAATACAAAAATATATATTTGCGTTCTTTTCCTTTTCTTCCTTATATATTGATCTTTTTCAATATTTTCTTCGTGAACGCCTCTTGCATGATTATCTCGTTTGATTGAATAAATTCTTGGAAATTTTTAGTATCGCGAGCGTTTTTCTCTTATTATTAAAATCGTAAAGCTTTCATAGGTTATAGAAAATTCGCGATATTAAATTTCAATTTTGGGTAGCTCTATGGTAACTTTCTTGCGATTGTAAAATTCTGTAGGTTTTTGTTGGAGTTTTAGTGTTGTGTTTGTTGTTCGTGTTTTATCGGGTTCGTGTCTTGTCCGGATTCGTGCCTGGTTCGTATTTGGTTTGGGGTTGTTGGGTCGTATTTGATTCGTATCTGTAGAAGGCTCTCATAAATCTTCGTATGAATCTCTATGGAAGATTCATATTAATGGTGCTTTTGGGAGCAGACATCTCTTGTATTATTCGCTCTAATATTTTAATCTTCGTATTAGATTCTTTTTACGAAAATTCATATAATTGGTCTTTTATTTCTATTCTAATAATGGTGAATTTCGGACCGCGTATAAATTATACGATAATCTGATTATTTCAAGACAATCTCTTTGCTTGACTATATTAGGAAGATTCTCTTTTCTTATCTTTCTCCCTTTTTGCCCCTCCCCCCCCGCCCTCCCGTATAAATGAGAAATACCGATGTTATCGGTACGAAAGATACTTCGAATATAGGAAGTGCCTACAATCCGATGAAAATTGTATCGGTATATTGGTTCTTCGTATATATGTTGGGGGGAGGGGGAGAGAGAGAGAGAGAAGAGAGAGAAGAGATGGGGAGATAAGGAGATAGGATATTATATAGATTCTATAAGCCTCATTAGAAAGTGAATAGATTTCAAGATCTCATACAACCCGTAATTTCGGATTCGAATTCCATATAGATTTCTCGCAACTATTGTAAATCACTACATGAAATAAATTACTACATGAAATATCTCACTAGACATAAATAAAATAGGAAATTTTTGCGATCCATTCTTGAAATCTCAACGGTAATTATAATTTTATCAATCATATAGGATTGTTTAGCCTTGCTTCGTTTTCGTTCCCCGGTCTTGCCACCCAAATTTGTTTCGTGACTGGTTCGGGTCTGTCTGGTGATTGATTCATATTTATTTCGGATGTAGATTCATATTCGATTATATTTGATTTATAATTATATTTAGATTCATTATTGATTTATCTTAATAGAAATGAATTTTTAATTGTATAAATATATATATATATATGATCTGTCCAAATAATATTTCACTAATAATAAATTATTAAAGAAATTTCTCATAAATTTCAAGATTTTTCATTTATATAAAATTAAAAATAATATAATAGAAATTTCAATCTATGGTACCATAATTTGAAAGCTAAGATTTCATATTTATCTTGAATGCCTTAAATATATGATATATCTCGAAATTTTGAATTATTAAATTATAATCTTTCTCAAGATTTCTTTATAAATTGATATCATTTATTATCTATAGAATAATCTACGTTCTTTCTAATCTATGTCAAAATCCGTATATCAAACACCGATATCTAAATCTAATATTAATCTCTATCTTATAATATATTATTTTCTGCATTTTGCAATTTTCTTTTGGTCATCTTCATATAATACTTTATTTCCGTGAATCGTCTTCTATTTATTGAAGTCCCTATATTATGAATGAAATTCAATCGTTTTTTCAAGTGGTTTTAGTATTTCTATATCTTTTGAGAATCTGTATTTTGGTGATTATATATCATCTATAATCGGATTTTCGTCAAGGATTCAATGCAGATTCGGGGAAGGGGGATTTATAGATAGGATAAAGAATTTATTGATTTCTAAAATTTTGAAAAAGCATGCAATCAAGAACTATATAGATAATATGATATTCTATATGGAACAGACTATATTTATAAATTTGTCCCGTTGGAAGCAGTAGATCTATTCCAATATCTTACGAAAAGAAATATATATATAAATCAATATCTTCTAATAATTCCACATAGATATATAATCGAAGAAAATCGGAGAATTGAAGAAATTATAAGAATGAGATCGCGCAAAAATTCGATTTGAATAAAGATATGCAAGAAGACGTTTCAATTATTATATAATCTCAAAGAAATATTTATATAGATATGATAGAATTATGAACAAAATAAAATTTTGATTTTTTCGATCCGACAGAAGTCTAAAAGCTCAATTTTTAAGAAATTATCAATTTTTCAAATTTTTTGATTTTAGATTATATAC
This sequence comes from Symbiodinium sp. clade A Y106, assembly GCA_003297005.1. Taxonomy (NCBI): domain Eukaryota; class Dinophyceae; order Suessiales; family Symbiodiniaceae; genus Symbiodinium; species Symbiodinium sp. clade A. The sequence goes on along the minus strand of BGNK01000489.1, from coordinate 110,465 downwards.
GTTTTTTCCGATCTGAAATTTAATAAATCATCGGAATAATTCAACGTTCGAAGAGAATAGATAAGATAAATATTCATAATAGGCATACGAGGCGAGATTCGACTATTTGCCGAAGATAGAATATTTATATCTCTCTGATGGCAAGACCGAAATAATTTCAGATATTCTTTCCTATTTTCGAATTAATATATAATATTAGATTCATAAAGATCATCTATAATAGATAATTGAATTTAATTCATATCATTTAAAAATATGAGAGATGTCGCCAAATTTTTCTATTATAAGATTATAGAGCTCTGAATAAATAATCATCTTCGGATTCGGAAACTCTTTTACCAAGAATTTCGACTTTCTGCATATTTATATATTAAGATCGAAGAAGAAAAATAGGAATTAATCTCTCGACAAACCTACGCAGACTCAATAAAACAAAACAAATATCTATCTCGAAATCAAGAATGAATTTTCATAGAAATTCAAGAATCGAAAAGAAAAGTTCTTCAATATATCGACAATATTCTTTTATCTTTGATCAATGATTAAAGACATTTAAGAAAATCATTCGAATATATCTATCTTTATATAAATAAATTCCCCTCCTTCATAGAAAAAATGAAATCTATCCTAAATATAATAGGCTAAGATCAGATTTTTATATAATATTCATTTGAATAATTTCTGATGAAAATAATATCTAGATCAAAAATATATTTAAGATATCAATTTTCTATATATTATCAAAATAGAATAGTTAATGTATTATGAATATGAAATATATTATAAATTTTCAATCATTAGTAACAATATATTAAATTGTTTGAATGAAAAAAATAAATATATATATATATTCAATTTAAGATTAAAAATTTAATAATTCATTCGGATCTGTAGGAAAAAAAGAGAGTGTCCAAAAAAAATCATCATCGAAAAATTTGAGCCCCCATTCCCGGCGGGATTCTCAAAATTCAAATTGCTTCAAATTTAAGAATCTTAGGAAATCCTAGCTTTCGGGATCAGGTTCTAATTTTATATTGCATAGAAATAGTTTCCTTATAATTTGGCTTGTCATACAAATACCGGAAATAAGAATTTTAAGACGATAGATTCTTATTTTGGCGGTTCATGGCCAATGTACGAATAAGGATGAGTAGCTCTCCTGCAGGCAGGGATAGGGATAACGACAGGGGTGGGCAAAGGTCGAATTAGAATCAGACGCTACTTCATTATGAGGTTGGTGCCAGGAATGAGCAAAGGCAAAGAAGAATTAATATCAGATACTAATTCGTTTTTTCCCCGGGGCAGGTGAATTTATGGGCAAGACCAGTCTAGGAGGTCGCGGGCTCAATGCTTGGTGGCATTTTTTTGGAATCGAGATTGTCAGTGATCTGAACAGGGCGCGGGTGGGGGGGGGCGGAAGGGGGAGACGGCTAATCATGACCACGGGAGCCCCGAATCCAGAGCCAATAATAAGATTCGCCCTCGTTCCAGAGCCCATCGGATACTCCTGAAAGCCACCCACGACCACAAGAATCCCGGTTCCAGAGCCAACAGCAAGAACCGCCCTAGTACCAGAGCCCGACGGATACTAGCAGAAGCCAACCACGACCACGAGAGCCCCGGTTCCAGAGCCCGACAGTAAATTGCCAGAAGCCAACCACAAGAAGAGCAAGCAATCGCGGGAGTGGGGTTAGAGGCAGGGGCGGGCAAATGCAAAAACGAATTAGTGTCAGACACTAATTTATTTTTGCTGAGGGGCGGAGTAAATAAGAATAGATATTGCGACCGTTTTAGCTCAAGACCCACGTTGTAACTATTTTGACTCAAGGTATGCGCTACGTCCAGATAAGAATTCTACTAAGAATCTCAACCTACCCGAACTATTCAGTCGACAAAATCAAAGATAATCATACCTGAGATTTTCTAGAGCAAGCTACTCTCGCGGAATAAAATTCTTATATAGAGAAAATTCACTATATTCAATAATTCAGGAAAGTCGCGGAACCGAACCGACGCCGCTAAACTGATGCGCTCCGGAACTGAACCGCAAGATCCGGAGATCATATGGAACCGCAAAGAACCCTCGCGCCTTCAGCTACCCACTCGCCTCCCATCTCCAATCACTCGCCCTCAACCACCCATTCGCCTCCAACCATCCGCGGGTGATGGCTGATTACCCGTAGTTCGTAATTATTAATTACGGCTAGTAAGTGAAATAATTATATAAAGGCGGCTAGACGGCAAAAAACTATAAGGCAAATAATTTAGAAGCAAAGGATTAATGATAGAATTTGATTTATGGCTACTGATAAGTATTTGATAGATTTCGTAGCTAACGACTAGAAGCGACTAGCTAAAGGCGGGCGACTAGCGGGAGAATAGCAAGCGAGTAGTCAGAGAGGCTGGAAACGAGAAGCGAGTGACTAGAGATGGCGCGATTACGGGCGGCTAGTTGAAGGGAGATACGTCTGCGGGGTCTACAAGGCAGAGAAAAAAGAAAGAATGATTATGATATACGACAGATAGGATTAGCTATTGGCTCGGTATTTTGCGCCGGTGTCGTTATCAATCGTTGTTGCTATCGATATTCCGATTGTTGTCGTTTTACTGGATGCCGTCGGGAATTATTGCCATTGTTGTTTGATGTGTCACGCGCCTACAGGGGAGTTTGCAGGGTCTGTGGACTCGTCTCTGCACGGGGCTTAAACCTACGAAATTTATTCGATGCCTATCTACGAATCTATTCTCCCCGCCAAACCCCATTCCCCTAGCGCCCTGCCCCGCAGATCCCACGTACCGAAAAGGATGCAGACGATCGTGGCATGGGCAGGCAGGTTAATACAGAGGCAGGCAGAACCATAGAACAAGACGCTATAAGCAAATAAGAAACAAGTAGAATAAAGATAAAAAGAGCAAGAATAAGTAAAGAAAGATATAATTAAAATTTCAATTTTTGGGTCTATGAAATCTATTCGATACCTCTCTTATCTTCTCTTCCCTTTCTACCGCTAACCTATCTTGTCCCTACCTCTCATAAGAGAAATTATGAAATGCTCTAATATCTCCTCTCCTCTCCTCTCTTCTCGTCTCTCTTCTTATTTCTCTCTTCTCTCTCCTCTCTCCTCTCTTCTCTCCTCCCTCTTCTCTCCTATCTCCCCTTCTCTCATTCTCTCTCTCTTCATTCTTTACTTTTTTTTCTTTTTCCCTTGCTTGCACTCGGACAAAGGACAAGTGCCCCCGCGCACAAGTGCGCACCGGTCTTGCAGTCTGCAGTTGTGAGACCGTTCGTGCACTGGACGAGGCACTGTTCAGCACCGGTTGACCCCCCTATACTGCCCTGAACACTAACAACCTCCCCGGCCTCTTCCTGCGCTGGCTCGATAAGAGTCTGCTCTGTTAGCTGAGCCTCTTACCGCGACGCAAAAAAAACCGGATCACAGCACAGCACTCTGAGGGCCAGGCCAACCAGACAGCACGAATTAGTTCTACGGCTCAGTAAGGCTATGGTGTTGCCCCCGTGTGCCCTAGGTCCCTCTGAAGCTGCCATGATCATCTATGACAATTGCATGCATACGTCTGCGGCGGCGGTTATGCTTACTCAGCACTCCTTCGGTTTGTGCTGGTGGCCCCCCTGGTGTGTCCAGAGCCGTATCCCCCGTCTCTGCCCCCATCTCCGCTCGGAAGTCTTCAAACTGCCGTCGTTCCATTTCTTCCATGGCCTGCAGGAGCTCTTCATCGGTGGGTCCCCAGTTGTCTGGTGGGGTTTCTTGCTTGGGTCCCCCTCCATCGCTCTCTTCTGGCACATTTCCGCTCCATTGTAACGGCGGTACCCAGGGCACTGTAGCGGCTTGCGACTCTGTTGAGAGCTGGTGTGGCGGGCTGGCCCCGGCCTCCGTCGTCTGCGTGTCCACGGCGATCGGGTTGTCCATGGCTGCCGTAACCATTCCCTTCACTGTTCTCACGGCTTGTCCCTCCATTGGCAAAAAGGGCATTATCCTTGCCAGGTCTCTGAGCACCTGTCGTAGGCGTTCTGCCGCCGTTCCCCCTCTTTGCTGGGGAGCTTCCGCAGCCCCTTCTTGGAGTGCCACCACCTCCGCTGGGTGAGCGAAATTGAGCGTCTCGAATTCGTCCAACAGGTTCTCCGTATCTTGCACCAGGAGCTCCAGTGTCTGCCTCCCTCTCTCTCTCTCTCTCTCTGCCGGGCATGGAGGCGGGTCAGTGCCCCCCGGGCTTCAAAACCTACCCATTCGCGTTTGGAATGGCATGGGGGGGGTGGGAAACCTTCTTCTCTCCCTCTCTCTCTCTCTTGCACAGCGTCTGAGGCAGTGGACCCCGTACCACTACGCACATACGCTACGCTAGTCAGCGGGATCACCTTGGGTTCCTTATTGAGATAGCATGCTGCCCCTTCCTACTACTAGGCCAAACTTCGCGCCGCCACCAAGCGTTCTTTGCGAGTAGCCGGTGTTTCGTAAGAATACAATACGAGTGGACTAGAGGGAGCGCCTAATTTGACCAAAATATCAAATCAAAGAATTACACGATTTAGCGCGCGATCGGAGAGTATTACTAATATAATAGAAACGAAAAATTAGCCACGCTAGTTGTCGTAATAAATAATCTAACCACCGCGAATCGTCATACCCATAATTAAATTGAGCCGTGCAGAAACACTCCCTTTAGGAACAGAAACGAACCGAATAGAATCGTGTATTACCTACTAATTTTCCTATGATTCATCAATAATCAGAATAACATATAACAAATCATTTTCTAATAATTTACCCTTCTCTAATTATCTTGAACTATCAACAAAACTTTTTCATTTATAGAGTCTTGTTAACAAATCGAATATAAATTCTGTCAATATCCATATCAATCGTTATTACTCTTATCGTTCACGACTCCTGCCCATATTCACAGTCACTGCATTATTCTATGCTACCGACGTTTATTCCTTGAGTTCGATATCGGCCGCCATATTCACTCCAACGGCAGCTCTAAGGTCTGCATTCAGACTGAGATAAGCATAACTATGAAAATGATGTTATTCCTTTTTTGCAAATAACGTCAACCCTAGCACTACCCTTGGCCTTGGCCCTAATATTACCCTCAATAGCCCCCCCCCAACAAAAACCACCCGTAACGTAATCCCTAAGACTCAACTACAAGAGTATCATAAATGGTTACTCTACTCCCAGAACATTCTTGTAACCTCACTAGCTTAAATTTAACCCTCAACTCTAACTTTCATTGGTTACGGGACTGGCGATCCTGCTGCTAGTCTGGAACAAGCTTTAGGGGCATCTTTGTTTGATTATGTTGACTATGTTACGCCTGCCCTAGATAAAGACAAATCCTCACAGCACAATGCCAGAGCTGATGAAGAGAGAGGGAGAGAGAGAGAGAGAGAGAGGGAGAGGGAGAGGGAGAGGGAGAGGGAGAGAGAGAGACAGAGCCAGAGTGAGTGAGTGAGTGAGTGAGAGCGAGAGACACACACACACACACGCGCGCGCGTTCGCATGAAAAACTGAACATGACCCACAGTTTTGGGAAACTGCTCCCTGACGTGCCCTCGAAAGCCACGAAAAGTGGGTAACTGAGGGGGAGTAGCATACATTTTTTATGTTATATATATATATATGTTTATATCGTTTGCTTCGCTGTTGCCTTCCGAAATCAAAATCAGAATAAAAGAATTGGAGCGGGTAGGATGGGAAGGAGGGGATTGGGAGAGGGAGTTCAGGGCAGAGACAGCTATATGGGCCTTCAGACGGCCTTCATGATAAAAGACAGCTAGGTAGTGTTTCTGCCAGCCTTTGCCAGAAAGTCTTTGTCCCGGCAAGCTCAATTCACAACTCTCGTCATGTTGGGTGCCTCAGGTTGCAGGATGTTATCAACCATGGTCTCCATATTTGCCTCGTGTGATGCAGGTAGACATATAGATGCAGTCAGCTGAAAAGTAGTGCTAATGTAATGAATTCGATATAATGCTGCGCTGCACCAAACAATACGTCACAGGCACGCAAAAGCCTCGGCGAGTGAGATGATGGATGGCACTGCAACATATGAAACATGGTTTAGAAGGCACGCTAATGGGTGCTCGGCGATATGAGCTGGGAGCTTCCTTCACAGCGGTTCCCACAGCCGATTTGCCCCGGCGCAGGAGTGCTCTCATCAGGCTGAGCGCGCTGAGTACAGCACTTCCGAGAAGTATTGAGCAATAGCAAAGGAAGCTTCTCGCTGAAGATCATGACCTGGAGCAAGGAAAGGGGACTGACATCTGAACGATCCGCATCGCAGGGCCCTTACGGTAGCCATCCACATCGAAGCCGCCGGACATATACATGACCTGGACAGTGATGTACAGCTGTAGTTGAGCTGGAATCGATTGGCTGTCCCAAAGCGGTGGCTTCACCTCGACCATCGTCAAAGTCCTGTTCAGCAGCACAGCACGCAGGGCCTGTTTCTTCATCTCATGCATGCTGCTGAATGTTGCAGCCTCCCAGACAGTCGAAGACGCGCCTGCAACTGCTGTTGAAGAGTTAGCCGAAAGCCACCTTGCGACGCGGCCAGCCTCAGCGCTGAGCTCGCCCAGCTTGACCACGGCTCGACCAGAGAAGAGCGTCGTCTCCGGATCAGTCAGCCATCCTGGCCGAGCAGCAATTGCCGACGTCGCTTGGCAAGAATGCACATTGTGACATGCAGCTTGGATGAGGTCCCTTGTAGGGTCGTGTATCGGCTTAGCGGCTTGTATCAAAGACGATCCTGCCTTGAAAGCGTCGCTTGCCCACCACCATCCGTTCCGTCGCGACGGAGCCTTCACCACATCGAATCCACGGATTACTGGCAGGTCCTAGCCGCCCCCATAGTCCCCAACAACGGGCCTGGCCAGAGCGTCAGCACCTGCTTTGCAAAGATAAGCCAGTCCCATACAAGACGGACGGGGGGGACCCTCTCCAGAAGCCAAGGAGCGCTCACGCAGCAGTTCTGTAGCTGGCATGCGAGAGCCAGTACCATTCGGTCGTATGCGGCCTGCGATGTCATCACAGGCTGAGATGGTGCTTCATGGCATGCAGGCAGCCTTGTTCACGTGATATGCCACAGGGAAGACCTCGAAGCGAGGAGTCTGCGGCTTGGATGTGCTTGGCAGTACGTGGACAACCGCATCATTCGTAATAACAACCTGCGTCGAAAACCTCACAACGGCGTGGAATCCTGGAAGGAATTGATTCAAGTCTTTCCCACCTGGGTGTTCCCTTGCGAACCACCCGAGCTCACCTCAAGTATGACAAGCACATGCCACGTAGTATCCAAAATAAGGCACATGTACGCAGGGCAGTCTCAACTCGCAACGCAGCAGTTGTGATGTAATGACAGCTATGCTTCATCCTGTGCAAGTGCTTACCACGCAGGTGAGTCGGACGGAAAAGGCTCAAGAAGAAATCGATATAAACAATCAGACAAGCGACGTTGATAACACATCCACGTGCCTTGCTCAAGAGATCTCGGGACAACCTCACAGCTGGTCAATAAGCACAGAGGGCCTTTTGTCCCTCCCCTGCGGCGGCCGAGTGTCAAAGAGAGTACCACATGGTTACGAGCTCCGATGCAGAATTGCTCGTCCAAGAGCCTCTCATCCAAAACAATCCCCTCCGCCCAGCTTAGCACCGACAACCAACACGGACCTGCAGGGCTGCTGCCACACGGGGGCCGAAAAGAAGAGCGTGTCCGGCTTCGGCATGAGAAAGGCGTTGTTCACCTCGGAGCTCTAGCCGGGCTGGAGGGCTGGGATTCGGGCTCTGGGCTCTCTGGGGCATGAACGAGCAAGTCAAGCCGCCCGTGTAGCTCTGAGAGCAGCTTCACAAACCTTCGCGAATCGCGCGGCTCCGGCTCCGGAGTCGAAACTCTCAAAGCTCTGCGGGCAGAAAACTGCTTCGACTCATCATCCAGCGTGTGATCGATGTAGGCTGCTATGCCTGGCAAGGGCACAAGGCGCCAATGCAAGTAAGGCACAGCCGGCCCTTCTTGACACGCCATCATGCCTCCTTCCTAGTCCGATACCGTCTAAGCCCAACCCGTCAAGTCGGCACAACAGGAAAAATACGATCCAGCCATACGCCGATAATGGGAACAACGACCATTCTGTAGTGACACTGTAGTGTTGTCGAACTCGGCGTGGATGGTTCGGCGATTCTGGGCGAAATCCATTCCTTCCCAGACACACGGGAAGCTGCCTGCACCACCTCGTCGGCTGGCTGCGCTGGCCGTGGCATCCACGGATCCTTGTAGCAGCACCTTGCTTGCCAACTGGCCCCTCAACCCTGAACCCTTGACGAAGAAATATAGGGGCTTTAATAAGTAGATTAGGGTTTTGGGGCCCTTGACGAAGTAGGATTTCAGCTTCACAGGAGGATTTGCCTCGGTTTGCCGCGAGGAAGTTGACCGGCCCGTCACGTAGACGATGCAGCCTGCACATGGTGTAGGGATCTTCTACAAGTAGTATTTCCCGGCCCAACTAAGCAAGCTTCTCCGAGATGAACACGAAGAAACCGCGTACGAAAGTCCAGCAGGCTGCCTGCTGCAGCAAGCTCCAGAGCGATGCCGCGTCCAACCCCTCGACTTGCACCGGTCACGACGCAAATGGAGCCATGCCTGGCTTTACGGTTCAGGGTTTTAGGGTTTTTTTTTTAACCCTCGTGTCTTTTAACCAGAAGGCGTCCAGACGACCGTGACGGTTGAGGGATGGGAACACTACCTAAAGCAAACAGATGAAGGGGATGACCACCACACCACAACTANTCGTGTCTTTTAACCAGAAGGCGTCCAGACGACCGTGACGGTTGAGGGATGGGAACACTACCTAAAGCAAACAGATGAAGGGGATGACCACCACACCACAACTACACCCCTTACTGGCAACCACCCACTAAGCTCACCACACAGTGTTCCCGTCACAGGTGCTTCACCGCAGGCCGGTCTATCTTAACATAACACCTCACTAACCAAAGGCAACACACAAACCAGCTCCCGCGGCCCTGCCCAAGCACCCTGTGCTGGCCTCCGGAGCTCACCCAACGGTTGGCCAGAGTCGGCTAGCTCTCTGCGAGCCGCCACTTCAAAAACACATCGCCCGGACGATTCTCAACGGGCCATTAATTAATTCACCACTCTGCCAAATCACGCCCCACAGACTACAATACTCCATGAATACTAGCATTGGGCTCCCCTGACCAGGTGGCAGACACCTACTCTACTTCTCCATATGGCCAGTGCTCATTGTCATCTCCTGCCGACGCCCCCGGGCGGACAGCTCACATGACGGGTCCGCGGGCACGTCCGGGATCATCATCTCCAGGGAGTCCACTTGCACTTCCTCATCTGTTCTCGGTCCTGAGCCAGTGACCAGGCCATGCATGGTGTCACTCCCCACGCCGGCGCCCTCCACGTCTTCACGGGTCCTGCCCTGCACATACCAGGCCTGGAAGATCCTCATCACGTCACCGCCCCACTTGTCCACCAGGTCTCTGCTGGAGATGTCACCGGTGATCCACCGGTGGTACTCAGCTCGGCATGCTGCCTTGGCTACCAGTTCTTCCACTGGTGTCCCACGCTGCCATGCTTCACGATGCCACATCCGGTATCACCGTCTCCTGCAAACTCTCGCTCTCTGCAGTCCGGACCATCTCCATGGCCATATCCGCCCCGACCACCATTGTGAGTCCGTCAAAGTCGATCGAACCCGACTTCCATGCCTTGGCATACGCCTTCAGTTCAGCGTCACTGACCGCGACTCGGCGGGGTTGCTGGGGGGCAGAACCTGGTCGGTGGTGCTCGAGCCGCTCCTCCTCTTCTCGCAGGGCCTCACCTCTTTGGCGTCCATTCTCTTGCCCCGGTGGTAGAACTCCTCCCCACCCTCCACGATGGCCGCCTGGAGGGCAATGGTCACCACCTCCCCATCTGGTACCTCGATCTCGGAGTACCTGGTGGTCCTCCCACTGCGGACATCCAGGCTGATTCGCAGTTTCTTTTTTGCCGGCCTCGTGCTCCAGCTCATGTGGGCTGCCATTGTGGCGTCCTCCCTTCTTTTGGCTTCCTCCGCTGCCTCTTTCTCGCTCTGGCGTTGGTGCCATTCAAAAAGCTCGGTGTCATNTGCCGGCCTCGTGCTCCAGCTCATGTGGGCTGCCATTGTGGCGTCCTCCCTTCTTTTGGCTTCCTCCGCTGCCTCTTTCTCGCTCTGGCGTTGGTGCCATTCAAAAAGCTCGGTGTCATGCTGGTTCTGGATCTCCTCGAGCCTTTCGCGCTGGTCCTCCGGCTTCTCTCCCTCGGCCAGCACTGCAGGAGCATCACTAGACGAGGACGCCACTTCTCCGCTAAGCAGAGCTCCTCCATGATGTTCATGGAGCAGGTTGTTCATCCATTGCGTCACCCACTCCTCTTGCGCGGTGAGTTTGTCACCACACCAGATGTTGCCTCTCTTCCCCGTGTGTGCTACCAGCACTGCCTGCACCCTCTCCCAGTCCTTGACCTGCGCAGCCCGGGGTTGAATGGCCCGCATGAGCTTCATTGCCATGGTGGTGGCTTCTTCTTCAGGTCGTTGCCCCAGCTCATCATTGAGAGCCTGGACCACATCCCTTTTCCCGGGCTTCACGCTACTGGCCAGGGCTCTCTGCATGAGGTCAACCACGTCCTCCTCTGTGACCCCCATCCCAACAAACATCACCACCGCCTCGAGCGTCCTTTTCACCCAGCAGCGCTGAGCCGGGCTCAGCGGGAGCAGCTGCTCAGCGGCATTTCGTAGTGGCACTCCGGGTACCACCACCACCATCTGTTCCACCACTTCCAAGCATTCCTTGCGCTGGTGTTCCATACGGGGGTCTCCGAGGATGGCATTGGTTACTTCCTGGATCATATGTTGCACCACTTCTCCCCTCGCCCAGCGGTCTTCCAGCTCTCCCCTAAGGTCAAGCAGCTCTTGATTCACTCTGCAGGCGTCTTCCTGCCCACTGTCATCGCCAGCAGCACCAGCGCTGCGGCCTCGGAGCACACCTTCTGGGTTTGCCACGTGCGAGCCCGCGGCCGGGGCTCCCAGTTCACANTTCACTCTGCAGGCGTCTTCCTGCCCACTGTCATCGCCAGCAGCACCAGCGCTGCGGCCTCGGAGCACACCTTCTGGGTTTGCCACGTGCGAGCCCGCGGCCGGGGCTCCCAGTTCACACCAGGGCCCATGTTCCGCATCGGTTCCGGGTTCAGAGTTGAGGGTATATTGAAACCGCATGCCATTTAGAACACTCACATTCCTATCGAGAGAAATTGGAAGCACCACGAACCTCAAATGGACCACGACAACCACAACCACAATCACGACTGCAACTATCTCAACCGCAACGGCAACTTCCACCACAATGCGAGGTGACGAGGACCACGACGACGACGACGTAACACTAACAACAACACTAAAAATGGCAATACTTACTATTTGCAATGGCCACACGGATGCTTTAAACATCAGAAACCAACTCCGGGAGGGCTCGAGACACGACTTCTCGAATTCGCCGAGCTCCGAGCAAGAGCCCCAGCGTCAACAGCCTCCCGGGTCGGTTGCTTACCCATGGTGTTCGAAACTTTTGGGTAAGAAGAGTGCGTACCGCTTCAGGGTGTAAGGCTTGCAGTATCCTTGAAGTAAAAGTAATAAATTAGGGTTTAGGAACCAGGATCGGACATCTCACCGCGGTCAGTAGCTTGGATCTGCAGGGGCCATCCGCTGGACGCACACATCGGACAAGAGCAGAGCAAAAAGAAGCAAAACATGCAACAACTGAGATGATCCGAAAGCAAAGGCACCGCCAGCAATAAGAGAAACACTAGTGGCACCCTGAACTCGCCACATAAACTGACAAGCACGGTCCAGGGCCTCGAAGCTTGCAGGAGAAAGGTACATTGCGCTGAAGCTTGCAGGTCTGAGACCCCTAAGCCCCAAACTCAACTCCGATGCGGCACGACAGAACAGTTCCGGGTCGAAGTCTTGGGGGTTGAGGACCCTACAGTTCTTCGCAAGATTGTGCAGCGGTCAAAAGTCAAAAAGATGTCGTCTTCGCAAGTTCAGCAGACCGCGAACCTCGTCATGGCTGCACCGGAGCCATGTTCAGAGTTGAAAAAGGCCTGCTTTGCGAAACTTGAGCCAAAATCAAACCACGAGCCGCCATCATGAAAGAAATGTCACATCATAGGCATCATCATCATCATACTCATAAGATAGAACTCATGCTAACAGCAATACTACCTAGAAAGTTGATTCATAACCATGGCAATACAATGCAATACATGTAGTAGTACAGTAGTGAGTGGCAGTGATGGTACTGTATGCGGCCTGCAGGACTGCTGCAATGGCGAGTGCTGAGCCAAAGTTTTCTTTTGCCATTGCACATGCGGACTGCAGCCTGAATCAAAGGAATGAGGGGCGGCGTGGGAAAGCTTGAACGCCGCATGAACCTCCCTAAACCCCACACTTTGAAATCTTTGACGAAGTAACAGACAGCATCGCACCTGACAAGCATAGTTGTCGCAACTTTTGCCTGCTTCTCCTTCTCGCTGCAGGCTAACTTCCGGCGATTATGCTGGAATCTCTTGTGTGCGTGTCGTGTCCAAGCTGTCCTTGCAACAGTTTGTTTGAAACAGATTCCGGATGTCAAGCATTGTGTGCATTCAAAAGCCGCTTGCGAACCGCGGACCCACCCTCCAGGGCAAGCCGAGAGACATCACTTGTTGTGCTTGTTGCTAACAGGCCTGCGCAAGGACGACCGTGACCATCAGGAATCGTATGCAAAGCAGTCAAGCGAGCCAAAAAATCGGTATGCGGAACCTGATAGACATTAGGGTCCCTTCAAAGTACCGATCTCAAACGTTGCGACAAAGAGGACCAGCATTCTGAATGACCCTAACCATGTCTTTCTGGGTGCGACACCCCTTCTTCTTGTCGTGCATCGCAAGCTTCACAGCATGCCGACCTGTCTTAACGTTGCAACACGGCCGCAGGGCCCCTAGCACACAGACCATCGTCGCGCAGTTTGAGTCAAAGTCGCCGATCAAGATTCAAGATGGCTCCGCGTCTACATCCAGCCCGAAGCATTGAAGACACTTGCGGCGCCTCCTCGGCCAATGCCGATGATGTATAACCTCGACTTTAGGGTTCGGGATGGTGTAAGTTTAGGGCTGTGTCAACACAGGAGCAAGCCAGATACACTGCCTTACACTCGCCTACACCCACAAACTGTTTCCCTATCTCGAAACCAAGAAAAAATAAGGCAACCAAGAAAAAATAAAGCCTGCTTCTTCTAAGCTTGTACATATCCTGTACCATCCGCAGATTTCTGGGATCTCGTAGCCGCTGTTAAAACGGTATCCCTAATTTGGCACAACCCTGCCCTCCCTGACGGTCCATTGACAACTATCCCAAAGCGCTAACCCTCGATACAAAAACCATCCAAGCCCGAACAAACTCAAAACCATGATACATATACAGGATGACATAGACATCGACATCGACACAGACACAAGAACAGACATAGACATCAACATATGCATCTCTCTCGGGGATGATTTTGGCATGGGTCCCTGAGGCCCAGACTCCACGGAGGTCTTGGCCTTGTCCTCTGCGGACTCGCCACCGGTTCGGTACTGGGCAGCAGGATCGAAAGTTTCTGTTCGAGCTTGGGCTTGTTGTTAGGAGTGGTAAAAACATAGTATATTCTATTCTGCTTTCCTTGTCTGTAGAACAGTCTAGTCCAATCTCGTCTAGTAAGCTACTTGCAGGCAGGTAGACTGAAGTACTGTACTATACTATACTATAATATACTATAATATACTACACTATACCATACACCTATGCATTTTCACACATATATCATGTATCATATACATATATATATACATATATACATACACATGAGACACTATTTGTACGTACATGCATGCATGCATGCATATGCGTGCTACAAACATCAGTATCATAAGAGCAAGGACATTGTCACCAACCTTGCCACTCCAGTACAATCTTGCAAGCACTGTAGCAATCGCTTTGGCTTCAAGCTGACAGACACAAAGGAGCTTGTTTGGGTAAGAATGCTGGGGCTCGTGGTTTAGGGCTTAGGGTGGCAACTGCCACACTACCTTGGGCAGCAGTCAACATCAGTGAGACTGACGTTCAGGATTCTACGGCACTCTTCTTCCCGATGTGACGTGCGAAAGCCGGGCCAAGCAGTAGCAGAACAATCCTTAAACACCCTTGACCCGAAACACCACACCTTCAAACCCAACCTCGAATCCTGCACCCCGAACCCTCTGGGAGACCGACGTACTTGTCCTTCTTCGTGACACTGACCAACTCCTGGGCCGGCGCAGAAGAGGCTATGACGTGGGCATTATCATGTGAATTAGGGTGTAGGGCTTAAGAATGATGATGGGGATCGCACTCACCTACGCGGTACGAGGAACCCATTGTCATCACGATTACCAGCATCATCATCGCGAATGGTCGCAGGACTACGGAAGTGTAAATGCCTGTGCGGAAAAGTTCTTTGACCAAATCGAACATACGAACAACCAAGACTGAACCCCAGAACCTCATACCATATCCCGTTGGCTATGGCATGGCTCAGATTGGGCATGTGTTGGGGCGGCGCTTGAGGGTTACAAGCTCAAGGAGGTTGGAGCTACCAGCATGTGTTGATTGAGGCTACCCAGCAAAAGACCGTGTCGGTAGAGACCCCAACAGCTGCATGTAATGTCAGCACTTTCAAGCGGGGCTTGCGCTTTCCGCCGGAGCTGTCTTAGGATCGGAACAGCATCAAACAAATCTCTCGCACAACTTGACCGTGCGATGGATGTACCATCTGAGGCTGATGTCAGCAATTGCAGCCAAAGCTCGTTGTTCAAGAACCGCTTCGTGGCATTCTGAGGCGGGAACGTGTAAACCGTCAGGGACGTTGGAAGTCATGTCAGCACATGCGCAGCTGCGACACTCTGTCATGTGTTGCTGACATTCCCCAGGCCTTGTTTTTGTTCTTCAGCGCAGACTTCATCATCTGCCGGTGGCCCATCGTCCTGGCCGTCGGGACGTATTTCCATTAAGGTTTGGGGTCTAGAAATCTCACTTGCACGGTCTCACAAGTCCCCGCGAACATCAACTAGCCCCATCAAGACACTGGGGCGCAAGCTTCTTGCGGACGTGAGCCAGGGTGTTGGTGCGCCTCAAGCCAGATGCGGTTGCATTACCTAAAGCCTTAAAGCCCGCCTGAAGCCCAAAAGACCCTAAGCAACAGAGCTTGAAAGCTCCAAAGCCCCACCAGCCCCCAAACCCTAAAACCATCAAGCCCCTAAGCCCTAAAGCTCTAAACCCCAAAGACCCAAAGACCCAAACTCCTCAAGCACTCAAGCGCTAAAGTCTGACTTGAAGTCCTGAAGCCCAAAGTCTTAAACCCCTAAAGCCTCAAGCCCCTAAACCCTAAAACCCTGCCCCCAAGCCCTACCAAAGCCTAAACCCCTGCCCTAAACCCTAAAACCTAAACACCTAAACCCTAAACCCCTGCCCTAAACCCTGAAAACACAAACCCCAAACCTTAAACCCGAAACCCCTGGCCCCCAAGCCCTAAGGCTCAGTTTAGGGCAAGTCCATCAGCTCTTGCTCACTTGGAGGCTCATGATCCTGACTGGGCACACCAAATAGGCGTCACGGTTTAGGGTATATTACTACTATAATCCTGCAACAATACTGCTGTAACACTACTGTAGCTATCTATATATATATATATATATACACTTACAGCTATAACTATAACTACAACTAGAGAAACAACTGCAGTGATGGCTCTCAACATCTCGTGCATGGCGACAACTGCTGCCTAAAGTGATGCGAAAAATCAAGCGACATCTGCTACTATAGGGGCCTCAATACTTAGAATAGGGCTTTGGGGCCATTGTACTATAAATATAGTAAGGAGCCCCAAAAATAGTGTAGGTAATTGTTAAAGCCCCTATACTATGGTCGCTGCTTACAGCCTCCACCTCCTGCCCCAAAGCAAGGTTAGTTCGGGGCTCGGGAAGGACGGAAGCCACCATCCCCCAACCGTGTCCGCGCCCGGTGCCTGTTCTCTGAAGAGCTCTGCGGCTTGTGTCAGCGACAGGCCCTGCAGCACAGGTGGCATGACTATGGTTGAGCTGACGCAGTTTGGGACACGTGGAGCCTTCCGAAAGATTGACAGGCCTCGGGGAGAGTTCTGGCAACCATCAGATGCAGCTTAAGTCGTATCGTACATCCCCAACTCCCCCAAAGTCCCTAAACCCTAAACCCCAAAACCAGAGATCCCACGCTGGCCCTGGCCCCCTGGCCCCCCGGCCTGGATAAGAGCCTTCCACAAGAGCTGAGTTCGCTCATTCTCCTTGCGCAAGGCCTCGGAGACTGGGCTCCAGGGAGCCGAAGCCGCAGTACACCAGAACGACGCCGTGAAAGGGGTGGGCTTTAGGGTTTGTGGCTGCAGGGCTTCAGGGCTTCGGGGTTTACAGCGCTTTAGAGGTTTTGGTCGGGCTCCTTTTTAACCTTTTTGAATTCGTCATGGTCACTGAGTCGCAGCACTACCTTGGCATACCTTGGTCTCATGCACAGTCACTCCCGGCCCGCAGAGTTGTGACTGAAAGTGACTACGCCGACGCAGGAGGCCGTACGGCTCGCTGCCAGCACTCGGCTGGTCAGGATCGAAGGATGAAGCATTCGACGAGCCTGGATCTCTTCTGTCCTACCCTCTCGAAGGAGTCTGCGACGTCCATCCTTCGATGCCCTTCGTTAACCGTTAACACCTTGCTGGGTCTGCGAATGCGGGAGCTCCCTTGAAGCTACCAGACAGCCTTGACATCACCTACGATGCTACGATGAGCATGGGCAACGGCATCAGGGAGCTATCGGTGGCGGTGAAACTGCGGATGGGCCATCATCTTTTGACGGCCGGAAGTTGCCTGCGAACGAACAAAGCTCATGGAGATGCATGGATCAACGAAACAGGGGTGCGTGGCATGAAGTGGCTAAGACTGGCAGCATCGCGTCCACCTGAGGTGATCAACATTGTGGCACAAAAGAACAACCGGCGACAGCAAAAAAGATGCTTCATTGATTATAGTGGCCGCCGTCTGCATCAAAGGCATTTCCTGAGTAGTTTCAGCATATGTTCACCATCACGAATAGTCTGCTCAGCAGCAGTAGCAGTAGCAGCAGCGGTAGCAGTAGCAGCTTTAGCGGCAGCGGTAGCGGGAGCGGTAGCGGTCGTGGTAGCAGTCGTGGTAGCAGTAGCGGTAGCACTAGTGGTAGCGGTAGTAGTAGTGGCAGAGGTAGCGGTAGAGGTAGCGGCAGCGGTAGAGTTGCTGTTGTCGTTGTTGCTGGTGCTGCTGTTGTTGCTGTTGCTTGGGTGGCAACAGTACTATAGTACTACTACAACTACTGACAAGCAATGGTAAGAATGAAAACAGCACTGGGGCTGACGATGGTTACACGAAACACGTGTTTTTGTCATGCTTGTAGCCGAAAGAAACACCCTAAACCCTCAACCCGTTCAACCCTTGAATCTGCAATCCCTTGCTCTGGCCTTCCATCACGACTTGTTGGAGCCTCGCAGGCACGTGCAAGCCCTCACGGCTTCAGGTTTACAGCTAAACCCTAAACCGTAGAATACCATAGTACCAACCTTCCACTGACGGAGGCAGGCCCCCTGCAACACCCTCCACATGTCCCATTAAAATCATAAAGACCACCGGCCTTGACACCCAAAAGCCTCAACCCCCCTCCACCGTTCCCCCAGCAGGGCCCGCACCCGAGGCCCCGAGTCCGACACCCGAAACGGGAAGCTTCCCTGCATTGAGCTGCCGGCCGCTGTGACCACCGCTCAGGTTGGGGTCGGTAGGCCTCAAAGCGATTGGGCAATACTGAATACCATGGCATTGCTTCAATGGCTGCTGTGATTCATGTCCATGGTGAACCTGTGATTCATATTATGGCTCTCATCGTAAGTCATACAATCTCGTCCCGGCACACACAACCTTAAGCCCGAAACTGTATCAACCCCGGAAAGTGTAAACCTTACACAAGTAGCCTCCCAAACTCCTTATCCAAACGGCCCCCAGGAAGCCCAAATCCCCAGACTCTGGACCTCCGAGCCCCAAAACCCCAAACGCCCTGAACAGTATCCGCAGCCCGAGACACCCCGGCCTCCCCTTCAGGGTGCTGCTGCCCGCCCCGAGCCCCAGCGTCAGCGACTCCGGGTTCTCGTCGCTGTTCGTACCCCTGGCAGGATGGGTGTGGGTTTAGGGCAGGGCTTATGTTTAAGGCTTAGGGTCTTGGGGTTCAGGGTTTAAGGCCTTGGGGTTTAGGGAGGCTCGAAGTTGAAGGTTTTAGGGTGTAAGCTGTCAGGTTTAGTTTAGGGTTTGGGGATGGCCGAAGAGGAGGTTTCCTTGTGTCATCTAGATGCGGATGCGAGTCTTCCCGCCGAGGTCGAGTTTCGGGTTTCGGGTCTGGGATCCGGGGCCCCTCGTGTTGCATAGTTAAACGGGGGAGGTGTAGAGGATGCCGGATGATGCAGGATTGGCGAGCGGCAGTTGGAGATTAAAGAACTTTCGGGGACAGAAAACAGCATCCAACATCTGCGAATAGATCGGCACTTTACTAAGGCATGTGTATTTCTTGACCCCGAAACTTCTTGAACGCGAAACCGAAGCCCTGAAGCCAAGCGTAACCCTTTGCGGCCTGCGTCGAACATCATCTTCACCTGCCCAGTGCAATGCTCTCCCACGACTTTACCTGCTCATGAATCCAGGCTCTCTCAGAACAAACCGTCCCAGACCCTGCCGCTCTCTGAGGAAGGTGCTTCGCTGGTAGAGGAACTTCACACGCTCCATGAAGCCCCTCTCATCGAAGAGGGCCTCTTCCTGACGTCGGCTTGGAGGGACTAGTTCGGCACAAGAGGTTAGGCCACAACGGCAACCTGCATCCGATCTGCATGGCGAATCAAGCAGCAAACTCTAAGAAGCACCCGCCACTCGTTTGCTACGGCCTATGTCGCTTTGATCTCAGCTTCTGCATGGCAAATGTGGAATCCTGGCTCTCCTGCAGTTTACCTTAGAAACGGTCCTACCGTCTGAAGACAGCGGAGGCCTCCTTGGGCTTCTCCCGGCCCAGCTGCACGGTGCTGTGCATCTCCTACCACGCAGGCAAGCAGGTTTGCGGAGCCTCTGATAATTGTGCTCCCCAACGGCTTGATTACGCTGACCTGGGCTTCTGCTGTTAGGGGGTTGAGAGTTGAAGGTGACCTGGAAGATTCCGTGTGGAGAGCGTAAGGAAGGCGAGGCAGGCTGAACGAACTCTGGGCGTAAATTACTAGACGTTGCCGGACTGAGCAGGCTCATTCACATTTTCATATGGCTGTTTTCCCTGTACCCAATATGCAAGACTGAAGATAATAACGGCCAGTCTCTGATCCAAAAACTCCCACAGCAACATAGAGCTATCCGCTAAGAAACACTATGATAACACAACCTACCACCCCAAAACTCCCACACATCAGAAGTTCCGCCTGCAGATCTTCCACCCGCTCGATAATCTGCTTGAACATCTCTTCCAGACGCACATCGCTCTTGTCACCGCGGACAGGAGCGAACTTGACATCTGTGGCGTCCTTGATTGAAGGCATGGGCTCAGTCTTTGCAGTTCAGACAGCTGGAAACCACGATCAAACCCTAAACAACAGTGCTTCGCTACAGGGTAGAAATGACTTAGGCCCGGACCAGCATCGCCTGGCGGTCAACCAGAGGTCAAGCATACAAGCGCGTGCTTGGCAGAAGCCAATGGTCAGTGCGGGGATTACAGAATTTCGCAGACCCCACAACTCTGTGCCGCAGGCCCGTCAATGCCTCTAACCCTCCCCAACAAGGCCTGGCCTTCTTCCGCTGGGGCAGTCTGCAAGAGTTGACTGTGCGAGAGAAGAGCTGTTCGATGGCCATGGAGATAACTCCGACCTCATCGGCTTAGTTTAGGATCCTTACTGCACACGGTGGATTATTATAGGGAGATTGTAGGGCTACTACTGAGGTACTACAAGGTCACCTAAGCGATTGTCAGGTTTGGTGGTCTGGGAATCGGGTGTAAATTAGAATTAGGTTTGAGGGCATTAAGTCTCACCTCTTTAGACCTCCCTCGCACCCTGAATCCTAACCTGCAGCCTTAAGCCCTAAACTGCACCTCGAACCCTAGACTCCTAGATCTCAACAACCTGAGCTCCAAAAATCCTCAACCGCCCCCCTGAACCATGACACCCGAAAACCAGGGACCCTAAACCCAAGCAAAGCCCACCCTAAATCCGAGAACCCTAAACCACACCTCTAAGCCCCCCCAAACCTTAGCCTTTAGTAACCCCAGACGAATCCGAAACTAACCCTTTGGTGTGCCACCTCCCCCTCCCAATAACCCTACAAAATACTACAAAATCACCGGAAATCCTAAACCCTAAAACTCCCAACCCTAAACCCCAAACCCTAATGTAGGAACCTGATTAAGAAACCTTGCACTTTTATGAGGGTTCCTTATATGCGAATCCTACTACTTTGGGGTTATAGGCCCAGGGTTTCTTGATCAGGTTCCTACATTAAACCAAAAGCCGAAAC
Source organism: Symbiodinium sp. clade A Y106 (assembly GCA_003297005.1). Lineage (NCBI taxonomy): Eukaryota > Dinophyceae > Suessiales > Symbiodiniaceae > Symbiodinium > Symbiodinium sp. clade A. The sequence continues at coordinate 89,768 of BGNK01000489.1, read as the reverse complement.
CCCGCCAACCGCCTAAACCCTAAACCCCAAACCGTAAACCCTAAACCCCAAACCCCAAAACTCCCAACCCTAAACCCTAAACCAAAGACCTATTCGCCCCCAGCCCCCCACCTGGCTCTCCTTCAGCTCCTTCTCTTCCAGAGCCCGGTTGAGGCGCCCCTCCAGCTCCTGGAGCCGCCCCCAAAAGCTGGGCTTTCGGGTTTCGGGTTTTAGGGTTTTGTTTTGAAGGTCTTTTTCCATCTGCCTGTTCAGGGTTTTTAGGGTTCAGGGTTTAAGGTTTAAGGGTTAGGGTTTAGGGTTTCGGTGTTATTTAGGGTTCAGGGTTTCGGGGTTAGGGATTTTTATGCCCTCTTTTCCTTTAGAGGGGTTCGGGTTGAGGGTGTTTGATGCGCTGTTGTCCTTTACAGGGGTTAGGGTTTTGGGTTTAGGGCCATATGCGAAAGGTCTGAGAGTGGTTTGGTGCTTCGGAGGGACAGTCTCGCGGGATTTGTGCTCCGTCCTGGATTCCACGGGGTCTGAGAAGGCATTTACTGTATCAGTCTACTTCTGAAAGATTACGGACATCCCGCCTTCGAAACAACTCAAATCTATGTCCGTCCTGGCTCTCTTGAAGATGTTGCTCCAGCTCCACCTGGCGCAAGTGCACATGCCTGAGCCTCAATATTCCCAAAGAAGCCTTGCGTTACTCTTCCAAGGTCGTGCCCTTGAAGCTTACGGTAGACTCTGCAAACGCACATGGCCTGGCATTTGTGCAGCTGGCTGCTGATGGCCAGGTGCTCATTCTGCCTGTCATCACACTGCGAGGTCTGTCTGCAGTACCCTATGTTTGAGGCCCTGCGGGTTCCAGGCCATGTCGCGAATTGCTTAAATTGCTTAAACATCAGTTACTGCCGCAAGCCGTGATCTGCACAGGGAGACTGCTGCCTCTGCAGGCACAGTACATCAGGATCAGGGACAGATTCCCTTCGCGAAACCTCTACTGAAACTCGGCTTTGAGCTGAGCTGCAGCTTTGTCTGAACTCGCGCACATTCATCACGGACGCGGTCCAACCGCATGGACAGGTCGTCATTTCCTTGGGTCAGCTCCTCTCGCGCAGGGTGAACTCTAAGCTCCACGAGGCTTCATGCAATCGGATCTCAAGCAGAATGTGCGAATGTGGGATTTAGAACCAAAAGCGAAGGGTGTCTGTATACTTTGGGTCCCGGAATTTCTGAAACGACCCCCGCTCCTGGCTGCCTCCCTCCAACGTCGCGTAGCGATTCATCAGGACCTGGCCGATACCCCGAGAAGCCCGCATGGAGCTGATGGCTTCTCTGCTATATCCGGTCATGCAACATGTAAGAGGATGCCATATGATGTAATGTAGTATGGTATCATAAGGTATCATATAATATCATATTCGTAAAACAATGCATTTTAGTATCACATAACATACGATGTAACAATACAAGACAGTGCAATTTAGTATTGAATAAGTTGGTACAATATCATATCATACTGTCATATAATGAAATATTATATGGTACAGTATGACATTGCACAATATGGCACATGATACAGACGACATGCTGTTGAACATCGTGTGTAACACTCGCAGTTAACAACTACGTAGACGTGCGTTCGTGCATTGCCATTTCAGTCAGTCATGTTAGTCGGGTTCGTCCGTCGGTCGGCCGATAAGTATGCAAGCAAGCAAGCAAGCACGCAAGCAAGCAAGCAAGCAAGCAAATATGTAAGGTCGCGCGCACGTACGTACCGTACGTTCGTGTATAAGTACTCAAGGTATCTATACATGTATGACTGTATGTATGTACATATGTTGTATGCAAGTATTTATGTATATATGTATGTACGTCTGCATGTAGGGAGATAGGTAGCGTAGGTAGGTGGGTAGGTAGGTAGGTTGGTTGGTTGGTGGGTAGGTAGGTAGGTAGGTAGGCAGGTAGGTAAGTAGGCAGGTAGGTAGGTACAGGTAGGTATAGGTAAGTATAAGTAGGTAGGCAGATAGGTAGATAGGTGGATAGGTAGGTAGGTGTAGAAAGACTGCTTTTGTGCACATACACACACACACACACACGCCCCTCTGCATACAACTAGTCATGTGCTTGTGTGCACATACACATACACATACGCTGTTCTGCTGCCGTTGTTGAGCGAAAGGTGCCCTATCCTATCACTTGGTCGGCCTCGATGTCATCCCCAAACTCTTCCTGGCTTTCGTGGATCACATGCTCGAGGAAGTTCTTGTATTGCGCCTGAGCAGTGAAGACTCACAGGAGCCTCAACGCGGTGTTCGTGATAGCTATCTCCCCTCTTCTAGTAACTTAAACCACCTTGTAGTACCCTAAACCCTAAACCCTAAACCCTGAACCCTAAACCCTTCATAGTCCCCCCTCTGTGATGGCACAAGATCCCCCCTCTTTCTTGCTCTCGAAGGCGCCATCTTCCCGATCTTCGCCTGCTCGGTGTCGCGCTGCTGCTCCTGAAAAGGGAGAGGGAGAATGAGGTATAGTATAGGATAGTATAGTACATAGTATATAGTATAGTATGGTACAGTATGGAAAAGTACAATATGGTAAGTATAGTAGAATAATATAGCAAAGTATGGTATAGCATAGTATAGTATGGTACAGTATAGTAGAGGAAGATAGTATAGTAAAGTGTGGCATCACACGGCAACAAAGAAGGGAGATGAGGTTTGGGGTTCAGGAACCAATATGAATGTAGCATAGTCTTGCTACTTCAGGCAGCCACAGAAGTCGGAGGGCGCCGAGCCGGCAGAAAAACACCCGGGTCTGAAACTTTACAAAGATTCCGGCTCAGCCCGACTGGGAAATCGCAGTGGCGTCGCCCTTCACGACAGGGACAGCAAGAAAAGGAATAATGCTGGCCTACCGAACTAACCCGTCGACAGTTTCACCAACCCACCCCTTTCTGCCTCAACGTCTAACTCCTTAACCCCGAAGGCTACACCCTGACCTTGCAAACCTTACACAGTACAAAAACCCCTTAAGATCCCGTCGAACCCCCGACGCCCTTTCCCGCCCCTCCCCCCCCCTACTCCCCTACCCCCACCCGTATACCCGGCCTTGTCTTGGAGCTCCTTCTCCAAAGCCCGGATCTCTCCATCCAGGCGCCGACTCTGCGCCTGCAAACTTAAGTTGCAGAATGAGGGCTTATTTTGGGTACTAACAGGCTATAATAGGGCTACCATTGAGGGCCTTATATATATATATATGAATATTACTCAACTGTTACTGAGTGGGGGGCAGTACCCAAGGCACATGATACGTTTCGTAGGGTTTCTATCGGGCTGAGTAAAGGGAGCATGAGGGATTCGCATGGTGCTGAAAGGGTGCTGTACTGGATTTAAGTTTCCGCACCATATATCACTGCAATTTGAATGGTAACTTGAGTTATCATAAAACGCAGAACCTTTGCAACCACCTTATCAAACACCCTCACACATCCCTCCCGTAATCTAAAACCCTTACAAAGCCCTTATGGGAAATCCTGCTGAAAAGAGACCCTTTAAAGACCCCGAAAGCAACCCCTCAAACCCTAAACCCTAAATCCCCCCCCAAAGCCCCTAAGCCCCTAAACCCCTCTAAGCATGCTAACACCCCTCAAAGTACCGAAAATGCTAACAACTTCACTTCATCTGCAGCCTGTTCATCGAGCGCCTTCCTCTCGCCTTCTTTGACTTCAGGGTTTTGGGATTTTAGTGGTTTAGGGTTTTTTTCTTTTTTTTAAGGGCCCTTTTCGCTTCATAGTCATAGGGTTTGTCTAGGCTTTTTTTATAAGAGTTTCTATAAGGGTTTCATAAGGCTTCTTAAGGCTTTTCTTGTCGGATTCTATAAGGGCGTCTCTTAAGGGTTCTTTTTACATGATGAGTGGTAAGGGTTTGCGGGCTTGTGCATCTTGGGCTGTTGGGGCTTAGGGCTTTCCGGGTACGATGGTGGTGTTTGTTGGGGCTTCTACGGTTTGGGGTGTTGTGGGTTCGGGCTTCGGGTCTGCTGAGAGTTGTCGGATTTGGCTTTTGGTGCCTAGTGTCTTGAAGAATTTGAGGGGGCTGGGCCGGTGGATTAGGCATGGAATGCGGGCCGACTACAAGTTCGATGCATTCCGGCACCGACCACCGTCGCGGTGGGCATTTGTGCTCGCGTGTTTGGGTAGGAGTTGTAAGTAGGGTTTGCAAGGGTATTCCAAGGGATTTGTAAAAGGGTTTGAAGGGGTACTGCGTCAAAATGCACTGCGAGACCTGGGCTATGGTGCGAGGACTGCGGGTTTTGAAATTGTTCCTCAGGCCCGAGCTCTTTTCGATCTGTGCCTCGAGATCCTGCAGCGACTTCCTCACGGCCGGTCAGCTCTTCATATTACATGTTATTGTACCATATTACATGTTATTGTACCATATTACATATTATTGTGCCATATTACATGTTATTATACCATATTGTGTTATATTCGCAGCTTCCGAAGGCAAGTCTAAGCAGGAAAAGAAGGGAAGCTTGGATCCGGACTCGGGGCGCTTAATTTCTTGAAGTGGCGACAGTGCTGCAATGCTTCCGTCCAGAGAAAAAGCGCCCAGTCACCTACCTAATTGAGCCAGGCATCTGGTTGTCCAAGACATGGCGTCTCAAGTCTTCCTGTTTCTTCATGAACATCATCTCCTTCTCCTGCGATTCGACTCCCGCCTAAAGGCCATCAAGTCCCTTGATGAAGGGACAGCAAGGATCGTTGCCAAAGAACCCTTGCAAAAAGTCTATATCATGTATACTACACAGCAAGCCAGCAAGCTAAATTGGGGGACGCACCACGACTCGGAGGCGTGCCTTGCAGAAGGCCAGCCGCGTCTCAACGCTTTTCCGCGTGGCCTCCACGTATTCGAAGCGAGGGGTGACTCCAGAGCCCATCAAACCTCAACTCTAAAACAGACTGACACCGTGGGGGCTAAGCTGTGGGAAATCCAATGTGCTGCCAGGAACACTGCATCACTATGAATGTGAACATGAACCGTCTGGCCATCACCACGAATATCACCAGCAGCAGCAGCAGCAGCACAAGAACACCATGACGTTCATCTAGATGATGAAATGATAGTGACGATAGCGACGAAGATACGATGATGACGAAGATAAAAATGGTGACACTGTTGATGCTGATGACAACGGCGATGAAGATGCAGATGAAGATAAAGACGACAATGAAGAAGAAGAAAATGGAGGAAGATGAAGAGGGATGAAGAAGGCGGGAGGCGGAGGCGGAGGAGGAGGAGGAGGAGGGTGTGTTGATGCTGATGACGACGATGACGATGATAGCGGTAGCAGTGGTGCCGGTAGCTCTGGTAATGGCCGCAGTAACTGCACGACGCATGCAAAAAGCTCCGGCCTTCAGCGCAAGTTGAGCCTCGCGGTCCTCGCTCAGGTGGCGTTCTTGTGGTTCTGGGTTTTCCGAGTTCTCCGTGTCTTCGTAGTGTAGTGGGATCTAGGATTCTGATTCGCAGATATTCGGGTTTAGATTCGACGGAATGTGTCGCCCGTTGAGCCGTCTGCGCGCCTCGCTTTCGACCCTCAGGAGCTGAGTGGACTGGTTCTCCTGCAGACTCGCAGCTACGAGTGGGGGGCCCGAAACCATGAAGCGCCCAGCCTCGTGCAGCGCGGAGAGAATGCCACGCAGTTGTGCAATCTTCTGGTCCTAGGCACAACGCTTCGGGAGAGAGTGAAAGCCAGGTGGGCTCCTCTCAAAAAGAAAGCTTGAAACCTCCGTCTTGTCCAAGCTGCATCCACGGGCTGCCACTCGTCATTGACGTCGATCTTGCAGTGCTTGTCCAGGAGTTTCTTCGCCTGGTAAGAACCCTGATTCTTCATCCCAACACTCGCATGATCCGAATGCTTAGAGTCTCTTGCTCCGAAGCGTCAGGCCCGAGTAGGACACGAAAGGGTCCAGTCGGGTTGTAAGCACTTCGGCCTCCGTCCGTCTCGTGCCGTTTTCACTTCAGCTCCAGGCAAGTGGTAGATGCCGGGGCTGGTAGACGTGGCACGCGCGATTCCGGTGACAGGCCGGCTCCATTGCCAGTCAATTTCTTCTTAACCATGTCGCGCTGCGACGAGCAGCAGGCGGAGCGGGTACCGTTATGGTTCAGCGAGTGAGCATGCTGCATGAGTAGTAATCAGCGATTTTGGGTACTGAATCTCAGGCCACGGCGTGTCTCTGAAACTCCGTCTTCGGCTTTCCATCCCCCGGCAGCGCGAGTGCATGGGAGGCGGAGGGCATGGCCCAAGGACGAAGAAGGCCTGGAAATATCCTGAAGTTTACAATCCTAGAGCTTTCTGCGATGGTGCAGCTTAAGCTGAAGCTCGCATCCCGGAGGTAAGTGTAATGACTCGGGCCGCCCCAGTTTCATGCCGGTGCTGCTGTCCATGCTGCAAATCTTCTCGGCATCTGAGAAGACGTGGCTTCGAGCACTTAGGAACCTGCACGCAAGTGCTGCAGGGGTCCCAGCCAGGAAATCCTGGCCCAAACCGACTTTCTCAACCTCTATCTCTAGCTCGCGCTTCGACGTAGATCCACGCGCTTTTACTCTTATGCTTACGTCGTTACCCACCAAATCCTAAACCTCAAACGAACACTAGTATGGGGGGCCTTACGTATCAGAATAGTACTCCATACGGTTCCGCTGCACAAATACTTATAATACCATGCAACCGTCAACACGTTCACGGCCATTCTGACGAGAACACCTCCTCGCTGAGACCCGCACGTGCCGCTGCTCGTCGGTGAGGCCGTCGTCCGGCTCATCATCCGAAGGCGCCTTCTGGGAATTTGGGATTCAGTGACGGCAGAGTCGTGGTAAATGTGTCAGGAATGGCTGGGGACTGTGCCGTAAGGGGAGGGGCCAAGTCGGGACCCTAGTTGGGAACATCCTTCCACTCAACCCCTAAACCTCTTGAGCATCCTTGAACCCAATAATTCCTAAACCGTCCTATACCCTAAACCGAGGCCATGATCCCAGCTGGAGCCTCAGGAGCATCCGGCTGGGCGGTTTAGGCTTTGGGGCTTTTGGGCGTTGAGGTTCGGCTCCGCGACGGCGCAGCTCGAAGCCGCGATTGCTCAAATCCGGCCACCCCTAAAACCTTGGAAGCCCTAGACCCCAAACAGAGAGAAACCGCCAAACCCTGAAGCCCCTAAGCCCCTGAAGCCCCAAACCACGGCGGGTCCTAAATCTCAACACCCCAAGCCAGCGCTCTATCGAAGGACAGCCTCGGGAAGCGCAACTTCCTCGAACCTTGCGGACAGGGATTGGGGAGACTAGAGTCAAGGCTCTAGGGTTTTGGGGTTCTGGGAAAAATGGGGCGCTCTTGAATCGTTTGGGGCTTGCCTGAGGATTTCGAGTTGAAGTGCTAAGGGCCGGTTGGGGCCTGGGGTTTGGGTTCCGTAGGGCACTTGAACCTTGACCGACCCACATCCTTGCACATTGAACCTTGCAACCCCTTAAACGTGAATGAACCGTAAGCTTCCGCACTGGGAGTTACATTTCGGTATGTCTCTGCGTATGTACAGGCCCTAAGGCGCATCTCTCCCTGGATCCGGCCCAGTGCGCAGAACCGTTCTCCAAAAAAATGAGAAACAGACCGAAAAGCTGCAAACCTTTGTTGTGAAAGAGAGCTGCCTCCTCGGCGCAGTTCCACCGCAGCTAGCGCAGACGAAGTCTGGAAGTTGAAAGGGGCACATCCTGAACGCTGCGGAACCTACAGTGTGGATTAGGGGCCTTCAGGGTCTGGGTTCTCGGTTGCTTGCTCCGAATCCCGGGGTTTGGACTGCACTTCTGCTCGATCATTGCAGGCTTCCGGCCTCGTCTGCCCACACTGCACGCACACCTCAAGCTTCTGGGAGGAACTGAGCTCAACTTCCCCCGGTCGCAAGGTGTCGAGGCAGTTGCGAAAGAATGCCTGCCCTTGAGATGCGAGCATTTTCGTGTAGCATGTCGGTGCGGCACTCGCAACCTGCGTCACCACCTCGGTGGAAAGGGCGACCAAGGCAGCTTGATGGCCATGGCTCCCGGGCAAGATGTGATCCCGAAATCTCTGATCTAGCAGGGTAGATTTGACAAAGTATAGGGCCTCATGCATGCAGATACACACGCTAGACTCTAGACTCGAAGGCAGGCCCTACAGCTGAGCCGGCCGCAGACGAAGTTCGAGCTGAGGTCGAAGGGCAGCTCTCCTTAACATGCCCACCAGCACAGAAAACGCTCCTTGGACCGAAGGAAGAAAGCAAAGACCTCAAACTACCTCAAAGGATCAAAGCTCCAACACCGAACCGCGGTGAAATCCCATCACAGGTGCAAGGAGAGAAGTTGGCATCCGTCTTGCAGAGAGATAGCGGCAGGGGGTTCTTTAGCTGTGCGGCAGCTTCTCGAGCTTCTATTAAGTACACAGTCGAAGAACTAATCTGTGGAGAGTGTGGCGGGTAGTCCGGATAGTCTGTTTGGAACTGGGGTCCTGTGGTCGGTCTCTTCTTTGACCCCTCAGCCTAAGCCCAACACGTTCTGCACCGCAGTCGGTGCAGATGTTGACGAACATCTCGTGCTCGCCCTGCAGATCTGCAGAAGAATTTGTGGCTCTAGATTGCCACCGACTTCCATGCTTGAAGGGACTTGTCTAAGCTCAAGCACAAGGAGAGCCGAACCCATCCCTTGTCCTGGCCTTGAAGTTGCCAAACCGGGCATCGCAGTCGAGACCTACATCGCGACCTTATCATCCAAGCTTCAAACCCGAAGGGGTGACATTGCCAGGTCTTACAGCGCTCTGAAGAGGGTTCCGATTTCCATCACGGGCGAGCTGCAGACGAAGCCCTCCCCGAGATCGAAGGGCAGGTAGCGAGTCTGCCGGCACCAGGTGCAAACCTCAGTCCATCTGTGGCAAACCACTGAGAGGGAGAGAGGGACTTCAGTAAGAGAGGGATGCACAAGACCAGCTGGAACCCAATCGAGGCAGCTACGTTGGTACAGAGGTCGTCCTCTCCTGCACGCCATCTGTTGCCCAACCCAACACAACCGACAGGGATTCAGAAATAAGGAAGCTGCACTAGCGCTTGGCACTTTTGGCTCAGGGCTGTGGGTTTCGTGCATAGGGTTTACCTGTATGTGGCGCCAGCGTATTCCTGGGAAGCAAGATCCCTGCCGCATGAGGAGGCCCTACTAAAACTTCAACATTCATCCCCGCAACCCCTGTCCTTGACCCTTTTAAGACTCTCTAAATGACACATAATTAAGATAGAAGAGCATCCAGGAGGTCATTTTCGAAGAGCAACCCCTCCGCTCTAACATCGCGGGCAGCTTGAAAAGCAAAACACAGAGAAGGGCTTCTGGGCTTCTCGGCATGAGCCGGGTTGCTGATTGCCATGTCAACAACTCTATTTCGCTCTCAAGCCTTTAGAAGTTGAATCTCAAGACCGAAAGATGTACGTGCGGCCGTCCTCCAGAATCACTCGCTGAGTCCTGCCCCGGGACAGCAGCAGAGACGCATAGATCAGCCGGAAAAGCGAAAAGCACAATGTCCACCGGCGGCACCCTGTTTCTGAGCACGGCACCCTTGTGCACTCGAAGCCTGCATCTTCACACCTCAGCGTCGAAAACAGGATGTGGGCATTTGGAATGCGCATGCGACGGCCTGGCCAGTTCCTTCCTCCTTTGCCATGCCTGGCTGAGGTCCTCACACGAAATTCTCCCGGACATCGAACCTGAGACTCCAACACGGACTGCCTACCAAGCCCCGTCCAACGGCTGCTACAAGCTCCCGGCGGGAGGATGCGGGTCTCTCCGCCTCATGTGTTATCATGCATCCACCAGCAAGATCTTCTTGCGTGCAGAGATCCTACTCTCTTCAACGGTGTTTTCAGGCATCATGGACCCCAAACCCTAAGCCCACCCTGAGCATCTAACCAGAACCGCGGAGATTCCGGGAGCCCCACACCAAGCGCAAACGTGTGCAAAGTCGCCGGGGCCACACCTGGCAAGCATGTTGGCAAGATGCTGCCTACGAGGGGCCTCAGAAAATGGAATAGGGTTCCTTCAAGGGCAAAGCAAGGGATCCATAGTAAGGTCTGTCAAGACCTCTTTAGGGGCCTTTAGACTTGGAGTAGGGTTCCTTCGGGGGTTCTGTTTAAAGAGGTCTGTCAAGGTCACTACAAGGGTTACTGCAAAGCTTTAGTATTGGGGCTGAATAATTGGAATAGGGTTTTGGGGTCCATTCTTCTATACTTTTTATTACCTGTAGTTGCTATGCTTCGGAGCCCAGGCCCTACACCCTAAGCGCCAAACCCTAATCCCAAGGCGAAGTGCGCTGTCCTTGGGCTGCTACCGCCAGAGAGCAGCTCAGGTCCCGGCCGCGGCGGCGGCTGAGCAACCGGCTCCAAAAGGCCTGACCTTTGCAGCAGTTTGCTTGAGCTGGGGCAGAGGGTCGAGGGTTGAGGGCTTCGAGGGTTGGTTGAGGCTTTAGGGCTCTAAACTTACGTTTTGTTTCGGAAACCTATGGTAAAGGAACCGTAAGTAAGATAGAACAACTCCGAACAGCTGCGTCAGCTGCGTTGCTATGCTCCACAAGGACCTTCTTCCACTGATGCTTGCGAAAGAGAGTGTCGGATTGGCTGCTGTACCTCACCAGGCTGCAGTATACGCCATAAGCTTTGCCATCGTACACTGCTTAGGATATAGGGTTTAGTAATTTAGGGCTGAGGGTTTAGCCAAGTATATTGTTATTCAGGTTGTGATTCTGATGGTGACGAGTACGACTCAAGCGATGCGTAGTACCTCTCACCAGCTCTGCTGCTCATTTATCGTGAGGATACATGGACTCGAAAAACAGTAGGGATCCTTACTCCAAGAACCTCTGTTCCAACACCAGAAAACCCAAAGACAAAGACAGAGCTCCACCAACATTTAGCCCAAAGACCGGCGACTAGTTTCAGTTCCAGGATCGGGGTCTCTCTGCTGCGCATATGCGCATGCGTTCCAGCTCTCGAAACGAGAACGGCTTGGGAGCTAGGGTTTGCCGTTTGGTGTAGGTCTTATGGAAATTAGGACTCGAGGTTTGGAGCCTATCGGCCTAATAGGGTTTGGGGCTTCACGAGATAAGTCCCCGGCCAGTCTGGTATCCCCGGGTCCTCCAAAGGAGATCGGAGCGCTGAGAGGTTTCAGAGGACTCGTCAGGCGGGGTATCTTTCGAGTTTGGGTTCCAGGGTTCCGCGTGGGTGACCCTACATCCTCGAGCTTTGGGGCTTCGGTTTCCGGAATTCCCCTTTCAAAATTAACATTGACGCACGCTATACGAAGAATAGAAGCAGAAAGGTCGTAACAATACGCATTGTGACTGTTTCCGTGATGACTGCAATACGAGTACGAAGATACAACAAAGCCACAAAGCTAACATTAGATAGCACATGATGTCTCAATCAAGAGGTGAGCTCCATGAGGATGCATGTTTAAGCTTCGGGAGGGTCATGGCCCACACACAGCAACTTGAATGGGATGTCGATGGCATCAAAATCCTCAGGTGTAAAGCCAACTGATGCCGCTCCCAGGCGGGCTAAACCTGAAGGATTGATTCACAAACAAGGTCCCCCGCCGGCCAGATGGCCGTAACACACCTTGATGGTAACGACTCGCTCCCGCATCGTAGTTAAAACTACGCAAATCCAAGGGAGGAGTGGTATATGCACCAGGCCTAGCCGTAAGTGCAACATCAAGGGGGGGAGGAGCCCAGCGCATTCCCCCGTGAAGGGATGGGAAGTNAAATCCAAGGGAGGAGTGGTATATGCACCAGGCCTAGCCGTAAGTGCAACATCAAGGGGGGGAGGAGCCCAGCGCATTCCCCCGTGAAGGGATGGGAAGTTCGCTTGAGGGCCAATTTCTAGCAGGACTTACAGCGAAGTGGGAGGGGTCTAAAATGTTTGGCTCAAGCCGATGGCTGCATTTTAGAATGCATGGTGCATCTAATGTTTGCACTGCCCAAGCCGCTAACCTACCACAATGCAATGCATTAGATAGCACATGATGTCTCAATCAAGAGGTGAGCTCCATGAGGATGCATGTTTAAGCTTCGGGAGGGTCATGGCCCACACACAGCAACTTGAATGGGATGTCGATGGTATCAAAATCCTCAGGTGTAAAGCCAACTGATGCCGCTCCCAGGCGGGCTAAACCTGAAGGATTGATTCACAAACAAATTCCCCCGCCATTGATCTGTCATTTACTTGCCATGGATCTCCGAACAGACACAACATGCAACTCATACAGCGTGCAGCACTGGACAAGCTGCAACAACGATCTTGCAAGCACACCTTTACTTGACTCAGTGGGATGTCCAAAAGCGCTCCCACTCCTTCATACTGAGCTCCACGTGATTCTGGGGCCACGTGCGTGGGAAAACTTTCGAAACTAGCGGAATGCCTGCCTTGGCTGCTATGGGGCAGCAGACACCCATTCGAGAACCACCGTCTGCGATGTTGGATTTGCTGGGCACGTGTTCCCACCATGCTCGGACGCCTCTCCGCATGAGTCTCAAAACAGTCGCGTGAACGATGCATCCAAGGTCCAGGGAACTAGACGAGCCCAGAACGAAATTGCACAGAACACCCATATTGTCAATGAAAACCGTGGGCAGGCATTGCTGTAAGAGGTCAGGTTCGAAGTATAGTGCCAACATCGGGGCCAAGGCTTCAGCCTGTGCGATGTGTTTCTGAAGGCTGGAAGCGAGACAGAACCTCCGGAGGTACATCAATGACAGCACCCCTTCGAATATGTCTGCGTGCACATGCGACAATGAAACAAATACGTGCTCGAGGCACACCCTGAGCATCAACATGAAAAGAAGCATCTGTGAAAAGAGATATTTGCGGCAAGACCGATGGGTCCATAGGCACTTGTCGGTAGGGGCATGTCTCCAGCATTTCCAAGAATAATTCCAGTTCCATGCGAATGCCCGGCGACATCGCAAGCGTGTGATCCGATGCCGCCCGCTCGTCCAGGTGAGGAGTCGGGACCCTGCCCGAGCGGCCTTGATATGTTTCGGACAAATGAAGAAGCTTGCCACGCAAAGACATAGCTGAAGATGCAGAGAGACGGCCTTGACATTGAATCTGAAGAATTTGCTGCCGAATTTGTTCCTCTCTGCCGGGTCTGGGTAAATGCCAAATTGAGTCTGACGCACCCAGATGAGAGTAGACCTCGCGTGCACCGAGAAAGATTGCATCAGTTGACGGCATTTGGTCCTTACCTGGGTCGCGCCTATATCCCAACCAACCCAAAAGTTGCAAGAAAGACCTGGTGGCAGACCCACTGCTACACGCCACATCCAACACTTTAAAGTCGTCGAAGAAACTGAAGAGTGGTATAGCCAGCCAACGGCGTGCGAGAGCGACGATGAAAGATGGCACCCTGTTGAAGCCCAGCACGGCCGCTGAAAGGCCAAAGGCCAAACCATCACACTCTGCGAAAACCCATTGTCGACGTTCAGGATGGTAGATGGCAACAATGGAAAAGCGAAGATGTTCTGGGATGACAGGAATTTGTCTGTACGCCTTTTCCAAGTCATGTGTACTAACACGCACTTCAAAGTCGCCTGCCAGCGGATGTCCGTGCAAGGAGCGCAGCCTCCGGACGGCTGCAAACGTTGCTGATGCAGATGTTGTGTGAATGCGCTCGGTCGCCTGAATAGTGCGGTTAGCGCTGGATGCTTTGGCATCATCAATGAGCCGCCATTTGGCATGGGATTGTTGCCACACGGCGAAGCGTGGCATGGGGCGCCAGCGACCTGCACCATGTCTGGAATCCATCTCAGAAGCGGTCCAATACCCACGTAAAGTACCAGATTGGCGCTCCGCCTCAGACTTTTCCCATATGACCTGCACCTGATCTGGTGGCGGCGGTTTTGAGGCCAACAACGATTGCACAAATGCAGCATGGGACTGTTCGAACTCCTGCAAAGGCACTGTTGGCTCCACGCTAGCTGGCCGGTAGATATGAGATGCAGGGATGTTGCCCACAATATGGGCTCCGCGCTGCGCCAACTCGAGCAGATCAACATCCGGCCAACACAATGAAAATCTGGCCAAATCCAACCTGTCCAAATGTACGTGCGAAGCCACTCTAACGGAAGTGTTAGATCGGCCGAGGTCCAGCATGTCTGCCAGCCCGCGTGCACTCTCGACCGCTGCTTTGAGAATGCTAAGCTGGCGACGCCGCCAAGCTCGGGCACCCCGCCCAAGTCGCAAGCACATGCGCAAAGCAAAAACGAGATCGTCTGGGACGGGTGGCTCCATGCTGAGTGGAGACTCCATAACCTGCCCGCATTCAAAATGTAGCACAGGGTCCAATCCCAGCGGCAAAAGGGCACGCTGTCCGGATGCTGCCGTCTGGGTGCGTGACTGCAACAACAAAGCCAGCGATGCCGAGCTGTGAGCATTTTGTTCGATGACGTCCGGGCCCATGGGGATGTCAGTGCGCAAGCCTCGATTGGAAACATCTTGGATATAAGGGCACTGACGGCGCAGCGCCCAGTACGCTGCCCCGTATTCCGGGAAATGTTTGTTGACAAGTCCGTCAACTTGGACTGGCAGGCGGCTTGGGATCCGGCACGAGGCTTGTGCAAACATAAACAGTCCCACACGAGACAGAAGCGCTTTTGCCAATGGTATCGGCAGCATGGGATACAAGAGGGCACTACGGGCAACTGCACAATGCTCAAGCGGACGATCTTGGTAGCTGCTAAACAAAGGTGCTGTGTAATGGCCTGGTAGCCCGAGAAGCTTCTCCATTTCCAACGGGACCAACAACCTGCAAAACCCAGTGGCCGGGCTGCGCACGAATCGCAGCGGATGGTCAAACAGCAAGCAATGCTGGCGCAGAAAGCCTTCCGCTTCCCAGCCAGGCAGCAGTGCCGTCTGGCCGGACGGAGCTGATGCAAGTAGTGGCATACGGTTGGCTGCAGGTGGCGATGTCCACCAGCACAGTTTGGCCAAGTGCCCGACGCATGCGTCGGCAGGGAATGCCTGCGCAGAGGAGTGAAATTGCTCCTGGCAAACCGCGACACCCTCTTCAAATGCAGCCTCACACGCTGTAACGGCGATGATAGATCTCGGTGTCGCCTCCGAGAACCACTGTAGCACCCTGCAAAAGGTCTGCATCGGTTCGAGCCGCCTTGTGGGACCACTCCATACAGCACTGCAAACCAAAACGAACATGTCCCCTGCGTGGTTTTGGACCAAATCGTCCACCATGGCTTTGGTGATCGAGCTACTGGGTCCCCAATCTGTTGCGGAAGGGTGATGCGCCTCGATGATGGATTTCGCATCCTGAGAAACATCCAGAACATAGGCCGATGGAGGTCTCCATTGAAGCTCCTCTGATGCGATGAGAAAGGGCGCCAAGCCGTGGCAGAACTCCACCAATACCCAGCTGGCTTGATCATGATCTGCACGCCTTCCCTAGCGCAGGGCAGGCTTACCATGTTTGACAGGGTCATGAGTCTCACGATTGTGGTCCCGCCCCTCGCACACTTTGCCAGATGAAGCAATGACAATGTCGCAGCAGTGTACCTCGCCTTTTGGGCACTTGGCCTCGCATCCCCTGCGGTCGTTGTTTTTCTTGCAGATTTTCTGACCAGAGGCTGTGTAGTTGGCAGTCTGCCACTTGGACCGTGAGGCGACGGGCTCAACAGGTGGCGGCGGTGGCGATGACGCGGGCAAGAGCATAACTCCAGGGGCCGAGCTCCTGCCGGCTCGGTGCAAAACATGATCATGGTCCTTCCAAATTGAACTGTGTTCCTTAATGACATGCGCAAGGGCATGCCCCCATGGTTGCTGTTCGCTGCCACGGGCCAGCTCAATGGCCTTGGCCCGAAAATCCTCTTCGACAGCACGAGTGTACTCAAGAACTGAGTCCATGGTGTATTGTCCGCAAAGCTTCCACGCACGCTGAGCAAGTTGGAAGCTGTACTGCGACAGAAGGGGCCATGCAGCATATTTGACCATGCCACCCTTGTATTCGACATCGAAGCAACCAGCCACCGCCCATGTGAAGCACAAGACCTCAAGCAATGAAAGGAACCCGTGCAAAACCTGGGCCACGGACGATTCTCCATCGTCGTGGCCTGTCGTCGAAATGTCGAGGGCGACTCCATCTGTAAGCCGTTGCTTCTTGAAAGGGGGCGCCTTCTGTGCAGTTGCAAGGGAACGAACGCGAGCCACTGGGAACATGGAAGGTTGTTTGGCTTCAAACTCTCTGCGGAAGCGACCGAACATAGAGTCGCTGCCGATGCGCCTGGAGTCAATCTCGCCCCATTTGTGATATGAGATGAATGTGGACACATACGATTTCTGAACATCTGGATCCAAGGGCTCATCCAAGTCCTCCGGAGCCAAGCCTTGGGATTGCCGGGATATTTGTCGAGCCACCAGAGCATCAGCTTCCCGCCATGCTTGTTTGAGCATGGCAAGCTGACTCCGGTCGTCCTTTTTGGCCGGGATCTTGGCCAATATGGTGGCTTCAATGTCCTGCCTGGAATCCACCCAGTTTGCAAAAGCACGAATGCTGTAGCAACCAACGCTAGCGGAGCCCAGATAGTCAATAATCTCCTGCTCCACGTTGCGCTGGCGCAGAAAGGCTTGGAACTGAGCATCAACGGGCATGAGGATTGCAACATGCGGTTCAGGCTTGGTTTGGACAGTACACTGCGGGCACAGCTCACATCACAATGACGAATGAGATCTGCGTTCGCCTGGTACCTACGATGGTATTCTGAATACTTCAGCGAAGTACAATTGAACGTAACTTTATAACCGGCATGCAACAGGCATAATGCCTTACGAGGCCGCGTCGCAATGACAAGCGGCGACCAAGCAAGCCGCATCACAATGAAGATCGGCTCACATGCAAGGAGGCCACAATTGCATGTGTTGGGGGGGAAATTCTGTGGCATGTGGCATGAGGATCTGGCAGGACGCAGATATTTTCATGAATGCACCCGCCCATGCAACTCACGTTTTTGATTGCAGCCGATCCCTATGAGACTCCGGGAGCTAGACCTGGACCTCGCCGAAACGTTTCCATGCTTCGCGAGCCGACTCCGGTAACCTTCTGAAGCATGTGGGGGACCAACTGCGTCCAGTAGCCAAAGCTGCATCCAGACCGACACCATCTTCGGGTCGGCTAAACTTCTTTCCGCACTGGCCCATGTTGCAAGAGTGCTCCGATTGCAGATGAAGCTTGCCACGAGCGCCTGAGGTCGGCAGCAACCATGCGACTGATGTTCCAATGCTGGGGGTCGACTCTGCAGAAGAGGAGCTGGCTGGATCGTCCGTGCGAGCATCCACAATACGTTGCTGGCTTTTGACAACATGTCGCTGCGCGAAGGAACGTTTAGGCCAGAGCGGCAATAAGTCATCCCAAGTTGGTGCGGAATCGCCATACCGGGACCGCCAAGCATTGAGGGCAAGCCGTGCAGCAATGACTAACTCCGATTTCAGCTGCCGAGCCACTAACAACTTTTTGTCGCTATAACGGAGTGGCATGGCCAGGCGCCAGGATATGGCCTGCATGGACGGACGTTTGTTATCCACCCAGGCTCCGACTGCTAGCAGCTCGCGGGGCTTGAAACTGGACATATCAGCCAGTGTTGGCAAAACACGCCGGCTCATGTAGCTCAAGGCCGTGCTTCGACCTCTGTGTTGACAGTCAAAGCCAAGCATGTGAAACAGTGAGCGAGACATGCGAACGAACTTCCAAAGAGGCATGGCTATGGCGTCTAAGCCCCGTACTTTGTCGAGGGTTACTCGAGAAGGGGCAAAGTCAGGTAGAATGAATGTCAACTGAGTCAGATCGCCAAAGACTCTCAAGACAATGCTGGACCAGACTTGGTACAGATCGATGCCGGTGATGCCGTGGCGCGGCATGCTCCACCGAAACGGCGCTTGAACACCCCTGACCCGAGCTTTGCCACGATTGCAGAAGAACTCCAATCCCGTTTCAAAGCACTGCGTCAAAGAAGATCACTGTATGTGCGCAAAGCGAACACATCCCACCAGGAGAAAAATCCATGTGGCACACAACATCTTGACAGCATCCCCTGAAGAGGTATCTGCTAAGATTTGTTCCAGTTTCACCCACATGCTGATTGTCATAGGTGTGGCCGGCATCGCTTCGTGGCCAGGTTCGATAACACCATGCCTGGCCACTTCATCCAGCTCCGCGTGGAAAACAGCGCCCAAATGCAACTGCAACCACCTGAGCACCGTCGAAACCCCACGTGGGGATGTCGGTCCTCTGCGTCGCAATGACCGCAGCCAGAGACCGACCTCAAGCGGTGTGGGCATCCAGGGCTGCACGCCTGATTGCAAGCACCATCTCGTCCATCGGTTTGCTGTGCTAACTGCCCGCGACAAACATGAAGTCGGCAACTGATTCCAAGAGTCAAGCTTACTTTCTCGAAATTCCAGTCGCAACGCTTCAGAGAGCCCTTGATATTGTGTCCACAACGAGCCAGCAACCCCGATCTCAATGAAAAGACTCCACAACTTCTCAGCGAGACGAGCCGAACGCTGGATGTTTTGACTGACAGCGCCCTGTGGTGTTGACGTGCAGCGGCGACGACTGAACCTAGCACTTGGAAGCGCGCGTGGTGCTATGGACAATTGCTGACGCGCATGCGGCAAGTGCGTTGATGAGCAAGCAGAACTGCGTGTGACAGGATGTTCATCGAAACTTTGTGCGGTCAACTGCGCAGCATGATCAGCCCACACATTGGCTAAAGACCACATTTCACACAGCTGCAGCACCAGACTTTCAGCTGGTTGATCCCATGTCTGAGATGCTGCCTTTCGAACATCCTCCTGCGAGTCAAAGTAATTAGCGAACTCGATGGGAGATTGCAACTTCCAGGTCTGGAAGAAATGCCGCCCTGCTTCAGTAGCAGAGCAATGAGCAAGAAGTGAATCCATTGCCTGGTGTCTAAAATGTTTGGCTCAAGCCGATGGCTGCATTTTAGAATGCATGGTGCATCTAATGTTTGCACTGCCCAAGCCGCTAACCTACCACAATGCAATGCAAAACCTTGGAATCCTGCCAGCACACGTCCAAGGTCTGACTGCCCTTGTAGAATCCCAAGTTTCGGAAAAACCTTACGGAATTCATCTGGCAACCTTTGGGGTATAACCCCTGTAGCAACCCGTAATAAACTACACTAACCCCATAGCAACCTTTCGAGTAAACCCCGTATGAGTTACAGTTATGGTACCCCGTAGTGTCACTAGTCCTTATAGCAAGCTTGCGCAGTAATATGGGTAGTTCTCCGAATGAGGGTCCCTTTTCAGGTCCCCAAAATGCTACCCTTATACACAGAGCTCTCAAGCGGATCCTAATTTACAGAACTACCTGACGAGTGACCCCATCCTAGTCCCACTCCTCGAGGTTTAGGTCGCCCAGCAAAGCCCGAAGCTCCGCTCCGCTGAGGCGGTGGAGGAGGCAGGCTGCCTTCGATGCCCGGGAGTGTGAGCATCATAAGGGTTACCATAAGGGAGTCCTATAAGAGTTACTCTAAGGGAGTACCATAAGGGTTACTGCTAGGGAGTACCATAAGGGTTACCATAAGGGAGTACTAATAAGGGTGATCGGAAGGACTTGCAAAGGGTTACCTTTTTAGTTTCCAAGTGAAGGGTTACTATGGGGGTTACTAGAAGGGCTACCACTTCACAGAACCCCAAAGCCCCAAACAATAACATGGGAGTAGGCTTTCGGTCTTGGGTTAGGGCTTTGGGGCTTAGTAGTGCAGAGACGCGCCTGTAAAGGTGGATCTCGGTATATCGGAGAGCTAGCCCTTGGGGTTTCCTGATCTTCTTTCGATACAGTGTAATATGTCATAGTGAGCATATAATGAAAATTTCTTGAGAGAGCAGAATCAGCATAAACTACAACATACCCTGCAATCTTCGCTGAAGCTACAGCTTTGGGTTCATGATTTGAGGTTTGAAGGGCTTTCCATGTTTGAACTGTCGCTGTGATCCTGACAACGCCCCTGACAATCCTGATGGACAATTACAGTGGTCCCAACATGGCCCTCGAGCTTCTCCTTTCTTGTGTATCCCACGTAACTCAAGTTTACCTTTGCGATTGTGTAAGGATTGCAGTACTCCAAACAAGTTAAAAGCTGTCTAATATAGGGGCCTTAATAATTAGAATAGGGTTTTTGGGCCCATTAAGCTATGATTATAACAAGGGACCAGGCCCCTATAGCACTCTACTAGGAAGTCTCCGACTTCAGGATCCCGCCTCCGAAGTCGCCTCTTCGCCGAGCAGGGAGCACAGCTTCCAGGAGAGTTCCGCGGGACTGTCCTGGAATGGATACAGTTTGGTTTAGGGTTAGGGTTTACGGTTTAGGGTTATGGATAGATCCTTTTGGAAGAGAAGTTGAGGGTTCGGGTTGAGTGTGATATAAAATGAGAGAAGAAACGAGTAAGCGTAGATGAGCGCAAGAGACAGCAATGGCAGCGAGAGTATCAAACAACCAGTCGTGCGAATAGCAACAGGACTATGAACAGTAATAGCAGTAGCAGTAGAAGCAGCAGCAGTGCCAGTATAGCAGCAGCAGGAGCAGTCGGGGGGGGAGGAGGACGACAAGCAGGAGGAGGAGGAGGAGGAGCCGTAGCAGTAGAAGTAGCAGTCGCAGTAGCAGTAGATAGCAGTAGCAACTGCACCTGAGTACGAGATCAACGAAGCCACAGGCACCGGGCCTGCTGCCCTGTTCAACAGACTTGCCTCCTCTCGTCCAACAAGGATAAAAACGGCCAAAGCCAGAGATCCCAAAGCAAAACCCAGCAGTGGCGGCTCCTCTCTGGGCCGAGCCACACACGCCATGGCTCTTGCGACGGAATCGGAACTGCTTGTGGGCTTTCTACAGTTGGGCTGGTAGGGTGTGCGATGGCTCAGTCTCTGGCTGGAGGCTCAAGCCGGCTGGAAAAGCTCTTCTAAGGTCTGTTTCATTACCGGCTGAGAAAACACATCATCGCTGAGGGTGGCTGCAGGTTTCGATGAGTCTAAAGTAGCCTGGAAGCTATTCGGGCTCCTCGCCCGAAACCACTTACAGCCAAGACTAGCGCAGGCAGCACAGGCTCATTTTCGCAGCTAGTTGCACAACACGTGCGATCCCAACTCATCATAGTGGCTCAGCATGGAGAGCCACCTAAACCCTGAACCCGGCGGTTGCAAGAGCTGTTTTGCACAAACTCCGAATCAGCCAGAAGCGCCGCCACGGATCGCGAGATGGCAGCCATCACCTCAGGATCTTGTAGGTGTCATGCCGTAGTAGGTAGTAGCAGCAGTAGCAGCAGTAGCAGCAGTAGCAGCAGTAGCAGTAGCAGTAGCAGCAGCAGTAGGAGTAGGGGTAGTAGTAGTAGTAGTAGTAGTAGTAGTAGGAAGTGCAGCAGCAGCAGCAGCAGCAGCAGTGTCATGCCCGCGTCGCTCTCAATCTCAGGACTCGACTCCTTTGGCCAACAGCTCGGAGTGATCCTTCATCTTCAGAGCCACGTCGTCTAAATCCTGAAGATATGGTGCGGGGGCGGAGGGGTGCCTGCTAAGCCGGCTAGGGTCTTTACGGAGCTTAAACCCCAAGCCCTAAATGTTCCTAAACCCTGAAAACCGCTTTACTCAGTGTGGTTTATGGCCTTAGGGCCCCCGAATCTAGCGCAATCAGTCAAGTCGCTGCCACCGAAATCTGATGCAGCAAGTCTGGGATGGAGTGGCACCTGCCTGCCAGCAGCATCGGGGTCTATCTAGGATAGAGGGTTCAGGGTTTAAAGTTCCGGATACAGCATGTAGTGTTTGGGGGACTGAGGATTCAGAGTCTAAGATATAGGGTTTGGTGATCCTCCACCACACTGCTACCAACAGCACCCCGCAGACCGATGCCGCAGAAAGGACCTCGAAGAGCCCGCGCCTATATGCGGAAAATGAGCGTAGTCCGAGTAGAAGTACCTGGCGGAGACCGACTCTGCCATCCTAATTGGCTTGCTTGACGGGCCTCAACCCGAAATCCAAAAAGTGCGTTTCACCGTCTTCTGTCTTCTTCTGTCCAGCGAGAAGACATCTTCGGCTCTGCCCCAACTTGAACTCCCCGATGCAATCTCCAGCCTTTGGCTCTCTATGCCACGGCACATGTCGGCGAAGGCAGCGGGAACCCCATACGAGAACTGAATGACCACTACGGACCAGTAAGGCCGCATAACCCCACACAGAAATGACCGGGGCTGACCAGTGATGAAGAGTTCGTGGGCTCTCCGACTCCGCGTTGAAGCTCGTCGGATAGATACCTTGGCATCACACGGATCCTCTCTGCAAGCCCTGCTTTCCCAACCAAAATACTACGGTAGTGTATTTTGCTACACTCTGGAGTATTATGGTACAGGGCTTGGGAATGTTTCCGACGGATTCTTTTGGAGCCTCACGCTGTGTCGCTCGACAGCTGGCGCTCTTTGGCGCTTTCGGCCCGGGCATGCACTGCGCGGAACCGCGTCACTCCGCCTGCAGGGCTTGGGCTTTAGGGTTTTTTTTTGAACCCTCGTTGTTTTGCCGGTTGCTAGGTTCCAGGAAAGTTCAAATTCTGATACCCAGTGGCTTAGACGATACCTGACCATCCAGTACCTGCCACGAGGATATTCACCACTTGCAGAACAACACAAACAAACCTTGACAGCCCCACAGACGAGTACCAGAGTACCGGTACATTCGTTTCCTCCCTTGGGCCCCCTAAACCCTAACCCCTAAACCCCGAAACCCCTCAACCCTAAACCCCGCCGTCGCTGCAAGCCCAGATGGCAGACCCGCGGCCGCCACGCTGCCAGGGGCCAGGGCCCACGGCTACGTCGTAGCAACGCCGGGGCTCCTGTGCAGTGGCACTCCGAGTTAATACACATTCCCAGGGTTTTTGCTGCTGTTCAGGACTAGGGGGGTGGGGGGGGGGATGGGGGGGAGGGCTTAATAGCGTCCGGCCGTCGCATATCAACTCGAGTGTGCATTTGCGAGCCGGTAACGATGATGATCATGATCATGATCATTATGATGAAGACTAATATGATGAGAACAATGATAAAATCCTATTAATGACGGTGACAAAGATGTTGTTAAAGGCAATGATGACGGTCGTCATGATGATGAAGATGCTTGAGATGATAAAATTGTTGTTGATGGTAACGACGATGATTATGTTCATGATCATGACCACTATGATGATGACTAATATGATGAACAAGTGATGATAAACAAATCTTAATGACTGTGAAAAAGATGTTGATAATGGCAATCATGAACATGATTAAGGTTATAATACAAGAAAGATCAACCGACACCCAAAAACCCAAACCCAAGCGAGGGCACTTTTCTACCCCTCCGCACGACTGCGAGCCCATCCTCGCGGGGAGGTCTTGATCAGCGGCTGGGATAAATGNAACCGACACCCAAAAACCCAAACCCAAGCGAGGGCACTTTTCTACCCCTCCGCACGACTGCGAGCCCATCCTCGCGGGGAGGTCTTGATCAGCGGCTGGGATAAATGCATGTTTCGACACCTACCCCCGTTGGAGACGCTGATCATACAATCGCTCGGTGGCCATTCTGGCGGTCGAGCTCAAAAGTTTGTTCGCGTTCTCGCAAACGTTCCTTACATTTTCGCTTTCTGTGGCCAGCTTCCTCACGAAGCCGTTGTGCCTCTGGTGAATCTTTGAGTGACCATGGCCCGCCTCTCATCACCTGGTCGCGAACTGGGTTCCCGTACTCCTTCGTCAAGCCGTCCGAAGGCATAGTCAAACCCGGAACCCATCTGATCCATCTGTTCGTTTCCGGCTCGTACAATGCTTCTTTGAGGATGGCGATGTCGATGGCCAAACGCTTGTCCTCGCCGTTGTTGATGCTGTTCAACACGTCGTAACCTGTCTTAGAATCCAACACCAGGACTTCTGGATTCTGGCCAACGGCTCGCGCTCCATCTCCACTGTTGAAGCACAAAGTTCGCGTCCCAGATCTCGGCGAGCATAGCGCGGAACATACTCACATTGGTCCAATGTCTCGGCAGCCTGGGAAATCTCCGCCGCCAAAGATGACCGGACCACTCGCTTTAAGACCGCACTGTGGTAGAGGAGGCACGTCACATCGGAAGGCCCCTCGAGGATCTCCTGGTTGCCGACCAGGACCATCATTCCTCCCTGGGACCTTCCCTTTGGCATGCTTCCATGTGAAGCGTCGCTCACCGCCAAGAATGCCAAGCTGTCCATGTCCCCGGGGAGCTTCTTGAAGATCATCTTGCAATGTAGGGCTCCCGAGCCTTCTTCACCAACTGGTTTAAGAGCTTGATGGGGTCGGGGTCTCGGGCACCAGCCATCTGCTGAACTCGACTGATCCCGTAGGCCAGGTCAGCACGCCCCTGTCGGGCCATCCAGTTGAGCTGGCCTCCCACAGATGCCACCCACTTTTTCTCCGCATCACTCAACGGAGAACGATCTTGGCCATCCCGAAGTGGAGCTTCCTTCAGCTTGTGGGTGTAGCCGTCCATAGTGACAGTGATCTGGAAGGTAAGGGGGCATTGCCTTTCCCACCTGCCACAAAACTTAACCGTCATTTCAGTTGCACTCTGCCATTCGCCGAACTGGAAGGTCTGGCGAAGCTTATCGAGCACCTGCTGAAACTCCGGGCGGAAGGCCATCCTTAAGTCGTCCACGTGAATGGACAAAATTCCACGCAGATGTCCTCGAACGTGTAGCACAAAAGTCCCCGGAGAAAGTTTCAGCTCCTTGAGGCCTATCTCCAGCAACCCTCGACGTAGGCGTAGGTACCATAGACGTGGGGACTCCGCCAGGCCGAACCCACCCTTCGTCAACTTCACAAGGTCAGACCTCTCGCGAATGGCGTCAGGATAGCCCTTGGGAAGTTTAATGTAAACCACCCTCTCTTCTTGAAGACGTTCCCCTTGTAGAAACGCAGCAGAGATATCGGCACACTTCATCGACCATCCCATCTGAGCGCTGATGAAGCAAACGGCATTGTGGGCCACTAGGCTTGCTGTGGGGGCTTCGGTCGCATACTGCCCTGCCTCCTTGTCTAGATGCCCCGCCAGCACCCAGCGGGCCTTCAAGGTGGCCTCTTCAAGTCCCTTCAAGTCACTCTTGTTGGTCAACACAAATCGCGAGGGTAAGATCTTCTGAGGGTCCACAGGCTTTCCAAGAGGTACTGGCTCCAGGGCTTCATTGTCCACGTACACATCAATCGCTTTCTTCAGCGGCTCAACAAAAGCATCTTGCCACTCCTTGGAAAGAGACTTCCAACGAAACTCCAAACGGGGCTTGCCTGTCACTGGCATATCAATCGGGGCCACTTCCTGCGGAGCCTCTTGAGAATCGATCTGCATCTCTGTGGCGATCTCCTCAGTGACTTGCTCTACATCTACTGCAAAAACTGACCATCCACGGCGACGAGCATCACGAATCATCCTTCTCTGTCCCCTGGTAGCTCCCTCTAGATGCCAAACTCGTTGCATATGGAGCACTCCGTGACCACGGTGACTAACTATATTCATAGGACCAGAAGAGGAAGGAACGGCATTTGAGGCTGAAGCGCCACCTCCTCGATAATTACCTGAATCTACTTCAGGTCTCGCTGGTGGCACCGAAGAGGAAGGAAGGGCATTTGAGGCAGTCGAAGCACCATCTCCCTGGGTCCGGGCTCCCGGCTCATACCTTTTCAGCACTGCCTTCATCTTGCTGAGGTGTTTTGGTCGACTCTTTCGCCTCTTCGAATCTCACCTTCTTCTGGGGCGAAGTTGTAGGCACCGTGGGAGTATTCGCTCGTTTATCTCGATGAAGCTGCGCGGGTACATCATCCAGTGCCGACACGTTGTCATACTCGTGCATCGGGGGAGGCTCGTCGTTCACCTCTGGCTCTTCATCATCACTGAACTCAAGCATCCCGGCCTGTGGTGCCTCGGTATCCTCCGGCTCGATCTCTTCGACATTCGGGCGGCCCCCATCTAGCTCTCGCTCCACTTCTTGAAGTGCGTCTTGGCACACTTTGGAAGCCTCCACCTCCTCCAAGGCCGCCAATCTCAAGACTTCCAGCGGGAGGCCCTTCAACTTGTTGCGGTACCTGATCCACACTCGTTTGATCGACCCATCTCGCCGCTCTATGGCAGTCACCACAGCCGGTCCCATCCAAGAAACTTGATCTCGAAGTCGACGAGGCAGTCCTTTACGAGAGTCCGGAGGATCATAAAAGTAGACGGTAGCACCTTCATACAACATCTCCATCTTGGGGCTGCGGCTTTTGGCATTCAGAGCTTTCCTCAGGGTCTCGTGGCCATCCATCCAGATGAAAGCGTGCGCAGCCGCCTGCCGGATTTGTTCATTTCGGTGACGGGCTTCATCAAAGGAAAGATCCTGGTTCAGGACATACTTGAAGTGGCCCTTGTGCAGCTGCTCCAGCAATGAAGAAGGAATCGCCACATCTTTTCCCAAGACTATCTGGGTAGGGGAGAACCCTGATATCCTGGCTTGCCGGTTCCTGGCTGCTGTAGCGGCCACCACACACTCCTTAGTTTCGCTGTAGCCCTTGGCCGTCACGGCATAAATTGTTTTCATCACAAGCAACTTCAAGATCGCACCATGCCGCTCAGCCAATCCCATGCGCCACTTAGCCGAAGGAGGGACCATCTCATGGAAAACATCATATGCCCTCATCAACGACTCGGTCTCGGAGGCATACTCCGTGCCCGCGTCCGACATAAGCACTTCTGGAGGGCCAAAAATGCCGACCCAGTAGTTCTTGAGGAAATGGGCCACCAAGTTGGATTTGGTGGTTGGCATCAAAGTGGCCACTTGATACAACGAAAAGGCATCCACGGCATGCACCACAGCATACTTCGTCTTGCTTGCATCCCAGACAAAGAAAACATCGGTCACTACTCTCTCATTGAAACGTTGGGGCCGATCATATGCTGCTCGGGGGCATGGCTTCGGGGCCGTCACTGATTGGCACACCTGACATCTCAAATCTGTCACTGCCTGAAGGATATGGTCCTTTGCGCCGTTCAGGTGCAGCATTCTCTTCATCTTTTCGGCCGACACATGACCCAACGACACGTGCAACTTTGCCAGGGTGCTTCTCAATTGTCTCGACAAGGAACCACTGGCCCCTTCCAAGTAGATGTAGTCGAATTGAGTTCCCGTGGCCTCCCCAAGACGATGTCGTAGAAGCCCTTCCGGAGTTTGTTCGACCTCGACCGGCACAGCCTCCCACGCCACATCATTGGTACATTCCTGACGCAACGCTAAAGTGGCACCCGGGGCGTGGCGGACATACACAGCCTCACGGGCGGAGGCCAACAGCTTAGCGGCCCATGCCTCTGTCCATCTCCCGGCTTGTTCCAGGCGGCTCACCTCACTTCCATCAGCATCCCAGGTCTTTCCTTCAACAATTTGATGCTGTCCGGGGGCATGATTGCAACGAGGAGTGGCCGCCAACTTCGCACACCACCAGGCATCATTGACTTCCACATGGCCCGTCTTCTTGTAGGCCGCTTGGTGTACTCATCCATTGCACCCCATTGGCACATGTCCACTCGAACGTCATATCGTGGCTCTCGAGGTCCGTCTTGTTCATGGAGTCCCGGGTCTGCCCCATGCTTGCAGAACTTATAGTACTCGAAGTGTAGACGCCTCATCTCATCCGGATCGGGAGGACGCATCTTTCCGGGCACTTGCAGGAGCACCAGCCGATGGTGGCTTGTTTGGTATTCCCATATTTCCCAGATCAACCTCCACATCGGCCAGAACTTCACTTTATGTTCCATGGTCTCTCGGGCCGATCCCTGCCACCATGGAGACCAAGGTCCGCTTGGTGGTCCGATCACCACCAAATCGGGTTTGGCATCCCGAACCTGCTCCATCACCCTTTGGCACTGTTTGGACGGCGGCACTCCCTTCTCCCACACTGGTCCTGCCGCCTTCCATTGACCTGCCGGATCGGCACGGTGCCATGGAGCATGCGTAGGGAAGATCTCCATGACAACCCATTCCACATTGCAAGCCGCTATCAGGGTGAGAAGGCCAAAGTTGCGATTTCCTCGAGCCACACCTCGACGGAGCTTCTGTTCTAGGCCTCGCGATGGCCCGTGGCAGCTGGGCGATTTCCTATCATCAGGTGGGCTCGACGGGGGTCGTTGCACATCTGCCTCGCCGAGCCTAGATGGCCCCACATCGCTCCCAGCTGTCGCCCTAGTAGAAGCATCAGCCACCTGGGATTCCTTTTCCATTTGGCCGCCGATCCGAACTCCCGCCTCACAGCCTCCCGAATGCGGACCATCCATACAAACATCTTCCACTTGAACGCGAAGAGCTGGCCCTGGAGGGAGAGCATCAAGTTGATCACCAGGTCGTCCGAGAACTTGTTCGACAGGGACGGGAAGGGCGCCTCGTGATCGGTTAATGCGTAAAGTTTCATCGGCGTCTTGGCCTTGGTCGTCCGAGCTGGCGCGGCTGCGGGCATCGAAGAAGACTTCGCTAGCATCTCTGGTTTCTTCTTCACCTTGGGGGCGTCGGGCTTCTTCATGATCTCGAGACTGTCCTCGGAGTCGGTCTCGCCAGTCCCATTCGGCTTGTCCGCAGCGTCCTCCATCTGGTAGTCGTGGTTGCAGCTGCAGTTCATCCATTCCTCCTCCAAATCCATCACTCGCTGCTGCCAATATGCCTTCGTTGCTCGGGATCCCGGCGTTGAGATGGAGCGAGGATTCATGTAGTCCTTTAGGAGGTCCTCGAGCTCGGCCGCCTGCGCTTCCAGCGCCGCTTTGGTCCTCTTGTCCTTGGCGTCGGAGCCCGGAGTTCCCGGAGTTGGCGTAGTCGATGTCCGGCGAGAGCCCGACCCAATCTTTCCCAGCGCCTTGCGGTTGGCAACCTTGTCGGCCTTGCTTCTCACCCTTGCCTTCTCCGACGACTTGGACCTCGCATTCTCGCTGGACTTCGATCTGCCCAGCCGGTGCCGAAAGTGGGTCTTTCGCATAGCCGATCTCGGACGTCTCATCCTCGGGGATTCCGGTGGCGTGTCTTGTCCCATCCCCCACTCAGGGCCTGAGAGCAGCCTGAGAGTACTTCTCGTCCTCGGTGTCCCCGGTGTTCATCCTGTGGCGCGTCACCTCGGAAGACTCTGCTGGGCGACTGGTCCGGTCCTTCGCGCTCACCACCATTATCCGAAGGCACCGGAAGCGAATTGGAAGGAATTGTAGCGCCGGTACGGCACATGCGCTGCTTCAGGGGTCGACGGATGGTGGTGCGCTCATCAACAACTTCATCCACTAGCACTGTGCCTGTGTTGCTGTCAGTAACGGTGCGACGAATCACCAAATGCCAGGGGGGGCCGTTTCTTCCGGGACCAATAAGACATTCTAGCCCCTTATCCCTTCTCGTCCATGACTTCACCACCTCATTCTTAGGCTCCCTGACAGTGTACTGCATCACCTTGGCTTCAGCAACATACACAGGAACCGCTTCAAGCTGGGAGGGCACAGGAGGATCGTGAACTGGACGCATGGTGTCGTTGAACTCTGCAATCGGTAGTGCATAATGACCTCCGAAAGTCTGAGACAAACCGTAGTTTTTCACCTTGAGCTTGCGAGAGGAAACTGTATGGAACTCGGTATCAATGATCATTCCCAGCTGAGTACACGCAGGCTTCGAAAGTAGAGGGTGGCATTCTCCAGGTACTACGCTCAACCTCAAAATCGTCTGGACTCCCAACACAGTGGCCTCGAAGACAAAGCAAAAGGAGCTACGTAGTTCATGACCGTCCCCAAAACGGAAACTTTCACATTCCTTAACTGCCTGCATCCATCGCCCCTGGTTCCTCAAGCGTTGGATGTGCTGATTCACCCACTTAGTTCCAGCAACTGACTTCATGCATCCCAGGTCCAAGATCAAACTGCTGTGTAACTCCCTCAATGACTAAAAGACTTCATGATCCTTGAGTTTGGACGCCACAATGTTTGTAGCCAAACAGCCATACGACCCGGAAGACCCTGCAGTCGCCGCTTCCCCTGTATATGCGGCCATGGCTTCAAGGAGGCTCCATTGTCCGGGATCCGACGAATGCGAACCCGCTGTCACATTGACAGAGTGAGGAGCACGGCCATTGCCACGCTTCCGAAGGGGACACTCTTGCGACCAGTGCCCCAGCTTGTCGCAAAGAAAGCACGGCTCCTTCTTCTGCTGCTCCTTCACCCAAGCACGAGTTTTCTCAGGATTGGTGCCCTTCTGGAAGAACTGGCGCATCTGCTTCAGCTCGTTGACCCGCTTCTTGGCCTTATACTCCTGCGCGAAGATCTCGGCCGAGGCGCTGCCATCAGACTCCAGTTCTCCTCGCGACGAAGAGGACGCGGCCTCCTCATCATCGTCCCGGGAAACCTCATCCTCATCAGAAGCTTGGCTACGTGCTGTCTCGGAGTCATCCGTGTCGTCCTCGAGGATCGCGTGGAAGACCTGGCGCCACTTCTTGAACTTTCCGGACTTCCTGTCGCGACTGGCAAGTCGCTTCTCGCGGCGGTAAGGCCGGTACAGCTTGTGATCCCCCCGATCCTCGCGTTCGCCTCCGCGACGGTTCTTCTGCACCAAGAACTCGTCATCATCAGGAAGATCCGGCTCACCTCTTCCGATGCTCACTCCAGAGGCTCCTTCGAGCTGGTCTGCCAGCTCCAGCATCGCATTCACCACCTTGCCCTCATCGTGCAAGCCACCCGCCGCCGTCTTTATGAGGGCCTCGTCCTTCTTCGTCAACTTCGCCGCATCCAGGAGGTGACCGAGGTAAAACTTCGACCCGACCTTGTAGCTCTGGCTCTGGTCGTTCTCGTGCCGGTAGATCGACGCCCGGTTTATGAAACTCTCCAGAGACTCACCTGGGGAGCGGGCCAGTTTCATAAACTTCTGACGTCGTCGGTCCACCTCCTTGTGCTCCAAGAGGCGAATGATGGGCGACTTCTCCATCTCACGCTTGATGATCATCACCCCGTCATCACAGGCCACATCTTCGACTGCCAAGTGGGCGACAATCTTCGCCGCTCTCTCCTTCATCTGCTGCATAAGCCGTGAGCTGCGCACTGCCGGGGGAAGGTTCACTCCTTCCGAGGCCAACCAAAACTCAACTGCTCGCCAATAGTCCTTCCAACTTTCACCCGGCCTGGCCTTGAACTCTGGCGGGAAGGAGCTATGCAGCTTCAAGTAGTTGTCCGGCACCCTTTTCGCAACCTTGGCTTCTCCGGCTTCAGAGGAGATCACGGTCTCGCCTGGCATGGCTTGCCCTTGACACTCACCAACAGGCTCACGCACAGGTACATTAGCACTCGGAACTTGCGCAGAACGGTGGTCTTGCGGCGGATCGGCCAGAAAAGCTCGCCCTTCGGGTCGTTCAAGTAGTGAAACCGCCGCGCCACCACGTTGGGCTCGTACAAAGGAAAAACTTTCTGGCTTCGGCTCGGGGCTATTCTCACGCCTCGACAGCAACCGGGGGAACGGCACCTCATCATCCTCCGGTCCGTAGCTGCTGGCACTGCCGCTGTCCGATCGCAGCGACCAATTCGAATAGCCGCGCTGCCTCCAGTTCGGTCGGTGGGCGTCCAGATAAGACGACCATGGGTCCTGACTCCAAGACCCTTCATCCCAGCTGCGCCAGGACCACTCCCAGGAAGCCCCGGAGGCCTCCTGATCCCATCCACTCCAACTTTCCGAAGACCAATTTGCAAACTCCTCTCTGGGCCTAACCGGCGTTGCTTCGAAGACCCGACCCCACAATGAACCATTCACTGACGGCGTCCAGGGCCTTGCACCCTCATCACCGGGTTCCAGAGTTGTCTCGGAGTGGACGGCGTCGTCGTCCCGACCTTCAGCCCACACAGGACTCGCGGTCTGGCGGAGGCCGCTCATGGCTCAAGGAGCGACCGAACCACCACACCACAAAACCAACGGTACCCGAATCAATGCTCACGCTACCACAAGAAAGATCAACCGACACCCAAAAACCCAAACCCAAGCGAGGGCACTTTTCTACCCCTCCGCACGACTGCGAGCCCATCCTCGCGGGGAGGTCTTGATCAGCGGCTGGGATAAATGNAACCGACACCCAAAAACCCAAACCCAAGCGAGGGCACTTTTCTACCCCTCCGCACGACTGCGAGCCCATCCTCGCGGGGAGGTCTTGATCAGCGGCTGGGATAAATGCATGTTTCGACAATAATGATGCTGAGCTTGATGATAAAGACGATGATGATGCGGATGATGCTGCTGATGATATTGTTAATCGTAGAAATTAAATAGTTTCCGTGATGGCCTACAAACCTGTTCTCTTGTAGAAATCATGCTAACACCCCAGTCTCGCGCACATTCTAAGTACGAACGCAGCGTGGCGCCCAAAGCGCCCGCACCCAAATAATTACCATGTTTTGGGGGCTCCTTATTATAATTATAGTATAGTAGGCCCCAAACCTGCATGGATCCTATGGTCCAAATGTCAGGTGTGGCCACCAATCTGAGATTCAAACACGGTGGGGGCCGTGCTGCTAGAACCTCCAAAAAAGGCATCCCTGTATGCCAATTTTCGGGACCGCGGGCAATTCACGAAGACGGAAATGGAGACAGAGGTGGACTACAACACGACGATCCTCTCGATACCGATAATGAACATGATACTGGCTAGCATTACGATAATGAATGTGACGATAACGACAGTGACAAAGAACCGTAATTTTCATTTTCAGCCTGATAGCACGGTAGCGATACTATCAGCAATAGTGGTAGCAGGCACGAAAACAAAAATGAGGATGCGGACAAAAATCAGAGTAAGAGTGACAACGGACTCCAAATCCCCGCCAGAAAACCAAAAACATGCCCCTCCCCTAAACCCTAAACCCTAAGCCCCTCAGCACCTCGAGCGCCGGAGTGTACACCGCGGGCTGCAGCCTCCCCTCGCCACAGCCAGGGCCGATCTGGGCTTCCGACGCTTGGTTGGGGCTTAAGGTTCTTTTAAGTTTATGGTTTAGGAGTTTAGGGCTTATAAGAAAAGACAAAAAATAAAAAGAAATGTTGTGTGTGTGTATGTGTGGTGATGAATGAAGTGAAAAGCGTGCGTTCGCTCCTCACGGTCGCTTCCTTGCCTTATCCTTCATTGAAAGACGCGCGTCGATCCCAACTAATAGCATTCTACACTAGGAACCAATGGTGAACTGAACGAACCTTGTGCTGGAGGTGAACACCAAGTTTCTGGTGTGTGCTTGTAATGCAAGAAACCAAAGAAAAAGAAACTAAGCGCGTGTTGCACTGACGCTCACATTTCATATTCATAAACTAGCACAACATAATACCAATTATGATGCGAAGAGAACATGAGGTCATGTCTATGAGGGAAAAAGCTATGGGTGACGAGGAAGCACGGTTCACCTTACTAAATTTCACCACAGGGGCACGGCCAGGAACGAAAAGGACCGTAAATTATAAGCTTGCCTAGATTGCGGGAGGGCGAACCGCTCACGAACTCTCAAGTTTCGAGCTCAGGGCTCAGCGCTGGGGATTCGGGTTTAGGGACTAAGGTCTTGGGGTTTAGGCTTTAGGCGTTAACACCCTGAACCCTACTCAAACTTATGGTTGGGGAGTTGTTCTGGGAGCAGGTTCTGTGGCCAAGCAGCGGTCAGTGAACAGAGTCCTTCTTCAGCCGAAGCCTGCAGTGCCAGCACGGTCTGCGGGTCTACCCGTCTTCGTCATTCCTGTGGTTAGCATACGGATTCGTAGGCAGTAGGCGCTTGATGGTTAGGCACCTAAGTGTGGATGGGAAATAGGTGTTCAAACCTTTCTGAATACTATTAGTACCCATAAAAACAAACACTGTCTCACACTATATGCACATAGAAGTCCTACGCACACAGAAACTACAAGGGCGTCGTATTATTGCCATGCTCCGAGCAGCAACAGCGGCCACGACTTGATCGGAGGCCGGCCACAGCTGCAGCTGCACCTCAGATGTGTGTACTATGTTGCATTATATCGTACTGTTTCTTATTATGCCATATGACAATAGGCAGTGCTCTCACATCGAGGCCCAAATGGGACAGTACAAGTCGGGTCTTGGTTGTGGGACTTTCAGTCTGCGTAGCTATCTCGGAACGATACCTGTAAAACCCTTCAACTTTTCCAGAGCGTCCACGCTCTGCACTCTAGACTTCGCCGAAACGGAAAGCGGCCGTGGACTATTGCACGGCTGAGAGGCCACGGCTCCATTCACTGCCGGGGGCCGCGCCAGCCTGAGAAGCACTCGGGCGAAGCATGATCGAGTGAAATTTCGTAGGACCGTTGTGGGCTCGCTGCTGTGAGGGGAGCCTGTGATCCTTCGGCGTGTGGACAGAAGCACCACCCGGATTCTGATCGCGATGTGCATCTTCGCTGCTCTTCTTAGGTGCAGAGCACAGCTTGCATCGAGCGGCGGCTCGTTGAGATTCCGCACATCGAAGAGGCCTTGGCATCAAGCCGAAGGGCTCTTTAGAGGAGCAACGGGGAATGCAGGTCCCGGGACATTAATCTTTTCCAATGGCCCGTGCTTGTGCTCTCAAACCGATATGGCCGAAAAATAACTTTCAGCGTAGGATCCTTGTCGCAAGGACCCCTGAAAAGGTGCCCCGATGTCTCCCACTGCTCAGCCCCAAGAACCACCGACAAATGTCGAGATCCGCACCGAGCTCGCCGGCTAAGCCTCCGCAAAGCAGCAGCCCACATTCCCCAGATGCAGCCACACTGCACCTGGGCCGGCTTGTTACAGCCACGAGGGAGGTTCGCGATCTCATCATGGCATGGATCTTTCAGTTTGTATCGTCTGATTTGTGGTAGAAGAAGCAAACCCTTTGACACATGCGCTTGATCTTTGGGACATGCGCCTGAGCCAGACCTTGTGTCCAAGATGCGCGGGAATAACATATTACCGCCACAGGCTGGCACTGCTCAAGCCTATGCTGGCAACCGCGCTCTAGGTTTATCAAGCTTGCACCTGCGTTTGGACTTGCAATGCCAACGAGTTCCTGCGGATTTCAGAGGGCGATGCCACAACCTCATCGCAAAAGAGCCACAAGTACTTTTATCGCATCTATGCCTTCACAAATGGGACCCTCCAACCTCTGGCCGTCTGGCCCTCTCCCTTGCCAATGCCCACCTACCCTGAACGCCCCGAACGTTAACATCCCCCGCAAAAACATGGCGCCAAGGCACAGAGAACGGGGCGCAGCTTCCCGGAAGCCGGCCTTTGCCGTGGGGCCTAGGCCACTGCGCAGATCCCACAGCCTCGGCTGTTCAGTATTATTCTGAGTAGTATCACCTGCTATTGTGGTAACATGTAGACGACGACGACGACGATAATGGTGAAGAAGATGATGATGATTGCGACTAACTAACTTGATTTAGAATACTACTATGATGATCTGTACTGTTACTCCTGTTACTATTGTATTCATCGATATCAATATGGTTCGCTGCTTTCTCGCTCTGTCTGGGGCAAGCTTCAAGGTTTGGGGTTTTGTAGAGCTTTAGCCTCTACGATATGACATCGTCTGTTATGAAGTTACGTTTGACATACCACCGTACTCAACATGCGATGTTGCCCCGGACTCAATATCCATGCATATGGCAGAGCACAGAAAAGTGCCAAGGTTGATATGCTCCATCTACATCAACACATACCAACATGCAAGACTACCGGTATTGCATATGGTCACATTGTGATGGGCGAGGGCACTCACGATGAGGATTACGCTGATAACAATACCAACGAAAGAACGGTCGCAACTATAACAACAGTCGTAAGCGTAATCATCAACACTATCGCCACCATCATCCATCATCATCAGCATCATCATCATCATCGGCATCGTTTCTTATCAACATCTTCGTCATCACCATCATCATCGTCGTCATCACTACCACAATTTGTACCAATGCAACAAACAACAGTAAGTGATCGCAATATGGACCGTCAGGCAGAGAAAACACGACGAGACACACGAATGACAAGATCCATAGTAGTAAGAATAACTAGAAGACCGAATGCCCGAAAGCATCATAATGACAGCAACGATCATTGCAATGACTTTTACTGCTGGTATTAAGGTCATGAATACCCTTATCTTATCGCTATCATTCTGAATCACTCTGAATATTAGCATGACTGCCATTGTGGTGAGTATCGTTGCTATTGTAATTACAGAAATACATACGTTGCATTGCGTTTTGCAGATAAAGTGATAGAGGGAATCTTGCCTCATCCTGTCTACGACTTTCACGCTACATAGAGGACCCCGGGCCGAGGTCACTCCAAAAAGACAAGGGACCCAATCCCTCCTTGCATTTACAAAGACATAAGACATCCCCAAAGACTTAATGAAACAACTCCCTGGAAGATCATAAAACTGAAAGCCACCTCATGTACACCCCAGAAAACCCTCAGAAAACCCCATCGGCCGGGGGGCAGCAGGGATCCATCGAGGGATGCTGAAGCGAAGGACTGACGGCCGAAAAGCACTGTAGGGTTTGGACCCAGAGTAAGATGATATCCAAGACCATTGCAGCAAACTGCGAAAGCTTATCTGAGTGTGTGTGTGTGTGTGCATTTATATATATATATATATGTATAGATACATATATATATATCATTGATCGGATATAGCTGCGGCCCTCTGCACAGTGGAAAAATGTTTGAATGCTGAGGTCATGTGTGAGGTCAGTTCTCGCTCTTGTGCCTGTGCAGAGATGGCACAAACATCCGCCACGAAGTCCCAGTGACCTGCGCACCTGGGATTTGGCAACCCGTCCCTCCAAATCGAGTCACCGAGGGAGCCCGAGCAGGAGCAGCAACAGCAGCAGCAGCAGCCGCGGCTGTTTGTCACCACCCACTAGCACCAGCACTAGCACCGGTACCATGTAGCATCCTTTCACCACAGTAACAGTCAACGCTGATTCCCGTTGTAGGGTGGAGGCTCCGATGCTGGGGCTCCGGGCGCCGAGAGGCCGCGCGGTGGGCTCAGCGCAGCATCGTAGAGGCCAACTTCGTGGGATCCCAGGGCCGACATCCTCACGCAGGGCTGTCTTCGGGTTTCGTGAGTTTCGTGTACGGCTCTGGACTCGCGTCTACGGCCTCCTAGCGAAGATGGCTTCGGCTCGGGTTGAAGTCTAGCGCAGGCTTCATCAACCCTTGCGTCTGACACATCGCTCTTCAGAGTCGGAGTCAGGGCACTGGCCGAGCACCACAAGCGACTGCGAAAAGTGCAGGAACTCGCCCCGGGAGACGCGATCCAACGAGCGCCAACCTTGGACAGCATTCTGCGAGCCACGTGAACTCAGAGGCCACTGCTTTCCCCGCCGCAAACCGAAGGCCGGTGTCGTGAAGGACCCCTGTAGCTTCAGACCCTGTCTCGACTTCCAAACCTTTTTACCTCTGAGCCTTCTTTAATCCAGCAGCTTGCACCACTCAGCTCCCAAATCCTTCCCCAACATACCGCCTAAATCCCCACACCCTAAACCCCTACATCCCTGAATCCTCCAGCCGCTCCGGGAGGCCGTTGCGAGGCGCTGGTGGCGGCCAGGGCGCCTCCACCTGCCAAGCCTGGGCTGCTGAAGCCTCGGAGTCGGCTCCAAATGAAGCAGAACACGCCGTCGACTATCCACCAACGCACGCACGGATGGAACCGCATGGACGGACGGACGGATTGGACTGGACTGGACTGGACTGGACTGGGTTGGATGATGGATGGATGGATGGATGGATGGATGCGCAGTGTATGTGCATAGGCACATAGCTAAAGACACGCATTGACAGACAGATAGAATCAAACAGATAGATAGCTAGGTAGATAGACAGACCGCTATATCGTGCATCGAAATTTAGGCGCATGCAGCAGCAGCGGCGGCGGCGGCGGTGGTGGTAGCAGCAGCAGTAGTAACGATATATCAGAATAGGTCCCCATCACCTTGCTAAGCATGGCTGCCTTGCTGCCGGCTGGCTGCAAGCTGTTTGCTGCCAAGCACACACTGTTGAAAACCGCCTAAGCCACGGGTGCGAGAACATAACCTGAATAAGTCAAGGACAATGCCCATCCCTGGTGCCAACTCAGCCCGCATGCGGTCCATATATCTAAAGCCTTGTCACACCAAGCCGCATCATCCGTGCGGCGGAAGAGAGCCAGCCCAGCATCTGGACCATTCACTCCGGCCACCAGCACCTGGCGGATACCACAATAACTACGACCGCAACGGCGACACTGTTGAACAGCTGGCAACTTGACGATCGGCGTATGCCGCAGATCGCTGCCGTGAGCTCTGATGTCAAATTTCTTTTGAAGGTTGATGATTATGATGCTGATGCTAAGTCTACGCTGATGTGGATTGTACTGATGAGATGATGGTGCTGATCGCTACGATCGATCGCGATGATGATAACGTTGAAAGTGCTGCTGCTTCTGCTGCTTGTGGTGGTGGTGAGGGTGAAGGTGCAGGTGGGGTGCGGCTGAGGGTGAGGGTGAGAGCGAGGGTGAGAGTGATGATAGTGGTGGTGATGGAGGTGGTGGTGAAGATGATGATGGCTGTGGGGACTGTGGTGGGGCACGGTATGATGCCGATGACCATGACAGCAACGACGTTCTGCATCCGGCTACATTCATGCTTGCGCCACATTTTCGCACCGCCCGGGCCTCGTGAGGGGCTCCCTGTGTGGCCGAGAAGCCGGGTGCCATCAGGCTCACCACGTGAAAGGGTCCAGGCTCCTGGCAGCCGGCTTCCAAGCCGCTAGATCGGCTGAGACCATGTGGTTCCACATCGTTCCTCCCATCTTCTTTGTCAGACAATTCTCACACTGGTTCAGCCCCGAAGCGCCACCCGAAAAGCTGGGAAGTGACACGTCACCCAGCAATGAGCCTCCCCGCCGGAGGCAAAAAGGCGATCCAGACGGAGGCCCGCATCCAAGTCCCACTCCTGCGGGCTTAAGCTTCAGGGTCGCTTTGTTAAAGGAGAGTTTGGGGATTCAGGGTTCAATGTTCACGGCTTATAAGAGTTTCTGCCGGCAGTCTTGTGTTCAGGACGTACAGTGTTTGAAGGGATTCGCGATTTCAGTCTGCGGTCGTTCTAGCCATGCTCAGGAAGCTGCTCAACCTCAACCGCACAACCGCAACTGCAGCCTGAGGCTCGAGGAGCCCTCTGCGCTCCTCGAGGGCGCCTCCGGCCCCAGCCAGAAGCATGCCGTGGTGCCTCACTCCGAGGCCCGTCTCTGGCGGTAGGAAGGTCGGCAGCAGCGCGTAGGGAAGCCTTCGGGTATGTGCAGACTGCCCTATGAGATCGAGTTCATGTGCGTGGGCGACTCGGGATCAAGCTTAGGCTTGGCGGGGTAAGGGCTTCGAACATCGAGTCTGGTTTCTTTGCGAATTCAAAGTACATGCGAATGGAGAGCTACCGATGAACCAAAGTGTTTCAAGCATCCCCTCTCCCTTGTGGACAGGGAGCAAGCTATCTGGAGACGTCGACGCCGAAAGCAGGTCTTCCACTGCCTCGAAAACGACCTGAGGAGAACACATTGAAACGATCCAAGTATCCACAGCACTTGCTCACTGGCTGTTTGGCAGCACTCTGCGCAAGAGGTAAACCCTAAACCCACCCAATTAAACTCGAAACCCAGAACCTGAACCCTAAGTACCTCCCTGACCCGACTCTCTGAGGATGTGACAGCAGGCTCGTGCAGTGGTTCGTCGATCTCCGCCTCGGCCTGCCCATGTCGGTGACATGCTTTGGAAAGCTTCTCTCTCGCAGGGGCATCTACGTCCTCCAGACTTGCAGCATACTCGATTTACTAGCAAGTTTGCGAACAGATTTTCTGCTGGCCGGAGCCTTCCCACCTCTGAGGAGCTTTCGGCTTGCCTGCGAGGCGGCCGTGGCCGCAAAGGAACCGGAGGTGCGGCTGCACACAGCAGCGGCACTGCCGCCTGTAACGGAGATTCCCACTTTTCATGGGTTGACATGGTCAGGGCCTGGAAGCAGTTGTTGATGAAAGCTCGCTGCATCAGACCATACTGTACTGTATGTCGGTATGAAAACTATGTGAAGGACTGCTACATATAGTACGGCACTAGCTGACATCTCATGACGGCATCACAGAACCACACACGAGCGGATAAGGATGACATGAACCAGCCCAACCTGAGCCAAGGCTGGATATTGCGCGCGCACGGCTGCGTGTGAAGCCACCTGACCGAACCCGTCACAGCTCTCCACGCAAAGTCCAACCCCTCGCGCTCCAAGTACGGAGGGCCTGAATCGATAGATCGGGACTTCAAGGCACTTTCTGTCCAACTGAAGTTGGGACCCATGCATGAATATACATGCGTCCTGTCTGCTATCTGCACACTGCCAGCCGGTAAGGAAAGCCATGTTGCCTCATCCGGCCTTGCAAGCCATAAAACCCTAAACCGTTGACCTAGAATCTTACACCCAGAACCCTACGCCGTCCCGCACCCTAAACTCTCAGCTGACACCGAAACCCACACCCTCTCATAAACCCCTTATAGTGAGTCGCATAATAACCCTGAATGGAAATCCCTCCTTGAAGCCAAAGGGGCCAAGATCGGAAGCAGCGAAGAGTTCGCCAAGGCTCGAGGCAGCTCCTGGGCCCTGGCAGTGGCCGGATTCCACTGGTTCTCATACCGAGTAAAGGGCTCTTACAGGGTTATTGTCGGGTTTGTATAGGGTTCTTATCGGTTGTGTGCGGGTGCGACGTAGGGATCTCGGGTTAGGTGGTCAGGGTTGAGGCTTTAGGGCTCTGCGTTCGAGGGTTTTTGTTTCTGATTTGGGGTTTAATTTACAGACAGAGCCGCCCATACACTCTTCATTATGGTTGTGTTTTTGTGGTGGGTCTTAGCGCGTGTGAAGGATCTTGGGTGCGGGGCTTCGAGTGTCCTTTGCCCTCAACCACTTACAACCCTCCACAACATTCAAGGGAGGACATGGGTAGATAGATGGATAGCCAGATAGATAGACAAGTAGATAGACAAGTAGACAGGTAGATAGACAGAAAAGTAGATAGACAGCAGATAGGTAGTTAGATAGGTAGGTAGGTAGGTAGATAGATCGATCGAAAGTCAGATGGACGGATAGATAGATAAATAAATACATACATAAATACATAGGTACATAGACACATATACGCAAAGACAGATAGATAGACAGAAAGACAGACAGACAGA
This sequence comes from Symbiodinium sp. clade A Y106, assembly GCA_003297005.1. Classification (NCBI taxonomy): domain Eukaryota; class Dinophyceae; order Suessiales; family Symbiodiniaceae; genus Symbiodinium; species Symbiodinium sp. clade A. Next base: position 48,443 of record BGNK01000489.1, on the reverse strand, counting down.
TGGAGAGCGACCCTGACGCACTAGGACGTAAACAGACACATACATACACACAGATGCACACGTACACCAATACATGTATAACTACATACATATACACATACACATCGACATGGGTATATAAGTATATCTCTCTTTCTCATTCTATCTACCTGTCTATCTATCCATCTTTCTTTCTATCTTTATATACACGCACCGAAGGATAAACAAAGACCCAGACACAGATATTGACGAATACATTTACATAGGCATAGTGTCATGTGCACATCATCTGCATATCCACATAGATCAAGTGTGCGTGCATATACGAGTATGTTATCTAGTGCTTGATCCGGGCTCAAAGTCCCATCCTGGGCATGGACTGCGCAGCCAGGTCCAGCAGGGCAAAGCTGCGAGGCAGCTCGCCGTTCTGGCAAAGTCACGACTCTTGGCTCTGGTTGTGCACTAAGGGAGCTTCGTCTGGTTACCGTAATTAGTCGGGACATATATTGCATGGCGAATGGGTTGGTGTTTGGGAGCCATCGGGGAAGCCACATTGGCTTTGGGATTGCCAGCTCGCGTCCGCTGGTGCTAGACTTGCCCCAAGCAGCAACGAGGCCAAGTGCGAAGGTATCGGTCAACTTGACAGGTGGCCTCCTTCTGCTGAGCGACCAACTCCTCTACGACTGCCACAAGGCCGGACACCTCCGGTTCAACGATGCAGCTTCCGAGCCACACCGAGGCCGACCCCACAGTAATTGAAGCACAAGATTCTTCAAGAATCAAAACAAAAACGGAGTTTCACAAACCAGTGACCCTAATGTAGACCCTAGATAACCGGATCCTAACATACGGCACCAGAGCTGGGCAGTCTCGATCGAGCCTGCACCCACTCCATGGCCACCAGTCGCCTCATCGAGATGCAGCTGGGTCGGACGACTTAAGACTTTTTACCAGGGCTCTTTCTACGACTTCAGATTTCGGCTTGAGGTTTAGAAGACAGCTTTCCTGGGTTTACGGTTTCGAGTCTGAAAAAACCATGCATTACATTCAGATCTTTATGTTTGCGGCGTTGGCTTATGCCTAAGTGCCAGTGCAAGCGCAAGAGGACTTGTGGTGGTTGTATTTCATCGTCGTCGCGCAGTGGTCGCGGTCGTCGTCCTAGCAGTCGGAGGACCGATGTTGTCGCAGAAGTCGAAGTCATTAGTAGTACCGAAAGGACTGCTGTGAGGGCCAGGATTGGATAGTACTAGTTGCAGGAGGTTATATATACCACGTACGTATTATTTACCATATTGATACTCCTCTCTTGCTTGGCTTTCCTCCCGCCTCAGCAATTCCAGAACTCGGGGCTCGGGGCTGGTCTCGACACAGAGGACCTGACGGGCACACCCACGGGTGAGGATACAGCTTAAAGTAGAGGGTGTGGGCTCTTTTTTGAGCCGTCTTTCCATTAGCTGATCGCCTCCAGAATAGTGCGTGGGGTTTAGGGTTTAGGGCTTAAGGTTCAGAGTTCAAAGGGTGTGGAGTGAAGGGGCACTTCTCTGAGCCTTCGGCCTGTTGACTCGAATGCTAGAGGCGTTAAAGACAGGCTCTCCAAAGCAGCACGCCTGGTTTGTAAGTTTGCTACATGGGCTTCCACTCGCTTCGAGTGAACGAGGTTTAAGCACCGAAACTGTGCCCTACGATTGAGGTTCTAGGTTGGTGGGCTTCTGTCCGCTGTGCTGTGATGCAGGAGCTCTAGATTTCGGGGGGCGAACATTCAGGGTGTCAGGCTCTGCATCCAATTCCTGGTGCCAAACAGAGTGCATACAGAGCTTACACAGAAAAACCCAAGCCTCCGATGCTAAGGCACCTCAAGGCCCTCAACCCTGAACACCAAAACCCGAAACCCGAACCAAGAAATTCCCATAGACCGGAGTCTCCGGCCTCGGCGAGAGCGCAGCCCAAAGCAGCCGACACCTCTTTTGCTGCATCGCAGGCGGCCAGCGCCTGAAGAAGAAGGGCTTTCAGGGTTTTCAAGTTACGGGAGTTAGGGCTCCGAAGTGCTCGATCGATTTGCAGGCAAAGGTCCTCGAGCAGTGAAGCGAGCTCGCAGCGCCTCAAGAGAAGCGGGCCGGAGTTCACAAACATTTCTTCAGAACCATGCCGTTAGTTTTCTCAGTCTGTGGAACAACGGCTCGCATCCTAACACCTGGCTTTTGAGCAGACACATAGCAAGAATGAGTAAGAAGCAGCAGCATCGTCTTCGGCATTCTCTCTCTCGCACACCTCCAGCAGCTGCAACCGGCCTAAACCCGACGGCCTTAAACCCTCAGAAAGTGGCAAACGCATCCGGGGACGGAACGGCTCTCTGAGGGCCAGCTGCACCGCCACCTTTTGCAGCAATTTCCTGGATCCGTCTGCGGCCTGAAGCTCAAGACGAAATATACTAGAGCCTGAAGGAACCTTTTCTATTTTGCTTTTCTCTGATTTTTTATTTGACCACCCTGGGCTATCTGATTAGAGGTTTTTGACAGGACCCTACCATTTAGGTTGGAACTTAAAGTCCCTGAAACTTTCATGTGGTGCATCGATTAGAACTCCAAGCCTGGGCGTTCTACAGCGGTCCTGGTAAGCAGCCGATAAGAATGGCTTGCCATGATTCGGATAAACTCGACACGCAGTTGTTTCGAGTTGGCACTGCATTGAATTTGTGCCAGGCCGACTGTCAGCCTCCTGATCTTGATGGCCATGTTGTGCAGCTGCGCCTGCAAGAAGTTTCCGTTGTGGTGCTGCCTATGCTGGAAATCCCGTCGCTGCAAGATCTTTTGGAGACGGCCCTACACGTTGTAGCTTGGTTTTGTGATGTTGTGATGGGTACCGAGGTGGTACACTCCATCATGGGCCATCATGCCGGCCGTGGCGGATATGATTGCGATGCAGGCTACTCCAACTGGGAGCACGGCTAGCCGCAGACCCGACAGGCCTGAAATGCTTGTTTGCTTTACTGTTCAATTGAAGTTGTACCACAAGAAGACGTATTGCGGCGAGCACGAGCGCAAGGGCTGCCAGACGTACCGCTGCCACCACCACGACGACCCAAGCTGCGCAGATAGTTCTGCTCGAGATGCTTTGCGACATGTTTCGGCCGGTCGTCAGGAGGAACGCGACACTTGTTCGGAGGAAAAGTGTCCGTCAGTCCGCCAGAGCTTCGAGGATCAGCTTCAACGCTTTGAACAACACAAGCTCAACGTCAACAAGCCTTATCTTTCGAGCCGTGCACAACCTCTTGCACAACCCCCAAGACCTTTACCTGGCCACTTTCTCGATGATCAGCTCCGAGGGCTGAGGAGCCTGGAAAGAGAATATGCCGACACTTCATACAATCCGTTGCACAACCAACGCAGTCTTATATGTGATTGTCCATCCAGGAGATTGATCGAGGTAATGATCCAAGCAAAAAAATGTTGAAGTTCGCAACCTAGCTACCAGGGCTAGCCAAATGCTAGCCCTGGTAAACCAGTTGGGATATTCGTCCAAATCCATGATAGAGGGTGTCCGTCCGTGCTGGCTGTGTTGTTTGCTCGTGGGTCGTCGGAGGCTGGTGCTAAAGCTGTGGCAGCTGTGGAACAGCAGGTCATACTCGTAGGCATCCCCCTCGGTGAAATCCTGACATAAGCAAGCGAGATCCACCTGCAGCCTGCAAATGTGTGTAGATAGGTAGGCAGATAGATTGATAGATGGATGGAAGAATGTCATAGAATGTCAGTATACTAGCATGCTACTTCCTAGGAAGATGCATAAAAAACTCCGCATTGGCCTTGGCCTTTGCCTTGGCCTTTGCTTGTGCTTTGCCCTTCGGGGACGCCTTCGGCGCCGCCCGGTGGGCATTCGCGATGTTTACAAATACTCGATTATCGCGACCCCAGCTCGACTCGCACCGGTCCGAACGCGGTGGCTGGCCTGCAGAGCGAGATAAACCTCAAGCCCACAAGCCCCAAAACCGCAAGCCCCGAGCCTCGAGCGCTGCGGGACCGGCACCGACCGCACAACCGGCACGGAAGCCGATCCGTGCGGTCCGGTACGGTCTCCTTGGTGCCCTCCTTCTACAAAGTTCAAAGTTGCAAGGTTTAAGTCAAGGGTCAAGGATTTAAGGTTTATGTATTAAGGTTTAGTCCAGCCTCCAGTCCACCCTGGCCCGCTTCGTCGGCGATTCCTGATTAAACGTGTTTTGACGCCGACTTCTCTCCTCGCTCTCCGTGTTCGTCCCTCTGCATCTGCATCTGCCTCGCCCTCCTCCTGGGCGCGCGGATCAGCCACCGGTCGCATCACCTAGGATGGACATTTGGCGGCATCATGGTGCAAATAAGGTCGGCCAAGGCTTGGACGTTCCGTGCACTGGAAACTCAGCCAGCAGACGCGAACACGGAACATCAAAAAGCTCGATGTGGATGCCGGTGTCCGCTTGGTGCATGCCACGAAGCACGTCTTACGGTATGTAATGCCAGTCGCAGCGCCCTCCGGTGCACAAACGTGTTGACAAGAGCCCAAGGATTTAGGGTTTAGGGCTTTATGGGTTTAGGGTTTAGGGGTTTAGGATTTAGGGTTTGGGGTTTGGGGTTTAGAGTTTAGGGTTTAGGGTTTGGACCAACTGCTTCGAAATTGCCAATACCCGACAAGCCCTATGAACCGAATCCTATGAATTAACCCCCGTAAATCCCTTCTTGAACCCTGATCCCAAAATCTGACCCCCTAAATCCGAAAAAAAAAAAAACAGCGCCCCCAAAGCCAGCCAGCCTCGTTGAACCTTTGCAGGACCGCCAAACAGCGCCCTCCCCACCCTCAACCCTAAAACCCTAAAATCCTAAAACCCTAAACCCTAAACCCTATGCGAGGCAAGGGCCTTGCATATAAAGCCCCTGCACAAAGATGACACGCACAAGCCAAGAAGCATAGCATGGCCCCGCCGTGCAAGGATGACACGCT